>JAOPUC010000023.1:55336616-55347446 GCA_027564185.1 Cephalocassis borneensis | reverse complement strand
CGTTGTTGTGTATGGGTCCCCCCCCCCCCCCCTTTTTTTTTTTTTATTGTGGTGCTTTTATATTTAAAGTAGTTGTACGGTGACTAAATCCCAGCACAATTTTCACTTTGTGGTCAATTATTGGCGTTTTGCAGCACCTATAATCACAGAATTTGCTTCTTTAACAGCCGTTGGTATCGACTGTTTGAGAAGAAAATGCCTGAAATTTGCATTTCAGGAAACGAGTCTGCATTTTTATTTGTAGTGTAAAGTGAGGGTTTTTTTTTTCCTTCTTGTAAAAACAATAAAAGCAAAAATTCTTATTCAGACCACTCCAGTCATGATGTGTTTTTCAATAGCACAAGAAGACATGGTGCTGGATAACATCATGATTCATCAAATGTTTCCGTTTCTCAAAAACGAATAATTAAAGTTGAGGTTAAAAGCATCTTCTGTCAGCTTGGCAAACATTTGGCTACATATGTTGTGTGTGTTTGATTTTTGTCTAGGAACAACCTGACCGTAGTGGACCTGATTATGGTGCATGGTCAGGGTACCAGAGAAAGTCTCAAGCTTGCCGGGAAACATCCAGGGCCAGGTAGCTCGCTGAGATTTAAGATGACCGAGGCACTCCTTAAAGACTGCTCAGAAAGTGAGTGTGTTCATGGCTTAATACAATATTCGGGATGAATTTTAAGAGAGACATACTCAAGATGGTTCTCTAATCCTTGAATTTGAACATTTTTTTTTTCTTTTTTTAAAACTACCTGCTTCCTTTTTTAATGTGTTTTGAAACGACGGATATTTTCAAATGTTAAACTCTGTACATGCAGCTGCAGTAATTATGTAAGGTGTAGCCTTTCTTCATTGTGCGTCTCTTGCACATGTGACTGTGGTTTTGTAAAACCATGTGAGTTTTTACTGCAATACATTTGCCTTTCACAATGTTTTGCTGACTTCTTTCAACTTCAGTCAGTTTGCACATTTTAATTTAAAATTAATTTTTTATAATTTTATTTAGTTACTCTGTGCTTGGAATGAAAAGCTCCAACATAGCACAAATCTGGTATAGTTTCATCTGCGAACATTTTGTCCTAAATCTACTAATAAAGGGGTTTTGTTTGTTTTCTCCCCCTTACCCCTTAATGAAATAAGATAAACCTAAGGAGCCAAATTTCACCCTGCGAAAGACATTCAAACTGGAGAACACAGGGCTTCTCCCTATTCACATCCGTTCCATGGAGATCAGTGGCACCACTTGCGAGGGCTATGGATTCAAAGTTCTCAACTGTCAAGAATTTGCACTTAAACCCAACACATCGAAAGACCTCATCATTCTGTGAGTGCCTCTAATTCTTCTTAACTTCAAAACTGTTGTAAAGTAGAATCATGCAAATACACAGCTTCTCGGTGATCGTGTCACTGATTAATAATGGAGAGGTTTTTTTTTTGTCAGTTAAAGCAGCAAATGTATGAGAATGTAGTGACCCATAAAAATGTGAATAAGAAATCGCAAATAAAATTATTTCTGCAGCAGAGATGAAGAGTGGAAAGTAAGTTAGTGTAGCTAACCTCAAGCTGATGAGTAAACATCACCTGTTAACTGTGTGCGCGCTCTGGTGCATAAGGCACTATTAATACATGTGAGCCAGCATATTTATGGTGTTTCCTCTGGGCCTCTGTGGAGGTATGAATTGCCTTTTTGTCTTTCCGTAGTCACTTTTGCCTGTACAGGGCTTTTGAGCATGTTCGGCTTAAATGTGGATCATTTAGATGCTGTGAAAGTCAACATGGTTTTTAAGGTTAATTAACTGCTGTAAGGTTTTTTTTTTTAGGGGGATGTGTACAAGCTGTGCTTTTTGTTCCACACCCATTCACTAGAAGAAATTAAGGTAACATGTATGCCATTTATGTTTCATTCAGGTTTACACCTGATTTTACTTCATCACGAGTCATCCGAGAGCTGAAATTGGTGTCGGCAGGTGGCTCAGAGTTTGCGTTCGTACTGAATGCCTCGTTGCCCTACCACATGCTGGCAGCATGTGTGGAGACCATCCCTCCACCAAACTGGGAGCTGGAGCTCTACATCATTGTCTCTCTGTTTATGAGGTCAGCCCTCTTCATCTTCATAATCCTGATTGTCAAGCACTAAAGCAACAGGGCATTTTAATTTTAACTTTAAAGAAATACTGCTTTTAAATAAAAAGCTTTTTCTAATTCCACTTAATTTGAACTGTAATGATAAAAATAAGGATCATTTAGACAATTGTACTGAGGTACCAGGACAGAGTGCTGAGGCCTTTTGTGGTTAATTTAAAAAAAAAAAATTAAATCTGAAATAAATCAGGACACACCCCACACCCAAAAAAAAAAAAAACACTGTCAGATTTGTGATGAATTGACTATCACTCTCGGTAAACCTTGCAGTTGCTCAAACTTGAATACAATAATTTGCGCAGCTCAGTTTCAGTTTCTTAAAGTATTTCAGCAATAAAAAAATCAGTTCCGTCAGATTCTTAAATTGATGAGTATGGCTAAACAACCGTCTTTTCCTTTTTACACTTAAAATAACTGAGAAATGATTGTGTACACTGTGAGTGGTGATAAGTTTTAAAGTGCATAATTCCTACTGTTGGAGCACAACCTGAACAAGCCGGCATTCTTGCATTTCTTTAGCTCTATGTTCCTCCTGGTTATCGCCACGGCCTATCTGGAGGCCCAGGGAATATGGGAGCCTTTCAAGCGATGCCTATCTGTGGAATCCAACTCTCCCATGGAGACTGGAAAACCATTTGATCTCAGGGAAATTGTACGGATACAAAATGATGCAAAGTAAGTTGACCCTTTATTTATTTAATTGTACATCTCTTACATACTTAAAAACATTGCCAAAGTAAAACAAACCAAAAAAATTTCCATGTTTTTGATCTTTCTACAGCTTGAACGATTTTGCCGACTCGCACCAGAACGTTCATAGAGGAGTGTATGGTTCGGGTGGGAGTGGCCGAGTCGGTGGGCGCCAGGGTGGCCTACACTCCAGCTCCAATGGCAGTGCCGTTTTAGGGGACAGCAAATCCAGAGGCAGCTCAGGGCGCTCATCTATGCAAGTTTCCTCCTCTTCTTCCTCTCAGCTCATCAAAGATGGCAGCTCAGGATTCAACCAGCTGACGTATCGTAAATCAAGAAATTCTAAACAGCAGCAGCAGCAAACGTCCAACCCCTTGGAAGAACTTCAAAATCTGAGCACAACCCTGCCATCTCAGTCCCATAGAGGCCAAAGCACAGAGGAGCAGGACTACAACAGACTTCTGATAGCCATGGACAAAGACATGGACCGACCTGAGTCTCCTGCTGTTAATACATTTATAGAACAGAGCATACAGCAGTCCGCACAAAATAAAGGTAACGCGCTGTGAGAGCTGAAGCACTGAATTTGAGTCGTGTGCTGAAAATAATCTGTGGCCAAAAGAGAACATTTTTAATGTAACCGTTTTTACTGTCAAATTAAAGGGAAAATGAAGAATAAAATGAAGGCTCAGAAAAAGAAAGAGGAGAAAGAAAGAAAAGCAAAGGGAAAGACCCAGTGTGAAGAGCTAAAAGAGGCCCTTGCAGATAATGATGACAGCTCCTCAACTACCACAGAGACCTCCAACCCAGATACAGAGACTAATATTAAAGAGGTATTTAAACACAGCAGCTCTATATCACTTCAGTTTCCATCTGCAGCATAATAAGATGAAGTGGTGTGGTTGTCGTTGGCTGAGGTTCAGAGTTTATATTTGCCTTTTATTGTGTTTATTATTATTATTATTATTATTATTATTTTAAATTACACAGGAACCAGTAAAGAAGAAGGTCAGAACAGTTCCAGTGGAAAAAGAACGAGAAGTTCCTCCCTCGCCCACTAAACCCAAAAACAAGAAACAATCAACCACAAAGAAGGAGAATCAAGCAGAGAAGTCCAGGTTAATTGGAATCCAGTTCCTAATTATTTTAAAGCATATGTCAATATCTTATTACTTCTTTCACATCCCTTTTGTTTTTAATTTAGCTAACAATTGTAATGAGCATTCTGACTAGCCTTTTGTTTCCATACACATTTCCGTGCTCCTTTTAGTTCCCTGGAACTTCCCTATGTCACTCCACTGGAAAACAAACAGCGCAAGACATTCCCCAAAACCATCATTAACACAGGAACCCAGAATGCCTCCAAACCAAGACCTCCACAGAAACCGAGATGTCAGAGTAATTTCTGGATTAGACAAGGTGTTCTTTGTATCTAATTTCCTATCCAAGCCACGTGGTGGTAAACTGTCAACTCTCTTTTTCAGTGCCTAGTGGAAAGCTGGAGGAAGGACGTCCATCTCCACTGGTCAAGTTCAATGGCTTCATGCAGGACTTCAGCAGTGGCTCAGAGGGGGAGAAGGAGTCCCCTCCACCAGAATGGGACGTTCCACTTAAAGGCAACAGCCGTAAGTCTGTTCAGCATGTACCTCAGAAGTATAAAGAAAACTGTATTTTCTGTATTCTCACGTAATGTATGGCATGATCATTCTCAGTTGTTTGCCTAGTAACCATGTATATTTCTGTCTTTTCCTGTATCAGAAGCAGACAGTCTTCAGCAGATCTCTTTGCAGACCATGAATGCAGATCCTTTTCTGAAGAGACCCATCTCTGGCATCTCCAGAATGTCTCCTCCTCTTCCTCCTCCTCCTACTTCTCCCACCCTGATGTCCCACCTCAGCTACAGCAATGTGCGCAACACCAGCAGGTACCCCTTCCCTCATCCTCAGTCCCTGAGCCTATAAACTCGCACCCACACTTGAACACTGATATGACCCGAACAAGCGGTGCTAGTGCTGGTAAGGGTGGAAATTTCCTAACGCGACTGTGTGGATATAAACACTGGTATATTTGCTAAAATATAATTGCAAAGTCAAAAAATATCTTTATGGACAAACCTTTGCTTTAGCTAATCCATGAGTGTATAGTTGCTCATAGGACATTTTGTTATCAGTTTCCATTTAGTTTGTTCCAGTTTCAATAACTGATTCACTGTTTAAAAATGACCTTCAGACCTCCATTCTTGTTACATTATTTTGGAGGTGGTCAAGAAAGTAACTTTCTCACACATAGCAGAATTATTGTCCTAGCAGTGAAATTCCTCCCTCTAGCATTCTGGCTGGAACTAAGCCAGTTTTTTTGCAGAGGAAAAGCACAGAGTGCTTCATGCTCAAGATGCCATGCTGGCGCCAAAGCTTATCACTGGAAGAGCCCAAAGAATTCAGATGCATATAAAGGAATTAAGCCTGAGTATGCATGTCTAAGCTCTGACTTAACATGTCTAACATTTATACACTTCTAATCTTGTAAGGTCACTTTTTTCCTTTTTTCTTAAATTATCTGCCTGTATTTCTAGTGAGGTAACCTCAAAGAAGGCTCCGGGGAACAAACTGGTCAAGTCCACGTCTTTACCTGGTCAAAATGGAAATCCCACATTTGCAGCGGTGGCTGCCGGCTATGACAAAAGCCCTGGTGTGTAAAAATAAATAGCTGTGTGTGTGTGTGTGTGTGTGTGTGTGTGTGTGTGTGTGTGTGTGTGTGTGTTTGTGTGTGTGTCCCCTTTAGTGTTATATAAAGGACATTACATGGTGGCACAAAGATATGAAGTTTATCTTTGAGTGGTGAGCATATTTCACAAGTGAGTTTAGTGAACGAATTATTATAAAGACACATCCACAAAAAAAATGCAAGGTCCCCCGGACACGGAGAACCAAAACCGTAACATAGATCTTGATGTGTCACTCGTGAGGAAATCGATGAATTGTTTTGATACATTTTGGGTACTTTGTGTCTATATAATAAAAAGAACATCACACGTTGGCTTGAAGATATTAAGTGTGTTTTTTTCGTGTTGAAAAACTTGCATTTTTCATCTGAAATGCATCATGGATCTGAGTGACATATCTTTAAATAATATTGGCGAGTGTTGAGTGGTATATCAGATATATTCCATTCAGCTAGCATGATACTGAATGAGTCAAAGATTAGTTAAATATCATGCTAGCTGAATGGAATATATCTTATAGACCAAGAGAAAAAGCTATTATTATTATTATACATACACTCTTCATATCAGCATACTCAAAGGCCAACACTAGCGTACCCGTGACACTGTGCTGTTAGCCCAGCAGTCCAGTTACCTTCCAGCCGGTGTAGTGTTAGCAAAGGCTAGTGCAGTCAAGCCAGTGCTATCGAGAGCAAGTAGCAAAGGCTAACGACCGAGAAACTAAGATTTCTGTCTCCAGACTCTTCTTGCACACACTCCACAGTATTTTTCACTCAGACTTGAATATTAATTTCCCTGTGTAATTTACTTAGTTACTTTTAAAATCAATATCGACAACTACACACAATGGAGTGACCTGGCAGCCAAAACACTCATAATCTTCCGTATTTAATGAAGCAAACCTAGCAGCTGTGTTTGTTTACAAATTGTCACAGTTGCTCGCTAGCATGGAAGTTTTACATCTCTATGTCTCTCTTCCAGTTTTTCATTGTCCATTGGTATATTTTTCCTCTTGCAAATGTGTGTGAAGAATCAATAAGTTTTGGTAGCCTTTTGGGTGTTCAGCGTGTCTAGTTTCAGTTTTCAGTTTATTTATTTAGTGCTTAATTATAGCATAGCTAATCCTAGCAGTAGCACTGGATTAGCCTCGTCTTTTCTCTTTCTTTGCTGGTAGACAAAGAAATGGTTCTGTGTACGTGCAGTTTTGTCATTGGATATTCGCACAAGCTCCGACGCGTGACGACATGTCTTGACATCGTGCAATATCATATTACACACTCATTCTCCATTGGGTAGAGTGACCTAATACACGTAGGATAAGCGATATGCTAACATTTCATGCTATCAAACCAAATGAATGAAACCCGCTAGAAGGGAAGAGAATACATGTTTTTACTCCATCGAAAAAGGGTCCTGTATGTATAATAATTCCTGATATTTCACTCTGATGTCACTCCGGTGTTTTTCTGCTGACTGGATGCGTGTTGTCCATGGGGAACCAGTTCAAAATTAAAATTATTTTGATTAACTTGCATGTTTTTTTGTGCACGCATGTGTCCATAATTATATAAAGAACATTACATTGTGGTGCAAAGATATGAAGTTTATCTTCTGGTATTGGAAAGATTTCCACTCATTCACTTGTGATGTATACATTCACCACTTGAAGATAAACTTTAAAATGTAACTTGATTTTAATTACTGTGTTTAGTGCAGGCATACTGATCGATTGTGTGTGTATGTGCATTCACAGGTGGCAGTGGTTCAGGAAAGGCTGAATGTCTTGGAAAGGTGGCCTTACCTCACATGACATCAGTGGAGAGTGACAGCTCCGATAGGCAAGTTAACCATCATTCTCATACACATCATCTCCCACGTCCTGACAAGTATATTGAATTTTATTAGTAACCTATTAAATGCTGATTCTGTCATGAATAGTTCTGGATTATGGAGTCCCGTTGAAAACGTGAGCAGCCCTGGTTATGATTCCATCAATTCTTTCTCAACATTTGGAACTCGCAACCCATTCAACTTGACTACAGGTATATAGTTACAGTGCAACATAAACAGCTAGCCAACATGCATGTTAAATCAGCACCTGTATTTTTATTAATGTTTTGCTATGTGTTTTTGTTCAGTGTTCAGTGGCATAGCAGGGCCTAAGAATTCAGAGCAACAGTCAAGTTGGCCTGAATACACCAATGTATCCTCTTCTATCTGGGATACTGAACGCTCAAACCCCTGGCCTACCAGCAGTGGCTCCCCTACCACTCCGACAGCCGTAAGATCCTCGAGGACCGCACTATCATGCTGTTATTTTACTGTCAAAGTTTTAGATTGGCACATTAAAGTTGTGTGACTAAGATGAAGATGGCGCATATACTTGGATAGTCAGAAATATGATTTTACTGGGTATATCTGAAACATTATGAAACATTTTTTTTTTTAATTATTTTTAGGAACAGAAAAAGGTGAAATTGGCAATGTTTTGATTTAAATACTATACTTGGATACCATAATAGTAGGGTTTGGGAATGTGACATCCACTATAACTGTTGGGTTACAAACAGTTATGATGCATTGAATAATATAACTAGATACTCGTACTAATGAACTAGATAGAGACTGACTAAAGTCACAGTAATTTGTGCTGTTACAAACCAGGACGTTTGGTCACCCTACCCTATAGATCTGGAACGGTAAAAGACAGAGAATGAGTGAGGAAAAGTTGCGCTCTGCTGCCCTAAAAAAACTGCTTGGAAAAAAAATCATGAAAATTGACAATTGTAAATGATTGAAAAAAATCCTGTTTTTCATGGATCATTCTGGTTCATTGATCCGGATCACCACCAAAAGTCATAGCAACATAATTCAGCCCAGAGGTATTCTGCATGTGAAATTTGGTGATGATTGGTTGAAAACTGAGGGACAAATAGCATCCTAAAATATGTTAGAATAATAATAAAAAAGAAGAGTAAAAGTAGATAGATCATAAGTGAGAGTAACAGTTTGCACCAGTGCTGCTAGCACAAATGAATTACTTGCTCCTAACCATCTAGGTAGTTACTTTTCAAATCCAGGGTCATGTTAATTGTGGACAGTGGAATATAATTTTGTTTTACATAAGGTGAAGCACCAAAACAAAAATTTATTAGTTGCATGACTGTCGATCAGTTTGAAGTCTAGTGAAAAAATATATTGGCTTTCATGCTAAATATACATAACGTGCCTTTGTTTCACTGGCTGATCGGTCACTCTGCTGACCTTCAGTTAAATGTTGAAGTCCCTGTATCCATATATTTTGTTTTAAATGCTTGAAAGAAAAAACAATCAAAAGGTATAACAAAAATGATCCAGTAAAAGGAGGTAACACTTGCGCATCATCAGGAGGGATTGACATCTTTAATTAGATGGATTTTCTTAAAATATTGCTCTTCTGCGCCTTTAAAAGTTTCTGTATAAAGTCATTTCTCTGTCGAGTTCTCTCGAAGATTGTATAGCAGCAAAATAAAAGGCAGATTAGGCCCCACAATGCTATGTGGAGTAATATTGTTTCCCAAACCCTACAGTGCTGTTCTCTATATTGTGATGATTCTGTAACCTTTGACCCTTGTGTGTCTGTAGACTATACTGGGGAAGTCTCGGAACCCCTGGTCCCCTAGCCTGTCCTTTAGCAGCTCCATCTGGTCTACGGGCCATGACTCCACTCTACACTCCTCGCCAATCACCGATTTGGTCAGCCACACTGCTCCACCCACTCCTGCCCCCAGCGACCTCGGTCACACCTACAATCCCTGGAGCGGATGGCCACCATCGCTGAGCCGCTGGAACTCGGATCCCTGGCCCAACAACCCTGACAGCAGCAACAATAACTAACGAGGAAGGAACACCGGTCCCCGGCAACGACTAAACAAATATTGTCATGAATTCTTTTATTAGGATGTCTCGTTTTCCCGGTTACGAAGGTCCTAGGTTTGCCGATTTATCATTTTAACTGTTAAATTCTTTGAGGAAAATTTGATTAATTACCCATTGGTTTGTCCAAGTTTAGATTTAATCTAACACCCCCCCCCCCCCCCCAAAATTCAGGTTAAATCTTGCAGGTCATTTTATTTCGAGGGGCGCAATATCTTATTTAAGGGAACTGTAAAAATGTAAGTTACTCAGAGAATTAAGACCCTGATCTCAAGAAATGATATTGCCCATTTCGTTATTTTAAAGTTCTAGTTTTTCAGTAATGCTGTTTTTTTGCTTTGGAACTAAACTTATATGGCCCAGTATTACAGTATGGTGTCAAGTGCAGTATTACCCAATCATAAATGAAGCACTTTGTGTTAAATCCCACTCTTCAGAAGAAATGGGCCCAGATTTAAGAGTTTCATTCATTTTAGAACCTATTTGGCCAACCCTGTTAATTTCGAGTAACTTCAGTTACAGTTCAAGATACAGGATGATGGTAATTGTATTATCAGGACTGCAGGAGTCTTTGTCTGGTGTTTTATTGTCGATGCCTATTCATGACCGCATTGAGAATTTGAGGTTTAACTTATTTTTATTGGATTATGGTTCAAGAAATGTTCATTTGCTAAAATTGGATTTTAATTTAATGTCTAAAGCAGCTGAAAGTAACTTAAAGGGGTTTGTTTTCCACATGGTTCATTTGTCAAAATGAGTGAGACATCCGTTACCTTGGTTGAAATAAACATATCAGGCAGCAATATCTACTGTGTAGTTTTTTCCACTTGTATTTTTATTAGCATATTGTGCAACATGGCTGTTGGCAATGCGACGTAAAAATTATATATAAAAATACAAAATTGTGTAATGTGTGAGCTAAAGACATAACATCTGTTCAATTAGAAATCTACCTTTAAACCAGTACAATTGTGATTTCAATCATGAGAAATTTAAGGTGAAGTGTATAGTAAATCTACAACCCTGATTCCAAAAAAGTTGACAAAGTACAAATTGTAAAAAACAGAATGCAATCATGTACAAATCTCAAAAACTGATATTGTATTCAAATAGAACACAGACGACATTTTGAAATTTCATGACAGCAACACATCTCAAAGTTGGGACAGGGGCAATAAGAGGCTTGAAAAGTTAAAAGGTACAGAAAAGGAACAGCTGGAGGACCAAATTGCAACGCAATAGGTCATTAACATGACTGGGTATAAAAAGAGCATCTTGGAGTGGCAGCGGCTCAGAAGTAAAGATGGGAAGAGGATCACCAATCCCCCTAATTCTGCGCCGACAAATAGTGGAGCAATATCAGAAAG
>JAOPUC010000023.1:49833660-49846832 GCA_027564185.1 Cephalocassis borneensis | reverse complement strand
AGCTGGGATAGGCTCCAGCTTGCCTGCGACCCTGCAGAACAGGATAAAGCGGCTACAGATAATGAGATGAGATGAGAATTGAACATACAGGAAAACAGTCAAATAACAAAAGGAGCATTTCAAACCTACGTGCAAAAACAACAAATATTTGAGCAATAATTAGTGCAAAAGTGTGTGAGAAAAACAATATTTCATTCTGAAGTTTGCTTGCAGAATGATAATGCGATAACCATTTCAGACTGCTTTATCACAATACACCCTCACACCCCAATTCGAGATCCCTCTGTGTGTGTGTGTGTAAATGAATGTAGTGCACCCATCATTTTCACAGCACACTAGAACATTCTCAGCATTTGGCCTCTGACCACCAGGAGGGAACACTGTCAAAGCAAATGAAACCAAAATTGTAGCAGTTATTTCGAATAAATAAGGTGTAAATAAGATCATAAATAAGATACTTAGTCATACACATGGATTAAAATACCCTTTTCTAAGTTGAATTTGTTTTTATATCATGGTCTCAACAAAGCATCTTAAAAGTGGGACTTTGGGTTGAAAAGGTTTCGGAGTCACTCTGTGAAGTGCGTCGCCTCCTAGCGGCCATTTCTGGAAGTGCACCGCAGAATTCTGAAAAGCCCCCAGCTCTCTCTCTCTCCCTCTCTCTCTTTTGACTTGCAGGCCAAACTATGTGTGCAAAACCCAAACGTAGCATTTTATCATTTTGGTATGATTAGACAGGCTCTATTTCTTGCCACATTTGGTTTTCCCTCTTTTAAAACGATTCATTAACACCCCCCAAAATGCGCGGGAAAGAGCAAATTGGCGCTGCATTTTATTAAAGCTGAGATCAAATTGCTGGTGCATTGACGCTGCTGTTATTTATTTATAGCGTAGAATATGTAAGGAGAGGCATTAACACGTTTTACCCACGAGAGGAGACATTAGTAAAACGCAGAGGCAACTTTAATGAGATTCATTTGTTCAGATTTAAACTGACATGAAAAAGCTGCTGATGGGGAAGTTATAATAACAGTTATTAGCACATTCATCAGGCCTAAAACACCACCAGCGTCAACATCCTCCATTTCACAAAGAATATGACAGATGACGACGAGGACGAGGATGAGGATGATATGTGTGTTGTAGGCCATTACCCCTATCACAAACACAAAACGGTCCCCGACACTGAGATATGGTGACACACGAGTTGATGCTTTTGCTCATCTTCTTTTTCATATGTGAATGGCTGAAGTTTTGCACTTGACGTCTTACGGCCCAGTCCGTGTTCCGCACGCTGTCTGACTCATCCCGCTTGGCTCTTATTCTGCATTTCATCTCAAATTCGAATCACTTTGTGGCCTGTCAAGGCTCAGCTTTAGCAGAGGGAAGAAAAGGAGGTCAGGAAGCGCCCAAAGGGATGAGGGCCAGCTGCTCGAGGAGCTCACCTACCTACAGCTCCTCTTCCTTCACACAGCGATTCGTGGGAGATAATGGTGCAACATCGCCCTAAAGCATGGTTGTGCGTCTGAACAGGGCACTGACTGCTTTATTATTTTAGTTATTGTGGTTGACATTTATGAACTGAGGCCTGACATGGAGATTCGGGCATGTTCCATGATTATTCTCTCTCTTTCTCTCATTTATCTGTCTATCATTTATTTATCTATGTGTTTTTTTTTAAGTACAGAAATCTTTAATATGCCGAAGCCTGCAATCGAATGCTGATCTACGTCATTTTTTTTATTTTTCGTAAAAATACACGAAAGAACAAGTCTATACTGTAAACTTCATTTTTACCATCTTGCTTCATGCTTCTTATGACTCAGTAACACTTGTATCTGTCCAATCAGCAGACAATTACACCATCTCCAGCCCTAATTATGTCTCAATTTAAAGCTGGCAAAGCAGTGTGTAATTCAGTAATTCCAGTCCTTTGTGCCTTTAGGGCAGTGTGTGATTAGGAGCTGTCAGCTGCTGAAGTGACCCGACTCAGCCAAGCGTGCAGGTCGACACGACCTGCTATTGTTAAGGCTTGTCAACATATTCACTCCAATTCCCTGCAGTCATTTAAGGCTGAATTACAGCATTAGAAAAGCCATAGAGAAAGGGGAAGGGGAGGAGAAAGAGGCATGCTAATTGAAAAACAATTGGCATTTAATATGAATTAATTAAAACCCCTTGCCACATGGAAAAACCTCCAGTGGAAAAAAATGCTTTTGCTATAAATGCTAAAAGCTTTTTCTTTTTTTTTTTCCCACTGACCTTTAAGCCTTATGTTATAAATAATCTGGGCAGTATGGTGGAATGTCCCTATTTTTAAAGTAGACAGGTGTTTAATACACTGTTCAGCATGCTCATGATCTATTGTGTGTAAGAGCTGGGCATTATACAGTACAGCATAGTCTGATCCTCACGTCACCAAAAGATGTAATTGCATCTGACATGAGCGATAGCATATTTTTCGAAGGACCAAAATGGTGAAACCTGAAACAGGTTTGATCCTTGTCAAAATGTATTGATTTTTTTTTTTTGCACTTTTGTGGAGCAGCTGATGTCTCTCTTACATGGCGAAGGCGGTCAGCGGGAGCAGATCAGTGTAAAGCATTTGCCCTTACTGACGTAGTTTTAATGAGACACAACGACAGCGTTTAACTCCGTCACCACGCCATACAGCCACTTAGCTCAGTTCATGGTGGCTGAAGGCCTGACACGGTGTTATGTTTTCCTGGAATGTGCCACTCATTTGTATATTATACACCATTATACCCTCATCTAGAACAATTATTTTAGACTTTTTACTTTTTCCTGTAAACACACATTTTCATGTAAAAGAATGATACAATTTTTCTCCTTGGTAGACAATGTTTCCAGAATGAAGAGTGATGGATGAGAGACTATGATTGACTTACCATTTTTGTTTAGCCCCTTTATACCACCTGCATGAAGAATTTCTCTTTTGCACTGGTAAGACAATCCAAAAGCTAGGAACATCACGGCACATTGTAAGGAAGTTTAAAAAGATTTTTTTTAAAAAATAAATAAATAAACAAATTCTCAGACCACCACTGAATGTACGTCTTGCTTTATAGATATACAGATAACGTATACCAGCTTACTTCACCTCCTAGAGAGTCAGAAGGCCAGTTTTTATTTGTCCTCCAGCCCAAAGACATTGAATCAAGTCAGGAATTTTAAGGTGGAATAATATTTTTACAATTACGCCAACTTGACTGATCAGAGGTTTTAGTATTTTAGGGTGAATTAAACAGACAATAAAAAATAGCTATTTTCAGGCTGCATCACCAAGAATACTACAGTCATACATATTTCACACAGCCTCATACACACCATTATAATACTCTTACATGCATATTGGATCATCATGGTCTCCAGTATGGGCTGGGGGGCAGGAGATGGGCAGTCAGAGGAGGGAGGGGGGCAAAAAAAAAAAGCGCGAGTGGCCAACTGTGAAGGTGATGAATTTCTCTCCACCACAATCAGTGCACCTGGGTTTCCTTTGGTGGATCCAAAGGTAAATAATTGATGCAGGGATGAAAGCGTTAGTGGAGAGAAGTAAGACAGTCAGACAGCCAAGGAGGGGGGGGGGGGGGGGTGAAAGCCCGACCNNNNCCGAAACCCAGACCACAGTCGACCCCCCACCCCCACCTCAAAAAACCCTGATCCAATGCCCACTGCCTCCTCATCCCATACTCCTCCGTGCCCCCTGAGCATGGCCCCTTGGCGTATGATGGCCCTTCACGCTCTTGAAGTGCAAATCTGTGTTCTGACTTGTTCCTGCGCACAGTCAGCATGCTTTCCTCTTGTCAGTGGCGATCGAGTGTGCCAGGAGTGTAGCGGGGTCACTGACATGTCAGTGACACTGCCCAACCAGATAATGGAAACCTATTGATTTTTTTTCCATAGCCTCTCTTTCTTTTCCTGTCCCTCCCCCTGCATGGAGGTAGCTGATGCTTTTTGAGTGACCATCCGAAAGCTCAGTGGTCATGATCTCGAGGTCACTCCTGCTACATGACAAGTGAGGAAAGACACACCTCAGGTAAAGAAAATGGGGCTGAAAGAAAAGACAAAGTGCCCAATCAATCAATCACCAGTTTTTCTTGGTCTCCACCTGAGATGCTGCAACAAGGAGGTAAAGCTAACTTGAGACAAACTCACACCTCTCTGATGACGAAAAGGATCTGCTTCTACACCGAGGCTGTGGAGCATTTCTCATTACCACCAAAGGTTACGTTATTGATAAAACAACATGCCACATCTGGAAGTGTTGATTTAATAAATGGAATACACGTAGCTGTCTCATCTGTCATTTTGCAATGCTAACACCTTATCCCTCTCCGCTTGCATTAAGCATGCTCTCTCGGCCATGCTTTTACTTCCACATGGACGAGGCATGACGGGTCTACACGCTTTTAATAGAGGAATCTCCTGAGAGCGGCCCTCTTTGATTCGCTGCCTAATGATAAGCGTGCGCTGGTGGCAGATGGCTGGTGCAGATCTTACACTAGATACACATTTCTTTATGTTCTTTGCCTCCCCCTCAATCCTGCCCATTCATAATGCTGCCAATAGAATAATGGGAGAAAAAATGTGATCCTGGTCACGGTTAGCTCAATCTCATTATAATCCCTCGTTTTTTATTCATTCGGCCCCCGGGGATGCCCGGTCTCACTTGAGAGGCCCCTTTTGATTCGGCCATGAGCACCTAATGAAGTCACAGAGAGATACAATTACTTCCCAGAGCAGGGGCATTAATGTACTCCGAATTCCCTCTGGAGGAACGTGACGACAATTGGTTTGTACAGCTTTGATCGCCTGTCTAAGCTTTGGCCGCGATAAACCAAGGGGTCACGCAGCGAGCCGGGCAGCAAGATGGAGCTGATTACTGATTACATAACACCGATGTGGCTTTTTCAGTGGAAGCATTAGAAAATGGCATGTTACCACAAAGCTTATACTAAAACAAAAAAGAACACACAGTCATACATTTGTCATCAACTCATTTATTAATTATAGCAATCCTGAAAAGCCTATGCTTGGCAAACTGCTATTGCTCAGTCAAACTCACTCACTCACTCATAGGCCCTATCTACATGGTTTGATGGTGTTAATAGTCCTCTTTATTGCTACATGGATAAACCCAGGGCTGTAAAAGCAAATAAAACTTAATCTAGATGAAGCCGTCCATGTTTTCTGGACAATAAGTACAGTATAAAACAAATTCTGCTTATATTCTGGAGAAAAAAAAGCAATGCTGTACAGTATCCGGAGGCCTTTACTTGAGCACTTATCATATAAATTCTGTTAGCGCGAAAGAAAACACAAACCTTCATAAATAACATTGTCCAGTCAATAATGGCAACTGCTAGCACAGTTATAGGATTTCTGATGTTAGTGCCAAGTTAATGTCAGTTTTTAACTCTCGTTTTATGCACACAATAGTACAAGTTTCAGACATATGAGGCCAGTAAAACGAGACATTTTTAAATTTTTAAAAAAAAAATCTTTTTTTTCCTTTTGTCTTAAGTTTTGCAGTGAACATTTCAGTAATAATGCTGCTTTGTGAATACGTTATAGAAAAAAAAAACTACTGTAACCGCTAGAGCTGCATCTCTACTAAAAAAATCTTAATAGGCACATTATAATTAGACTAAAGCAAAAAATAATAATAATATCTGGCTTCACTGTATCTGCTGCACAGAGCCAATAGCACATCTTACAATCTGGAAAATACAGTATGTCACTTATTCACATCTAAAATTGCTCATAAATCATTCTCTCTCCATAAATCCTAACAGTAAGAGTTGACTATTTGGATAGTTAAGGTAAGTTCAATACATAAACAGTACCTCTGCTGAAATCTGGCATCAGAACTGATGCTAATATGCCTACTAAAAGCAATGTATGCAGCTGTTCCAGCAGTGTAGTGTTAGATCACAGAACCATTTGCTTTTAACACATCTAGATGAGCTTAGATAAGGAATTTTGTATCGTCTTATTAATAAGCATATATAGCATGTCTCCAATGTGTCGATATTACAGTTTTTATTATTTTGTGTCCCCTAAAATGCAAACATCAATGCAAATGCAAGCATCTAAAGGCCCTTTAACATGCACGTAGAAATGCACCGAAGTTAAAATCCACGGCAGAAATCAACAGTAAGGGGAGACTGTATCAAAACCAAAGTGAAAACAGAACGGTGGATTATATACATTTATATTCTTTTGGCTCATTTGGTTTTTGTATCATTGCATAAATTCTGTCGATTTTTTTTTTACATTTTCTTTGAAGGATTTGAATAAAACCCAACACTAATCCCAAGTAATCACTAATAAACAAACAAGTAGCATAAAATCCTAATCCTGCACTGCAGGTGATTATGGCTAATAATGGACCACAGCCATTCAGTTCTGGAAAAACGTGACGTGTATGTGTGAGAAAAGATACACATGTAGTGCAAATCAGAAAGTAGTGATGCAGATGGCCCAATTCGGGAAATACATAGATTCAGAGCAGGAAACGACATGGGGACGCAGATTGCAAGAAGGAATAGTGACACAGAAATGGATAAGAATGTGGGGAACACAGGATGCAGCACCCAACGGCCCTTATTCATCAAATTTGCATAGAAACGAGCAAAGATTTGAGGACTTGCAATAATATGTGAACAAATTCTTGTGTGAAAGTGTCATATGATGACCCCCCTTCCAAAAAAACAAACAAAAACGACAGACATTGGTGATCTGAGAGCAAATCATCTTCTGCTGAGTGCTTCCATCTATTAGTCTCTTATTTACATATCATATACAGTCACAGAATTATTGGCACCCTCGTTAATCTGACAAGTCTTTGTGATTAAGATCACTCTGAAGTCAAACCTTACATTAATCCTAAGAAAATAATCCCTCGTCAAAAATATAATTTTTTAATACAGATTTAAAAAATAAAAAAACCACCACACGCAACTGATAAATATGGTCACTGATGGTAGAATTTGTGCAAGCTTGTTTTCCAATTAGATTTGACTGCATACAAGTAAGATGAATAAGGGCCAGGCTTTTTAACCACTAATGGGAAATGATTTTATAAAGTGATGCTGTTTGATCATTTGCTGTATTTAATCTTTAAAAAAACTTTTCAGTGGCCAAAGTTTCAGTACATCCCTAATTACACAAGAATTACACTTACAGAAGTCGTCTTAGCAATAAATGTAACATTGTGTGCACCAGGTATGATTGTGATTTAAAAATAGATCAGAACACATCATCTCTAAGCAAATATTCAACTCTGTATAAGACTATATGAACGTAGGAACGTGTCAATACTTATGACAAATGTCATGCCTATAAGGGGAATATTTTTTAAAAAAGTAAAGAGAAGAGAAAATATGTGCAATATTAGAAAATATTCTCTCTCCCTCTCTCTCTCTGATATTTTTCTTATATAGATTTCTACACTTGTCCAGAGATATCTCTATATAGAATAAAATGTGTGTCTCTTCCTATTTACATCCAAAGAAGAGTGGTCACATGAATAAAGCTTGCGTGTAAACTTGAATTTAAAGCCCCTGAGTGACACAGTCTGGAGCACATGGCTCCTCACACACCGCTGGCACCTCCACCATCCCAGCGCCTGTGCCTCTGACAGCAGTGTGCATGAGGTGTCTCTGCAGGTGCTTCACCCAGTCTTCCTGCACGCACTGCGGCCCCTGAAAGACCAGATCGCAGAACCTGGACACACCGAGAGAGAGAGAGAGAGAGAGAGAGAGAGAGAGAGAGAGAGGGAGAGAAGAGGGGGCAAGGGACAAAGAAAGACACTGATAAAGTGAACTAAATTTAATAAACAGATACAGTAGGTTTGGGACGTATTCTGCATTGTGTTACAGGTCTAATTTATATGGACTGAAATTGGGGAATACATACAATGATCCATAATGGCAAACAGATGTTCTTTAATTGTTTTTCTTTTGCGCAAAATGTAAATAAATAAATAAGCAAACAACACCCCCCACACACACACAAAACCCACAAACACACTCGCGTAGCTAAGTATTCAGAACTTTGGCTAAAAGTGCGTCCTGTTTGGTTTGATTATCTTGAGATGTCTCTCGAACTTGACTGGAATCCACCTGTGGCAAATTCAACTGATGATTGGACAGGATTTAGAAAGGCACACACCTATGTGTATAAAGTCCCACAGTTCAAAATGCACATCAGACCATAAGCCAAACCATCAAGTCCAAGGAACTCTCAGCTTGTGCCCTTGTGAAATGGAAGATGAGAACCACCAGGAATCTTTCCAGACCAAAACATCTGGCCAAAACTCTGTAACCAGGATAAAAGGGCCCTGGTCAGGGAGGTGACCAAGACCCCAGTAACCACTCCAGAGTTTCAGAAGTCCCTTGCAGAGATAGAAGAACCTGCCAGATGAATAATCATCTCAGAAATTCCCATAAAGGCCTGGTTGATGGAGTAAGTGGCTAGACAGAAACCACTCCTGAGTAAAGTACATATGGTAGGCACTGGTCTGATGAGACAAGAATTGTACTCTATGGGCTGCATTCCAAGTGCTACATCTGATGAAAACCAGATACTGATGATCAGTTGGTTAAAGCCATCCCTTCAGTGAAGCATGGTGGTGGCAGCATTATGCTGTGGGGGCTTCGGTCACCAGCAAAGACTGGTCAGAACTGAGGGAACGATGAATGCAAGCAAATACAGAAAGGTCCTTGAAAACAGGCTCCAGAGTACATACAACATCTGACTCGAGTGATCGTTCACCTTGATGACTTGAAGCATACAGCCAAGATGATGCTGGAGTGGCTTCAGGACAAATGTCTACAAGTCCTTGAGTGGCCCAGCCAAAGCATCTGTGGAACCCCACAGAAGATCTGTGGAGAGACTAAGATGGCAGTTCACTAAAGTTCTCATCCAATCTGATTGAGCTTGAGCAGATCTGCCAGGAAGAATGAGAGAAACTGCCCAAATCCAGTTGTGCAAAGCTCGAGACTTACACAAGAACACTTGAAGCTTTAACTGCTACCAAAGGTTCCTGAGTGTCTGAATATATATCGAAAGAACGGATTTTCGTTTTTGGTTAATACATTTGAAAACGTTTCAAAAATCTTGTTGTTTTCACTTGTTGTCATTATGCGTTATTGTGTGTAGATTGATGACCAGAAAGTAAATATAATAAAACTGTTATTAAATCAATAACATAATGAAGTCTTTAAAAAACTGAAGGGGTCTGAACACGTCCCTAACACACCAACTCCAGAAGAGTGAGGAATATCGCAGGCAGCTTTTTGAGTGGAATACCTGCACGTCAGCGTGTAGATCATTTCAGAGGTGGTGTGTAGGGTGTGGAATGCCTTCCTCTTTGGCCCAGACCTCGAGCGAGGCAGCTTCTGATTACACTCATATGCTGCAAAGCACACAAAATTACAATTAGCAAAGTGTATGGGGCTTATAAAGGCTGACTGATTCAAATCTCTGCACTAGTCTTATTATTTATGATACAGCTGTACAGATTCCAAAAATCAGCAGGAGAGATTCAGATGTGTGTGTGTGAATAAGACGGAGAGAGGACATACACGTTCCCTCCAACATGGCGATCCTCTTCCTACGTGCATAAGCCCTAAGATGATTGGACAGACTGACACCGCTGTGGAAAGTTGCATTGCAATGGATGCAAATCTTCTTATTTCCTTCAAACTTGCCTGTAAAAAATAAATAAAATAAAAAAATAATTAAAAAACATCATGATAATATATTAAAAGTAATTAGATAAAGCTGAGTGCATGCCAACATTTAATGCATTAGGTTGCACAAAAGTTTCTATAATACCTTAAAAATGTTTAAGTGGTATACATTACTCATTTTTTTTAGCCCAGCACTGTTGAATTCTCAATTCTGACTGATTAGAAGGTATTGAGTAAATGCATCATGAAAATGTATCGACACTGCCTGGCCAAGAAATATGTTGCCATTTGGATTTAAATACGCAAATAGTTAAGAGCCCTTGATTGGATAATTACTGTAGTGATTAATATTTCAGCTAGCAACAATTCTTTTAACCCTAACTGATGCAGTGAGTAGCTTCTCATTTCTTTAAACAACCATATCGGGAGACGTGTCTTGTGGTTGTGGAAAAGATGTTACTGCGTTTCAGAAGTGTCAAATTATTGGCCTGTATCAGTCAAAGAAAACAATGAAGAAGGAGATTTCTGAAATTAGGTTAAGAACTGTCCAATGCATTATTAAAACCTGGAAGGATAGTGATGGTGAACTGTCAACTTCGCACAGGAAACATTGTCGGAAAAAACCTTGACTGACTGATCAAAGATTCCTTAAATGCTTGAAGTTGATTTTTTATTTTTTTAAACCTAAAACATAAGACCCGGTACAACTCACAGCGATGTTTAATAGTGAAAGTAAGAGCATTCCCCCCCAGGATTGGGACTAAACAGCTGTGTGGCCATAAGAAAACCACCTGTTATTGAGACAAATCAGAAGAAAATGCTTCAGTTTGCTAGGGAGCATAAAGATTGGACTCTGGAGCAATGGAACAGAGTCTGATGAGTCCAGATTTACTGTATTCCAGAGCAACAGGTGCTTCAGAGTAAGAAAGGAAGCACAAAGTGATGCATCCATCAAACATAGTGGCCACTGCACAAGCCTCTGGACACAGTGTTATGATCTGGGGTTGCTTCAGTTGGTCAGGTCGAGGCTCAGCAACGTTATGGGGCAATAAAATGAAGTCAGCTGACGACCTGAATAACCAGGTTATCACGTCACTGGCTTTTCTTCTTCCGTGATAGCACGGGCATAAAATTGGGGCTCAGGTTGTGAAAGTCTGGTTCAGGAAGCATGAGGAATCATTTTACACATGAATTGGCCACCACAGAGTCCTGACCTTAACCCCATTTGAGAATCTTTGGGATGTGCTAGAGATGATTTTATGCGGTAGTTCGGCTCGCCCATCCTCAACACAAGCTCTTTGTGCAAAATTAATACAGCTCTGGACTGAAATGTGACATTTTGCATAAGTTTATTGAAACAGTTTGGCGAATGCATGCTGTAATCAAAGCTGAAGGTGATCCAACCAAATATTAGTGTGCTATTTTTGTGTTGGGGGGGGGGGCAGTGTATATTATACACATCAGGCAAAAAAAAGTAATTTACAGCCAGGACATTTTTAGTCTACATTATGCTGTATCCTGTGACGTGAGCACTTGCACAGAGTCTAGTGACTCTGCTGGAGGGGGTTCAGATAAAAGGAAAAATTATTAGCTTATGCCAGTATTTAAATGCCAGTATTTAACAATGTTTGTTTGTTAGTGTTTAAAAAAAAAAATATATATATATATATATGTATGTATATGTAAGGAAGCAGCATGTTCCCTGTGGCATTTTCAAATTCTGTGCTTGTTAATATTCTCTTTCTCTTTTCAGGTCTTGTGATGTGTTGTATTGGGAACATGTGAAGGAGAAAGTGACCCACGGTTCTAACATCACACTGGGCCAAAAAACACCCACCCAGGCAGGAGAAGAGATTTCCTGGAGGTTCGACTTAAGCTCACACACTGCTCCTTTTCTTTTTCTTATTTGCACACATTTGCTCCCTCTTGTTGGCGCGCCGGTTGTCAAGCGCTGCAGTCCCTCCTTTTTCCTGGATGGCGTCAGCATCATGTCTGTCCTCTTTCACTCCGACTTCTTGTCCTCCATTGTTGTGTGCCAGTGTGTTCACAGCGACTCTGCTCACATTTTCTGCCTGCTGCTTTACACTGGCCATTACTGAGAACTCACACTTGAGCCCTGCGGTCTGTCTGTACCATTTTAAAGCGTACCACACAGTGCTGATGTCCCCAAATGTCAACTTGTGCTCCTATGTAATGTGACGGTTCTCTCTCACACGTACACACAGTGGTTTGGTAGCACTGGACATAGGAACAGGAACGTGGCCCAGATGCTGTGAAAATGACTTGTATTTTTTATGTACCAAGTCTCGTGTTTTGTTGAGGCTGTTGAAAAACTCTCCGTTCAAATGAACTAGTAAAAAAAAACACAAAAAAAAAAATTGGGGAAGTGAAGGGGTGGGGAAAAAAGGCATTTGAGTTTTGGTGCTACTTTCCCAAAATAGGTCACTGTATATTTACCCCTCTTCTGTCTACTGACTTAATTTGAAACCGCTTACTTTTCCGCTTTTTTAAAAAAAACAAAACAAAAAAAATTTTCCCCCTTCTCTTTTTCTTTCTCTTGCACTCAGTCCAAGGAACTGTACAAACACCTCACTGTAAGCTCCCCCTTTCTTTTTGTTTTGTTCTGGATTCTAATAAATACATTATTGTTATTATTGGTATTGCAGACAAGTGAGTTTGTGTATAAACATTTTCATTTCAATGTTGCCTTTGTTTCTTTTCACTTTTGTTAGAGAATAAAAGTTTAGAATTGTTTTAGGAAGCTGTGGATGTGTAATTTCTCTCAAGTCATTAAATAACTATGAAAGGATAAGTACGTCTAATAAAATGATCATCGGCTAATTGCTGAGGAATGAAGGGGTGGGATATAGTGCTGTAGGGAAATGATCAACTTCATAGTGATAACAGTAAGTTTACCTCATTGGACTGCAGTACAGTGTGACCGCCTGTCCTGCTTTAGGTTAATCGGTACAGCTGTTTGAGCATTCTTCGCATATTAGGATAGTGTCCTGGTCATTCATTGACAACAGGGATGTGATCTATTCCATTTGCCTGGTGTTACTCCAAAGCAGAGACAGCACCTGTCTGTCTATGGCTCTGGACAGCGCTCTTGGCTTTCATTTCGTCCAATGGTTGCAGGAGAGAATGAGAGAGACTAGGTCAAGCAAACAAAAGGGAATGTAAACTTCCCACCACATGAAATTGAACAGACAGAGAGGGAGAGTTGTTGCCTGAATGCGAAACTGGCCAGTGTGCTGCCTAGAGAGAGTGCGCTTTCAGTAGAGAATGGACATCATACACTACCATTCAAAAGTTTGGGGGCACTTTGAAATGTCCTTATTTTTGAAAGAAAAGCACTGTTCAATGAAGATGACTTTAATCAGAAATACACTCTATACATTGCTAATGTGGTAAATGACTATTCTAGCTGCAAATGTCTGGTTTTTGGTGCAA
>JAOPUC010000023.1:48037771-48049398 GCA_027564185.1 Cephalocassis borneensis | reverse complement strand
AAAAAAAAAAGAATATTTATACCTGATACGCCAAGTCATTGCAAGTTAAAACTGTCAAGTCCAAGTCAAGTCTCGAGTCAACAGCGTGCAAGTCCGAGTCGAGTTGCAAGTCATTCCTCATCTAGGGATTTCAAGTCTCAAGTCATCAAAATGGTGACTCGAGTCTGACTCGAGTCCAAGTCACATGACTCGAGTCCACATGTCTGATATACTGTATTCAGAATCCACACAATACTGAATAATACCTGGATGTGTGAGTGCAAAATGATAATGACCATTGAATTAGACCAACCCATTGAATGCGGTCTAATGTGTCAAAAGCAGCACTCAAGTCTAGGAGAACAAAGATGGTCAGGGTGCCTGAATTAACTCTCCCATCAATATGAACTTAGAAAAGTTTGTTTTAAGGAAATATTTCCCCCTCTTGCCTAATGGAAAGTGCTTGTCAAACATTTTTCCAGGAAATGGCATATTGGAGATCTGTAGTTATTAAACACTGTGGAGATTCTTCACACAGGTTAGCCAATATATATTTTGGGCCTATGCTGAAAAATGGCACGCTGTAGTGACATATTGACTATATTTGAGACATTAGCCTATAATGAGCTAATAAAAGAAGAAGGTTGCTTGAAGAAAGAAGTAAGAGGTCAAGTTTAATATGACACAACTAAGAGCAACATGACATTAGTAAGTGTTCTGAAATCAATAGGTGAAAAAGTTGACATAGAGCTTTTTCATCTCTGCCTTGTGGGACAGAAACCAGTCTGGGGGGAATTACTGACTATGCTGCCACTTAAGTAGAAAAGTTATATCAATATTTACATTGACAAATTTATACATAGTCATACTGTCTATGCACACTCCATCCATCCATCATCAGTAACTGCTTATCCTGTGCAGGGTCGCGGGTAAACTGGAGTCTGTCCCAGCTGACTATGGGCAACACGCCAGACCAGTTGCCAGATGTCTATGCACACTCTTAAGTCAATTTTCTGCATGGGATTTCTGCATGGGAAACTGGAGAAATCCCATGGCAAGTGGATTAGCTACTCTACTTTCAAGTGTGTGAATGCTCCTCCAGGATGTATTCCTGCCTCACGCATAGTATTTCTGGGGAGATTCTGGCTGCAGCATTCATCCATCCATTATCTATACCGCTTATCTGTCAGGGTCATGGGGTACTGTCTATGTGGAGTTTTGCATGTTCCTCCAATGTTCACAGTTGTCCAGTTTCCTCCCATGCTGGTAAGTGGATTAGCTACTCTACTTTCAAGTGTGTGAATGCTCCTCCCGGATGTATTCCTGCCTCACGCATAATATTTCTGGGGAGATTCTGGCTGCACCATTCATCCATCCATTATCTATACCGCTTATCTGTCAGGGTCATGGGGTAAACTGGAGCCAATCCCAGTCAATCTATCACAGGGTGAACATAGTGACAAGCAACCATTCACATCTATGGTGATTTACATCAAGACTTAATCCACGTCTTTGCACTGTGGGAGGAAACTGGAGAAATCCCATGCAGGCACGGGGAGAACATACAAATTCCATACAGAAAAACTTCAGTCAGCTGTGAAGTTCAAAACCAGAAACCTCTTGTTGTGAAGTGACAGTGCTAACCACTGTGCCACCCGTGCCATTCATGTTATGCAAATTACCTGTATGTGGTTCATGCTTCTGAGGCTGCATTGTTTCTTAAGTGTCTGAGACAGGGTTTATCAAAATATCTAGAGCATCTCCTTTAAGGGGAGTCTACAAGCAGAGATTTGAAGATCCAGGCATATCATGAATCATGTAAGACAATCAGATGGCCATTCATTCAATGATAATGTATTCTATCTATCTATCTATCTATCTATCTATCTATCTATCTATCTATCTATCTATCTATCTATCTATCTATCTATCTATCTGGCATATCACTACAGTGACATGGCTACTCTGATGTTTTTTTTTTTTCTTCCAGCCATTAAAGTTTTTCGGGAAGATTACGGCAGTGGTTTTCCATTGCCTTCTGTTGAATTATTTTAGAGGTTTTTTTTTTCTCTCATACACATTCACACCTATAGGCAACATAGAGTAGCCAGTTAACCTAACCGCATGTCTTTGGACCGTGGGGGAAACCAGAGCACCTGGAGGAAACCCCCGCAGACATGGAGAGAACATGCAAACTCCACACAGAAAGGCCCCCGTCAGCCATGATGTTCGAACCTGGAACCTTCTTGCTATGAGGCGACAGTGCCAACCACTGCACATAATATTTTATAGACCAATAAAAACATTAGTGTCAATAGAGGCTTCACACAGCTACACATGCAGCAGCTCCAAACCAATAAACTAAAGACCCTTATTGCACTAAGCTGTGTGTATGGTGTGTGAGTATACAGTACGTTCCTGCATCTTGTGTGCACTTTTTTTCTCAGCCAAAATTCCCTGAGTCATCAACTTGAGTGTCATTGCACCCCTCACTCTGTTAAAAAAAAAAAGAAAGGCCTATTAAGCGAGGGAGTCGGGTTTGGTTACCTCAGGAATGTTTGGGAGTCTCTCAAAGCACCACTCACAGAGGCTGCCATGAATGTCTGAATAATTCGGAGGCAATGAAGCGGCATGAGCTCACGTTCCTTACCTGAGCTGTCTCTGTGCTGGGAAGAGCAGGCTAAGGAATCAGCATTCCAACATTCCTATTGCTTCACTCCACATCATTAAATGACTTAGGCCATGCTGTTTTATGCTTTTAGCGGGAAAGCTCTTTTGTTAAAGACAACCTGAAATTAAAACTCACTTTTTTTTTTTAACCTTGTTAGTTCATGTCCTTAGTCTTACACTCTCAGAAAATAAAGTACATGATTGTACCTTTAAGGGTACAATGGCTTGTCACTGGGGCAGGACCCTCTAAAGTACTTATTTGTACCCTTTATATACTGCTTGGGAACATATATGTACCTTTTTGGCCCTAAAAAGGTACCCATAGTTACCTTGAGGTCCAGTAATAAGCCTTGGGGGTACATTAGTGTTGATTGTACCTTGTGGGACAGAAATGGTCTCCTACTGTACACCAATATCTGACAAGTGTACAACCTTAACAACTCACTCTGTAAGTTGATTGATTTCCTGTTATCTGAGATAGTAAATTATGATTGTCCAACTTTTCAAGGTCTATGCCGAATTTATATCCATTTCTCTGTTTACTTCCATATGATAAACAATCTTAGTGTAACATTGGGTTGCAACTTGATGTCCAACAAAACATCAGGACTGAAGCAAAACTAATTGAGAACCACTGGTATAGTGAATATTCCACAAAGTTCAACCCTTACTAATAAACAAAAAAAAAGTTGTTAACATTGTGGATATTGTTGATATATTGTACGGAGATGTCTATTTGAGTTTTCATTCATTCAGAATAGAAGGCATTCTGGCTAGAAAAAAGATCTAAAACACTGTATTTGGGACATTCTCTTATTGGAAAATAAGCATTTGGTACACATTATACCTCATTGGTTAGCTTCCTCAAGACAGTACACCCAGTCATGTTTTTTTTTCTTAACTACAGTTTTGGTTTGTGTACTTATAGTATATGACTAAAAGGGATGTGGACATCTGTTGTAATTACAGTAGACCCCCACCTATTCGCTGTTCAGTATTCACGAATTCACATATTCGCGGGATTTTATATGGAACATATATCCTATACTTTCACTGAAATCTCAGTGAGTCGTGGTCATTTGCAGCGAACATATCGAACGTTTACGCACTGCTACATTCTCGGAGCCGAATGCTTGCTTGCTCTTGGCTGAAGTTTGAATGGCGGGCTGCTGCTCATTGGCTGATACGAATGAGCGCATTGTACAGTACAGTCTGGTGGTTCCCGTAGTTCAGACTTGTTCACGTGTTGTGCGTTCTTGGTATTTTTGAATAATTTTTATGCCCTACAATGGCTCCTAAACGCTCTGCATCTTCTAAGGCTCCTGCCAAGGAACCTAAGTGCCAGAAGAAGGTAATGACGCTGCAGGAGAAGGTAGGACTTCTCGATATGTTAAAGGAAGGGAAGAGTTTTGCGGCAGTATAGGGAGTGTTTGACATTAAAATAAGCATTTGTGAGCAGTTTTATGGGGGGGGGGGGTACAAGTATTCGCGATTTTGGCTTATTCGCAGCCATGTTCGGTCCCTAACCCCCGTGAATACTGAGGGCTTACTGTATATGCCAAAGAACACAGGTACTAGTTTGCAGCCTTGTTTAACACCACTGTTGTATTGAAGAGGCTGGGTTAATTCACCATCAGTAATGAGTCTTGCATGTACATCAGTATATAGCTTCGTGATGATTCTTGTGAACTTTGATGGACAGCCTAGTTTGCCAAGGATGATGAAAAGTAGCTCATGATTATAGTGTCAAGCTATCAAGAGCAGAATTTCTGGTACACACACAATCCCACATAGCTGGCAGTTTCATGCCACCATGTTTCTCCTGTTCATTAAACATCATGATGCCATCACTGAGCGGAGGTGTAATGAACATGCACAGGAGGTTACAGGCACACAAGGTAATCAGATTGAGTGTGTATATGGCTAATATTTACCTATCACATGGATTATCAGAGGTCGAAACCACCCCTTTCAATCCGATTAAGTTCTCAACCATTCCGATTTCATTCCAATCGAGCTGTTTACATGAAGAAATGTCATTCCGATCGAGCTTGAATCCAATTATTAATGAATCATTAGAGTCCATGTAAACGTAGCTACTGATGTTACCTCCAGTTATTGGTTATTTAATATGCACAGTCACGTTTGTAGAAAGCAATTACGATTTAGTGAATGTGTGTATGCATAGTGCCTTGCGATGAACTGACAACATCCTGCTTCGTTGCACATCTAACATGCACTCAAGTATTTTCAGCCTGAAAGCTAAGGTTAATCTGCCATTTTCAGGCCAACTGCCTCTATGCATTATACACCTAAGATTGGATTTTAAAAAGAAAAAAGGGAGTTACATAATGCCATCTCACATAACATGATTATCCACTTTACCACGTCTTCACGTCTTCCTTCCTTGATGCTTGCAAAAAAAAAAAAAAAAGTCAAAAGTTTTTTGTTTTGTTTTTTTCTCCTGGTTCTGATGGCCTGTATGTGTTTCTCCGATATCTGGAGCATGTAGATTTTAAGTGCATCATTTTCTTTTTCAGCTGCACAGAATCTAAATTTTAAAAAGTCAAAATAATTTGCATTGATTATAAACGATGCAGTCTGTAATTTTAAGAGTAATGAGCTTTGAGATGGTTGATTGTGATTCTAAATTAGCAGGAACATGGAGACTTATTTTTAACACGATAAGATCCTTTCTGCAATTGCAAGGTGACTATCTTTAGATACACATTGAAAAAAACCATACAAATGAGGTAAATGATGAAAGAATGCATCGTGATGTCTGTTTGCCCAACCTTCTGCGTCATGCGAAATGGGTGCTATTTGCTTTGCATCTCTTAAAGGACCCTGTTACGTGTGGGTCTAGGGTCCACACTAACAAAAGGTGGTAACAACCCAAAACTCCGCAAGTCGGAAGTAAAAGTAAAGTGAATTTAATATTTACAAAAAAAAGTGATTCAAAAAAAAATAATAAATAACAAGCAAGAGTCTCTGTACGACGCCCAACTCTAAAGGGTGGCAACCCCAGTCCGACCCGTCAGAGTTGCTACAGATACGGTGGCGTGGCAGCAGCGATGGAAGGCAGCACGACGCGACCCCCAACCCCTCTCCTCTCCCGACACAGGTGAACCTCCAGGTCTTTATAGGCACCAGTTGATTGTTGGCAGGTGCAAAGGGGAGGAGCCAATCACCACTCAAATGCGGACCTGGACACAGGGAGAGGCACGACAGGGAGGAGCAAAAACTGCACACCAAACAAACACAACACGTAACACCCCCACCACCAAAAGTTCAACCCATGTTGAACAAAAATCTGCTACTAGTAATAGTAGACAAACAACCAGGAGGCATTACTACCATTATATGGTACAGGTACAAGAAATAAACTCTAAAGTGAACAAACTTGCTAGATACAAGATAACGCATCAGCCATGACATTTTCTTTTCCCTTTTTATACTTTATGTCCAGGTTAAAGCCTTGTAGGTAAAGGGACCAACGCATCAATCGCTGATTTGCGTTCCGCATCCTGGACAAAAAAACCAGAGGGTTATGATCAGTTAAAACAAGCAAAGGAACAGTGGTTGAGCCTACATAAACCTCAAAATGCTGTAACGAAAGCAAAAGGGCCAGAGCTTCTTTCTCTATGGTGCTGTAATTTAATTGATGTTTAGAGAACTTTTTAGAAAAATACGAAATGGGGTGATCAATTCCATTTGCATCTTCTTGTAAAAGTACAGCTCCAGCACCAGTGGCACTGGCATCAACCTCCAGTTTAAATGGTAGCTGGAAATTTGGAGCAGCCAAAACTGGCGCGCTACACAAAAGAGCCTTTGCATTTTTAAATGCCAGTTCACAATCCTCGGACCAATTAAAATCACAACCATGTTTTAAAAGATTCGTTAAAGGAAGAACAATGTCAGAAAAATTACGACAAAAACCACGATAGTAACCAATCATGCCCAAAAATCTGCGCAGCTCCCGCCTCGTTATGGGTATGGGAAACTGCGAAATAGCCAACACTTTGGCCTCTAGGGGGCGAACTTGACCCTGGCCAACCTGTTTTCCCAAATACGTAACGGTGGCTTTGCCAAACTCGCACTTTGCGAGGTTCAAAGTCAAAGACGCGTCCCTCAGTCGTTCAAAGACGGTACGAACATTTTCCAAATGTTCAGCCAACGAAGATGAATGTATTATGACATCATCCAAGTAGGCTTCACAGTTGGAAACACCAGCGAGCACTTTGTTCATTAAACGCTGGAAAGTCGATGGAACGTTCTTCAAACCAAACGCCATAACAGAATATTGCATGAAATTATCAGGTGTAACAAATGCGGGAATTTCAGAAGCTCTTGGCGTTAGAGGAACTTGCCAATATCCCTTCAAAAGGTCCAACTTTGTTACAAACAAAGCTGAACCCACTCTATCGACACAATCTTCCATACGCGGCAATGGGAATGAATCGGATTTGGTAACGGCATTAACCTTTCTATAATCGGTGCAAAAACGAAAGGTGCCATCTGGCTTCGGAACTAAGAGACATGGTGAACTCCAGGCACTAAAACTCGGGCTAGCTAAACCATGCTTGACCAGATAAGCCACTTCAGATTTCATAACCGCGCGTTTGGAGGGATTCACACGATATGGGTGCTGTTTAATAGGCACATGGCCTTGTGTGTCAATATCATGGCACAACACGTTTGTTAGGGATGGCACATCAGAAAACAACTTTGGAAACTGTATTATAAGATTTTCCATGTCGGCCGCATACGACACTGGCAAATCAGACAGGAACGAGGGCAAACTGTTCGAAATTTCAGAATTTTTAAACCTCACGCAAAACACTGGTACATCACCAAGGTTAAGGCCATCCTCCTCAGCCGGAGGCAGAGCGGTCACCGCTGTTGCGACGGCAGCAGGAGCATCATGATTTTCATCCTCTTACAACACATATGGCTTTAACATATTAATGTGGCATACGCGGGTTTTACGTCCTCTGTCAGGGGTTTTCACAATGTAATCAGTTTCACTGAGCTTTTTCTCAATTTCGTAAGGGCCAGAAAATTTTGCGGACAACGACGAACCAAGTAAGGGCAATAAAACTAAAACTTTGTCTCCCTTCACAAAAGAACGCTGCACAGCCTTGCGGTCAAATCGTGTCTTCATCTTACACTGCGCAGAGGATAAAGTCTCCTGAGCGCGCTCGCAAGCTCTGTGCAACCGTTCTCGAAACAAACTAACATAATCAAGAATGTTACATTTCTTCACAGATACATCCGACTCCCAGTTCTCTTTAAGCAGTTTTAAAGGACTGCGAACGGTGTGACCAAACACAAGATCTGCTGGGCTGAACCCAAGAGACTCTTGTGTCGTTTCACGGGCTGCAAACAAAAGCAACGGAACACCATCATCCCATTCTCTCTCAGACTCAAAGCAATAGGTGCGCAACATCGATTTTAAAGTCTGGTGAAATCTCTCTAGTGCGCCTTGAGACTCTGGATGATACGCACTGGAGATTTTGTGCTTGATGGACAGCTCGGTTAGCACCTGTTTGAACAAACGGGAGAGAAAATTAGAGCCTTGGTCGGTTTGTATCACTTTTGGGAGACCAAATGTGGAGAAAAACCGCAATAACACTTTCACAATAGGCTTTGTCTTCAAAGATCTTAAAGGAAAAGCCTCGGGGTACCGAGTGGCAGCACACATGATCGTTAACAAAAAACGGTTCCCAGACTTTGTCTTGGGCAAAGGCCCGACACAATCTAAAATAACCCTTTCAAAAGGCTCACCAATAACAGGAATTGGACACAGTGGTGCAGGGGGAATACGTTGATTGGGCTTTCCAACCACTTGACACTTATGACAAGAACGGCAATGTTTGATAACATCCGCTTTCATACCAGGCCAAAAGAAATAACGCAGCACACGGTTATACGTTTTTGTAATTCCCAAATGACCCGAAAAATCGTGATCATGTCCTAAAGTTAAAACATGTAAACGATATTTTGCGGGAACAACCAATTGATGGACAACATTTAATTCTGCGTCTGCACGATTTGGTGGAGTATACTTCCGTTTCAACAGAGCATTATCCCAATAAAAGCAAACAGACATGCTATTCGCCTCATCCTTACTAACAGCAGCATCACGACATTTGGCCAAATTAGAATCTCTGACCTGCTCCTGTTTGATTAAATCACTGTGAACTGAGAGTGACAAATCACCCTCCACAGGCTTGCCACAGTCTGTTTGGAGCGGCTTGGATACGTCAGCCGCTGATTGGCTGCTGCAAGGCGACTCCAGCAAGCCATCGGACATAAATGTATCTGACAGGTCAACAGCCTCACCGTATTTCCGAGCTTGAGCTCGAGTGACTGCGCAGGCTGGATAAATCTGCGCAATGCTTTGATCATGCTCACCGTCAAACTGAATGGATGGGCTAGCAGTCACTTCAGGAAGAAGAACTTTTCCACCAACTAAATCGTTCCCCAAAATAAAATCTACCCCCTTCACAGGAAGTCATGGACGAATCCCCACTTTCACAGGACCAGACACCAAATCACTAACAATATGCACACTGTGCAAAGGAACACGAGTTATCCCCATTTCAATTCCTTGAACCAACACGTCAGAATTACAATAAGTGAGATCAGAAAAGGGAAGCACAAACTCGCAAACAAATGATTGGGCGGCACCAGTATCTCTCAATATTCGGATTGGGACAGAATCCCCCTCCCGACCAGTGAGTGAAATCATTCCATTAGAAATAAACGGATCGTAAACAGAATCTGCACTTTTCAGACGTATAAAGCCAACACTTTTTGGTTGTCTCCTCGGAGACCGTTTTCTTTTCTGCAAGACTGGACAAACAGCAATAAGATGACCTGACTCATGACAGTAAAAACATTTGCGCGTCTCAGACTGAGATGATGTCTTATTGACAGTATTACCATTGGTATTGCCATTATCAGACTTTCTAAAGACTCGCCTCGGACTTGAAGGCTGAGTGTGGGAGCGACAGGAGGAGCTAAACACAGATTTGTGAGTCAGTATGTACTCATCGGCACAGACAGCTGCCTGCGCCAAAGTCGTAACCTTTCGGTCGTTGATATACGTAGCAACTGAGTCTGACAAACAATTTTTAAACTCCTCCAATAAAATCATCTCCCTAAGCTGATCTTTGGTTTCAACCTGCAAGGAAGCACACCAGCGGTCAAAAGTGTTCTCCTTTTCCCTGGCGAACTCTACGAATGTCAGATTGTCTGATTTCTTTAAATCGCGAAACTTTTGCCTATAGGCCTCTGGGACCAATTCATAGGCACGCAATATTGCAGACTTAACCGTGTCATAATCGGAACTTTGGTCAACAGCCAGTGCAGAGTAAACGTCTTTGGCTTTCCCAGATAACACGCATTGCAACAACAACGTCCAAACAGCAGACGGCCACCTTAACGTTGTTGCAACACGTTCAAAATGTGCAAAGTATTTCTCAACTTCGATCTCACTGAACTTTGGCACCATTCGAATATTTTTCGTTACATCGAATGCGGGATCAGGTGGAATAGGCGAACGAGGCGGAACAGCATCTCCAAAACCATCTACTATCACCTGCGCAAACCTAACAGGTGATGACGGCACAGAGCGAGGGGGAGAGGCAGGAGGAGGACCTAGAGGAACGCCGGCTTGCCTTGCAGCCAGTTCCAATTTAAGTTTCTCCAAATGAAACTCGCGTTCAGCTTGTTCTCGCTGGAACTCCCTTTGCCTTTCATTCTCCACGACCTCATTTTCCAACTTCTTAAGGCCAAGCTCACGCTCAACCTCTAACTTTCTAAGTTGAATTTCTCTGTCAAGCTCTAATTTCTTAAGAGTGCGCACCTCACAATCGGCACGGAATTTTTCCGCAAGCAAGCCGCCATCCCCGCGCAACTTTGACCCAGGCGACCCAATAGAGCGAGAAGGAGAGGTTGGGGCACTAGAAACCTTAACCAAAACACCCTGTTCAACTAATGCAGTTTCCACAACTAACAATAAGGTTTCTTTTAACCTCTTGTCATCACTAGTTAGAGGAACCGAATAATGTGCCGCGATGGCCAACAACTGATCCTTAGTGCATTTAACCAAAACATCCTTTGAAGGGTTGTCAAAAAACTCCTCCAAAGACATGCTGCCAACGAAACCAAAAAATTCCCAAATCAGAAACTAACGCCACAACCAAATACCACTTTACAATTACTATAAACTAACCAAGCACACAACTTGAACACAAAACAGAGAAGTTACCACCAACAAAAATAATTAAACAAAGCAAAACGAATGAAAAAAAAAACCAAAATCAATTTGTAGGAAAGTAATCAACCACTCTTAACCAGTCAAATAGACTGCGGAAACCCTAGACCTACTTACCTACCCCAAGAAAAACATAACTAACCTCGGCTAGTCTTCGGAGACGTACCAATTGAAGGCCACTTTAAACGCTGAACGCAGAGGAGCGGGACCAACTGGATTCAGCTCCCTGCAGCGTACCCTCCCCCGGAATAACCTCCAAAACGAAATCAAAGAAAACAAAAACAGTACTCCGATGGAAGGATTACAAAACCCAACTGGAGCACACTACCTACCCAGAGCTCCTGAAGTAAGAGCAGTTGATTCCTACAAAAAAAAAGAAACAAAATAATTACAAAAAATATGAATGAACACCCAGTTGTTAAACTAAAAATAGACAAACGAGCGGACGAGTTCTTAATTGTTCTTAGTAAAGAACCGGACGAGCCCCCAATTGTTACGTGTGGGTCTAGGGTCCACACTAACAAAAGGTGGTAACAATCCAAAACAATGCAAGTCGGAAGTAAAAGTAAAGTGAATTTAATATTTACAAAAAAAAGTGATTCACAAAAAAAATAAATAAATAACAAGCAAGAGTCTCTGTACGACGCCCAACTCTAAAGGGTGGCAACCCCAGTCCGACCCGTCAGAGTTGCTA
>JAOPUC010000023.1:47918226-47929160 GCA_027564185.1 Cephalocassis borneensis | reverse complement strand
GGGCGATTTTCAGTTGCTTTTGTTTTGAAGCTGTTGGGGAGGTGGTTGGGATTTTCCGGAGGTTGAAAAAGTTCACAGAGGATGCGTTCTGATGACGTGTGTTGTTGTGATGACGTAGGGAGGAAGTGCGGGAGCCGGTGTGTGAATTGCGGTCAGTCCATAGAGCTGGAATGGAATTTTCAGTGCTTGAAATATATATGAATTTGCGACAGGATCCTCGATGAATGTAACGAGGTCGGCATAGAAGTCCAGTGTTTCGTAGCGTGTTGATGAGTTCGGTGGAAGAAGGCAGTTTGGAAATAAGCTGGTGGAGTTCAGTTGGTGTGTAACGAACTGCCATGGTCAACGATATGAAGAGGCAGATCCAGAAGATGGGTGGTGTTGACTGTGGTTGATAAAGAAACAGATGTTGAACCAAGATGAGCAGCCACAGCGTGGAGGATGTCAAAAATAGCCAGCTTGATGGATCCATATGAGGTTGGAGCCAGCTAGCCAGCTAGCGGTGGAGGTGACATTGATTTGCTAGCCTAGCCAGCTCAAGCCAAGGGTAGCGGTCCCAGCCAGCAAGGGCTAACCGCACCAGGACAGATGTTAGTCTGCCCAGCTCTCTACCCACGGCGAGCGGTGGAGGAGGACGCCTACCTGGACAGGAGCCGGGGTTGGCTCAGATGGTGGTGGAGGCGGTAGCCGTCCAGATGGTTACCTCCATCCAGGTGGTTACCTCTGGCAAGGTAGCGTTGATGGATCAGGCGCCGAGTCCTCGAACACCAGTAAGTGTCCAGCCAGCATACACAGGTCACGAGAGGGCTCTGGAGCTGGAGCTTAGACACAGGTGGAGGTTTTTTGGATGTCGATCCAAGTAGATAGGTGGCAGGTTTGGTTGCGATGTTGGTAGCAAGTCGTCAGGTAGAGCATCGGAGGTTCAGGTTCGAGCAGCGTGAAGTGGCAGTCAGGTGCGCCAGCGTCCTCACGCATGCTCACATTATGGACTGATGCAGTAGGTGAGCAATCTGACTTGAAGATGTTTGCAGGATATACAGCTCTGACAGACTGTACCGTTCCAATAACAGTTCTTCCTGGCAAGGTGATGTCACAGCTGGTTGGGTTTTGCACACTGACAACAATTTTTGGGGCACTGCCTGCCTTCACTGATACTAGAGTGTCACAAAGCTCAAGTCTTTCAGGCCACTGTGGGTTCTCCTGAGGCTCAAAAATCAGAGTCTTATCCTCCTCGAAAGGTGCAGCCTGTATTCAACACTCAATCTGGATGGAGCTGCATTTCGGCACACTGGCTCTCTCATTTACTGTTCTCATGTTGTGTTCACATGGCTTCCCTGCAGTCACTGCATTAATGAAGGCTTTTGCTTTATTCTTTCTGAGGTGAGGGAAAGTTATCATTACTGTTTTTAAGAGTTTTTCTTTGTCCTTGTGTTTTGAACGGTGCAGTACTCTGTTCACTATTAGGTGCTCAATGACATTAAAGCCAATGATGGGACAAGGCTGTTGATTACCTTTTAGTACTAGCATGGGTATGAACAACTCTTCATAATTAGCAGCAAGTTTAAAGCTGACCTCCAGCCAACCAGTGTACGGCATTTCTGTTCCATTCGCTGCTTCAATTTTCAAGGGATCAGGTGGGTCAAGAAGCTCTGCTACATCCCTTAACTTGACATCTGGTAAGTGGCTCTGTTTCCACACCTCATCTATAGCACAAATTTGTGAGCCTGTGTCCCAAAGTGCCTGAAATTTCTGTTTGTGCAAAAGACACCTGATCATACATTTCTTCCCTACCAGATTCCTGACAGTGGATGTCTTAACCGCATCACTAATTTTGTGCTTGGACTCCTCATCTGGCTGCTTTTCCTGTTCCTTAATAGCTGAACATGTGTATGGTTTACAGTGACTTTTATGTGCAGGCCAGTGGGTCTGTTGGCATTCTTTTGAACAGTACATTGTAGTTTTGCAAATAGAGCAACATTTTAGTTCCTTGTTCACAGCCAGCACAATAGTGGGACCTATCTAGACTAGTGGTTGCCCCTTGTCCCATGGGAGCAACCCCTACTGGTTTAAAGGGTTCTCCCTGGCTGGTTTTGTCAGTCTCTGTGCTTTACACCAGCACGGAAATGCTCACAACTCCCGCACCTAAAGCAGTGCTGGCAGTATTCCTCACCTGTCTGAGTTCAAGCAGAACACCTGGGGCAGGGACGGGGTGCAGGGTAGTATCGCTGTGGTGCAAATATTTGTTAAAACTGTGCTGTTTCTCTCACATGCACAGGTCCTCACGCTAGTTGGTACTCTTGCACTGCTGCTGATGGTTGCTGGTGGTAAAACTGCACATAATTTTGTTCAGCATTACAGGAGAAAGGCTGAGGGGGTGCTGGTGTGGACTTTTTGATAGTCTCTCTGATGTGTGAAACCTCAGCTCTGAGATCTTTCAGCAGCACCATGTCAGAACGCAGTTCTTTAATTTCTGAGAGGAGATCAGGTGGAAGAGTGACTGTGCTTTGGTGATGGGTGTTTTTCTTGTCAACTGGGGGTTCACTTGACTGGACAGTGTTTACATTAGTTACTCGTGATGGTGCTGAGTGTTTCTTTTTGTCCTGTCTCTCCTTTTCATTTGCACATGCAACATTCACCTTTTCCAGCAATAATTCATCAGATGTATTTGTTTGCAGGAGGTAAGGCTGTAGGTCACATTTAATATTGTCATTCTGCAGGCCAGTCAGAACGGTATGCATGAAAAAACTCTGAACTAAAGCTGGGTCATATGTGAGGCTTGATTCCACTTCCTGAGAAGCAAACAGAATTTTCTGTCTAAGGTCCATGGCCCTTATCAGGGAGTTTTGGGGTGTCTCTTTAATCCTCTGGACCTCAGAAGTGAGCTGTTTGTATAACTCTGTGGCACTTCTCTCCTGGTAATGAGATCTAAGGATTCTCCATAGAGCAGGCAATGTCAGATTTCCTTTTCCTTCAAGATAACTCCTTAACTGCAGACCTGGTGTGATGGCATGGACTACTGCATCTGTTATCTCTACCTCCGAGTAGCCTTTGTTGAGCCCATTTTCAATCTGCCTAGCCAGGCTAGAAAAGGTGAGTCTATCTTTTTGGCCTGGCTCCCCAATTTGGCCTGCTATCTTAAAATCCTTGCACCACAGAGAGCCACTTGTTGATGCTGGAGCCATGGTCTGCACTGGGGTGCTTGAGCTCTGAGGGACTTTCACGCTAGTTTTCATCAGGTCATGCATTGCACTCTCTTTTTCTTGCAATGACAGTCTTAGTTCCTCTATCTCCCTCTGGAGGATCTCTTGTTCCTCTGTTGGATTCAGGATTTCACATGGATTCTGTTCTTTGGTGATTCGTGCTTCGTCTATAATGTCCTGAGCACAAAGGAGTTCAGACATACCTTCATCTTCTAGGTTTTTCAATTAATCTTGTTCAAGATATTTTATGATGTGAGAGATTAATTGACTGCGTGTTTTAGCAATTACATGCTTTTTTTCTGCTCCTGAGATCTGAAGTCCATCACATACTTTAGTCAGCTGCTCAACAGTCAGTTTATACAATGTGCCTTTAATTTCCAGCTGCAGCTTCTCTAATTCAGATTCCATTTTACCAGGGGAGTTAGCATAAACAGTGACATGAGGGTTTGTCTGGCTTGATTGGTTTTTGCTTCTCCCTAGTGGTCACTTTGCACACTTCAGGATACAAGTTGCCAATGCGTGTCAGAAACCCACCTCCGTTGCTTTGCTGCACTCCTTTCTGATACCTGGGTAGTTTGAGGGGATGATCGATGAGAGCATTTCTCTTACAGGTCAGGGATAGTCCTCCAGCCAAACATCCCAGCAGTGCCTCCAAATGTTATACCCTGAATAAGGGGAGAAATAATCATGAGAGTGATAAGTGGTAGTGTTTCCTCAGTAGCAATATTTACTGCAATTTTCAGAAAATATACACATTCACTTTCCGAATGACATTAGGACAGATGCAGTAGCATAACTTATGTTTTCTTTCAATCACAACAAAAATGTAGAGATATAACATAACCCGTCCCTGTTCACTGCCACTGGTAAATAACATGAAATTAAAAACACAAGATATAAACAACAAAATACATTTCAATCATCCACAGAACAATATGAACACTTGGCACGGCTATGAGTTTAGCTTTCCTACTGGGAGTTTTACTCACATACACTCATTACAAATGTTACTTTCAACTTACTAAAAAAAACATATACAAACACTCAAAATCATCCTTAACATTTTAGAAAATTATTGTGACACTCTTAGCATTGAACTATTAACAACATACCTGAATAAGGGGAGAAATAATCACGAGAGTGATAAGTGGTAGTGTTTCCTCAGTAGCAATATTTACTGCAATGAGGAAAATACCGCGAATCCCCTGCTATGTGGGTGAAGACCAGAGCAATCAATCTCAGAAAAACAGATCAAGACCACTGTCGATCACTGATTTTAGTACATCTTAACTTGTAATAATGAACAATTGCATAAACAATTAACTGATTAGAAAGACATTTTTAGTATTTTAACCTTTGTGTGAACATCTCATGAATTATTACTGCTTTTAACCCATTTTAAACCTCTTATAAATTATTTATCATGACAATGAAACTGCAATGTTTTTAAACATATTAGATTATTAGTGTAGCATCTTTTTTTAACTTGTCACATACTCCCCTACAAGATAGATGTCCCCAACATCTTAATATTTGACCTTTAGTGCAAATAAGGAGTTAAATCACATACCATCAAGCAACATATACTTTCACTATTACTTATACTCTACAAGTGAACAGGCTGGAACTCTTTTCATACATTCTTTCATTTGAGTAAATACCCATAGTCCATCAGTTTCTGTATGACTTACATTGTCCATTGGCTAATACAGTTTACACAGTCTATGGCTGGTGACATAGTTCTGCTATTGCAGCATGTCCAAAGCACCAACACTCTCCTTTGGCAAAGGTCTATTTAAGTGATATGACTGGCTGTAACCATGTGCTGTATACTGTATGTATATTTTAAGCTGTAATCACAGCCTATAAATGCTCAAAAGTCCATTTGAATGTAAATTCTGTGTTGAACAGTCCTTTTCTCTCGAGTGTAGTTATTCTGCCCCTGTTGTATGTAGCTTCACAACTTGACAGATAGCTAAACAGAAATGCTGATACTGAATAAAGCCGGGACCAAAGATGTGTGATCTCCAGTGTTTTACTTTGATTCTGCACTCAAACATACTTTTTTGTGAAACTGAAATGCACAAACACAATACAAAGTGTATCTTAGAAAATCTCCATAAAGAGGAGAAATATGTTAATTCAGTTTACTGCTAGCTGACAGCTAGAAAATAAATGCCCTTCAGCATAGCACAAATTCACCTAATTTACTGTAGGCTAACACATTGGCTAAGTCATTAATCAAACATAAATTACATAAAGCGCATCATTTACTTACAAACAATGGTTTCTTGGACTCTCAGAAAGCCAAAATGCACAAAGAATTGTTCATAGTCATGGAGAGAGAGGTAAAGACTCCCAATACAAAGTGTGGTTCTAGATTAAACTAAATATGCAGACAAAATGGATGCCATAACCTTAACTACGAAATCAACAAACCTTATTTTAACTGTAACCTAGGTTGGCCACTAGGCGAAGCGTTAAGCACAGGCATGACACTCCCCACCTGGTATTTATCAAATGCCACTATTTATAATGCATAAATCAACAATTTAACTAAGACAGAGTATTTTTAAGTATCAGAAGAATCACTTCAGAGATGGGCCTTAAGAAGGTCTTGATGCTTCCTTGTTTAGTGACCTTTAGCTTGACTTTCCTGACTTTTCCATCACTACTGTGGAAGGCCTTGGTGACAAGTCCAACCGGCCACTGGTTCCTCTTCACCTGACTGTCCTTTAGTAGAATGATGTCTCCTTCTTTGATGTTAGGCTTGCTTGCTTGTCATTTCTGACAATTTTGAAGAGTGGCCAGGTATTCCTTCCTCCAATGTTCCCAAAATGTGTTGGCTAGGTGCTGCACCTGCTTCCACCTTTGATGACTGGTGTTCTTGTCAAATGTTCAGGGAGGGGGAGGAAAACTACTGACCTTCTGCATCACTAGCATTGCTGGAGTCAACAAAGCAGGTGAGTCTGGGTTGTTGGATATTGGGGAAATCGGTCTAGCATTCATTATGGCTGACACTTCAGCAATGAACATTGACAGTGGTTCCTGTGTGAGTTAAGAGGGTGCTTGAAGGAGCATAGAATTCAAGATTCACCTAGCTACTCCAAGGAGCCTCTCCCAAGCTCCTCCCATGTGAGATGCATGTGGGGGGGTTGAAGATCCACTGATAACCTTCATCTGTTAGGAAACCTTTCACACCCTCCTCTTCAGAGAGAATGTTCAGTTCCCTGCAGGTGCCCACAAAATTTGTCCCACAATCGGAACGGATGAGCTTTGCTGGGCCTCTCAAGGCAAAGAACCACCTCAGTGCATTGATGAAGCTGCACTGCACGTATGCTGAGACAGGTGAATATGACGGCCCACCGTTTAGAGTTTGCTGAGCCACCATGAGTCTTCCGTGTGATGACCATCCATGGCCCAAAAACATCAAGGCCAACATGGGTAAATGGCGGCTCCATACTGAGTTGATCTGCCAGAAGATCTGCCATCTTCTGTTCGAGGGCCTTTCCACGAAGTTTCTGACAGACGATGCATTTATGGATTACCTTGTTGATGCACCTTTTTGCTCCTACAATCCAGTATCCAGCACTTCTGATCGCGCCTTCTGTGAACAGATGACCTTGGTGCTTGACACGTTCATGGAAATGTCTGATGAAAAGAATGGTAACATGACTTTTCCCCAGGTATGATGATGGGATGCTTTTCATCATTCTTGGTGGATGCACATGTAAGTCTTACTCCTACTCTTAAGAGAGACTGTCATGGTCCATTGTTGGGTTCAACTTCCTCAGTGCACTAGCACGGGATATTTCTTTTCCTGAGGACAAGTCTTGAATTTCCTCCTTATAAGCATCCTGCTGTACTGCCTTAATGATGACTGTGGCAGTGGGTGCATGGTCAAGCGCCGGTCTGTGACAGGAGGGCAGAGTCAGGGAAGGTGAGTGGCAGCATCACTTCACTTGAGAGCAATTAACCTGTGTTTGTGTGTCTTCCCAGTGACTGCACCCTATATAAGGTGGAGAGCAGAGAGCAGTGGGAGCTCTTCCCCAGACGAGGAAACAGTGTGTGTGTGTTTATGTTCCACATAACGATTGTTAGACTGAAAAGTGTGGCAATAAAGCCTGTTCCTCATCCCAGTCTCTCTGTCCTGCCGTCCTCTGTGCTCCACCCACGTTTAAGGGTCCCTACAGACTAGTTGAGGAAGATGATACAAAAGCACTAATATATAGTGTTCCAATGCTTTACTTTCTGATAATAAATGTAATTTTGTAATTATTAAATCTATACTACCAAACAAGTGTTTACACACAGTGTAGGTGATGGTGATTCTGGTATTTGATTTCTTTCTATTCTTATTCCATTTCTGCCATTATAACAGACACATGGCCTGTTCATATTGGTATGTAGCAATACTGGTGCTGTGCGCACATGATGAAACCAAATAATTTCTCTTGTATTTCAGGATAGAATGGCAACGTGCTTGCTCTGATGGGCCCTGATGGATTTCAAGTTGAGTTTTTATTCTCATTTCATTATATAGCTTGCATACATTGGAACAAAATATAATTTCTCCAGGAGCATGGTGCAAATCATAACTGTACGCAAGACTACACTCACTGTCCACTTTAGTAGGAACACCTTTACACCTGCTCATTTATGCAGTTATCCAATCATATGGCAGCAGCATATTGCATAAAATCATGCAGATACAGATCAAGAGCTTCAGTTAATGTTCACGTCTAGCATGGCGGGGGACCCTGTGCTCTCTGTGACTTTAAATGTAACATGGTTGTTGGTGCCATATGGGCTCGTTTGAGTTTTTCAGAAACTGCTGATCTCCTGGGATTTTCACATACTGTAGGCTCTAGAGTTTACACAGAATGGTGCTAAAAAAAAATCAAAAACCTTTGAGACAGTGACAGTCCTGTGCGTGGAAAGGCCTTGTTGATAAGAGAGGTCAGAAGAAAATGACTAGATTAGTTTGAGTGGCTAGGAAGGATATAGTAACTCATATAATCACTCTTTACAACCATGGTCAGCAAAAGAGCACCTTCTGCAATAGCAGAAGACCACATTGGGTTCCACTCCTGCCAGCCAACAGCAGGAATCTTAGAATCAAGAACAAGTTCCTACTGTATTAACGTGGCTGGTGAGTGTATCTCAGGTCACATATCTGCCCCCTAAATTCCACAGAAAATAAGGCCATGAAAGAACACATCTGAGGATTTGCAGCAAGGATACAATCATTTCTGCATCTGCATGGTTATTCTTCATATTGAAGAAAGAAGGGGTAATGTCCCCATATAGATTATCATTGCCTGAACCAGATTAGGTGTAGGATTGAAGTATAAATACCTATTGTATCTGGTGCCCTCTGTTCTGAAATGGCTCAAAACAGCCTCTAGTTTCACCAAGCTCTACCTTTTAAGTGCTTACAACCTAGTTTGATACAGAAAACAGGAAAATGGAAGACAACCTGCAATTCAACCTCAGATGACTATGAATATTTGGTAATGTCATATGGATTGGTCAATGCTCCCTCTGCCTTCCATACCATCATTACCAAAGTGAAAATTCATGATTGTTAATATAGATAGTTTAATCTACTCTAAACCAGTAATAAAACATGCTGGGTTTTGGTGCCAGATGGGCTTGTTTGAGTTTTTCAGAAACTGCTGATCTCCTGTGATTTTCACACACAACAATCTCAAGAGTTTGAATGGAATTGTGTGAAACAAAAATTGAATGAGTGACAATTCTGTGGGTGGAAATGCCTTGTTCATAGAAGATATGGAAGATAGCCTGCAGTTCAACCTCAGATGACTATGAATATGTGGTAATAACATATGGATTGGTCAATGCTCCCTCTGCCGTCCATACCATCATTATTAAAGTGCAAATTCACAATTGCCGATATAGATGATATTCTAATCTACTCTAAACCAGTAGTAAAGCATGCTGAACCAACATATCCATAAAATATGTTTGCCAAAGCAAAGAAGTGCAAGTTTCACAACTTTTATGTGAGTTTTTTTGGGCTATATCATCAAATCAAGAGTGTTTTGAGCTTGGCATTGTCCATGACAAGCAGTATCCTAGGAAATAGCCCATTTAAAGGGCCTATGAAGCACTAAATGTGTCTTCCCCCACAGCACAGAAGTGATTATTTGTTCTATTGTGATCCTTTTGGTCTACTTCAGTTAAATGGGTTGGGTTCTTTATCATAGGTTTATGAAAACTCCAGCACGGGGCATTTAGATTATTTAGATCCACAATGGGCAGATTTCACTTGACTTTTTTTTTTTTTAACTAAGAACATTTCAAAAAGACCCTGACTAAGTGCTTTGGCCTATGCTCTATCCCCATGTACTACTACCTGTTTCACTGCTGCAGTTATTATAGCCAACTAGCTTGTGTCTTGTATCACTGTGGGGCAGATCCAGGCTTGTAGTACTTGAGTCCAGGACTCAGATTTGAGTCTGACTTGTGCCCTAATTTTAAGGACTCATGACTTGACTTGGACTTGAGCACTGATGACTCGGATTTGGACTTGGACTCGTGCATTAACTGCATTTGGACTTGTAAACTGGAGATGAGGGCTTTGATTTTTTCTTTATTTTTTGGAAAATGCCATAATAATTTGACATAAGACATATCTACATTCATTTTTATACTAATTTCATGCAAGAGAATGCACATTCACCTGTTCATATGTCATGTTCAGGAACAAACTCACGTTAATGGTGCTAAAATGCCTGGAGAGAATGCCCCTAGGATTGACCGCTTTGCTTATACAGACTTCTTGTGCAGTGGGAAAAAAATGCACTGCTGTGTGTTCTATATGTAGAATAACTATTGAGGAGACAATGGGGACAACCTCGAACTTCAATTGTCATTTGGCAAGACTACAGCTAGAGAAGTAAGTTACACACTATGTTCATTGCGATCGCAGGGCTTGCTTGCTGACTGATGAACTAGCTAGTGTTAACCCTCTCTAATGTTATTTGCCCTGTTGATAGCAGGGCTTGCTGAGCGATGAACAAGCTTTTAATCTGTAGCTTATTAAAGGAAATGGGGCAGTCAAGGAGTAACATTAGTCCAGTACAGTAGCAAAGATGATTTCACATAAAGGCAGCAACAGCCACTGTCTTGGACTCGGACTCGACTTGAAAATTTCTTTAATGACTTGGACTTGACTCCGACTTGAACATTGGGGACTCGAGACTGGACTCAGATTCGAAGTTTAGTGAATCGACAACAGCACTGGGCAGATCTCTGTATTTGTTGGTGGTCAATGAAAAAACTGTAAATGAACTGTAAAACCTTGTGGACAGCTCTTTTAAACGTGAGCTGTATGCAGCTTGAATTCATGTACAGAGCTTCATCAGCATGTAGCACTCTTGAAGCAAATTTTCTATGTACTGGAGGCATTGATCTCAACCCTTGTGCTTCTGCATCTGTCATTACAGCAATTATGAATTTTCTTTAATCAAGTTGCATTTTCAGTGCATTATTTAATGGAATTGGTACATTGTGAAATACTCAGTCATTTGTTTCGGTGGATACACTATTAAATTATTTAGGTAGCTGTATTTGGTGGGAGATCTGAATGTCAGAATGCTCTGTTTGCAGACTATCATCACTGTCCACCAAAGGCCCTGTTTACACTAGACCTGATCTATATCGTTTTCTTCACGGTCGCACTGTCCGTTTACATTAAACCACCTGGAA
>JAOPUC010000023.1:47706061-47716321 GCA_027564185.1 Cephalocassis borneensis | reverse complement strand
GCCCTCGCTGGCCACGGGGCTCGAACCCAGACCTTCTTGCTGTGAGGCGACAGCGCTAACCACTACACCACCGTGCCACCCAGTAAAGAAATCAATCAGTAATAAATCTAATAGGTGAAATGAGTCAGAAGAGTCTGGAATAAATGTTTACTGATCAGTGCTCATGTATTGAATTATTTATTCATAACTTTTCATTCATTCATTCATTCATTCATTCATTAATCCATGAGATGGCTATGGTTTTAATAGGTAGCAAAGGCACAGATTTACCACAAAGTAATAAAAGGAGCATTTCCTTTGCAATACATTTAGTGACTTATTTCCCAAGTAATTCAGTGATGATTTGTGTAGCCTTCATAAACCTGACCTCACTGCAATTTACCACTGTAAAAACCTAAATGTAAATTTATTGACAGCTGTAGTTTATCTGGGATGTAAGTGTTATTACACTCATAAAAGCTGTCTGTTAAAGGATTCCTAGTGGATTTAGAGGGTTTTTTACTTTATTTTTTCACTAATGTATCTGTAATTAAAGAGGTTTTATTAATTACTGCCAATCCTGATAGCTACTTGGTTATGCCTGAAAAGTAGGTATCGTGTGGCTGTTTTGGGGAGGAGGTGTAGATGCAAGTTATTGTACAAAGACTCACCACAAAGCAAAAAGTCTAAGTGGTGTGTCCTACTCCTGTGGCAGTTCCACCTGCCCTTGTTTTCCATGATTGTTTCCTCCTGTGTCTACTTTGCTGCACCACTGTCTTGTTCTGATGTCACACCAGTCAGATCATATGTAATGGAGAGAGAGAGAGAGAGAGAGAGAGAGAGAGAGAGAGAGAATCTATGCACAGAGGAACTTTAATACAAAGTCCAAACAGGAAGTAGTCAACACAGAAAGAAAAGGGGGGGACCCTATGCAAACAGGCCAAAGGATAACCTAAAGAACATACCAAGACAATGGCCAAGGGATAAAGCATAGCAATAATGATCAGGAGATAAGAAGGCTCAGAACCTACACAATCACAACCAGTGGACAGGTTTGGTAGAAATGAATGTTCTAATGCGTTTATATACTAGTCAGTGTGGAAGTGCAAAATAAAAACATTTCAGTAAAAAAATAACATTTCAGAGCTTTATAGAGTAGAAAATATCAGTAGCATGATGACCTGTGATTTAGGATGTGATTAGGATTTAGGATGTGATGTGATGCCCTGGAGGGAGGTGTTTTGGCAACAAGGTATAAGGATAATGACTAATGTGGTACATGTTATTTGATCTCTCTCTCTCTCTCTGTCTCTTTCCCTCTCCATCCATCCCTCTCCAAGGGTGGTATCACTATTGGACACATCTACCGCCTTCCCAGCTTGACCTAAGAAAGTCAAATTTAAAATATTGGTTATAATTTGGTATAGTTAGGCACACGCAAAAATAAAAATGTTGGGTCAAAAACAGCCTAACTATTAACCCAATTAAGGGATGATATAATACCTTCCTAACATTTCATCAATTGTTTTAAAGCCCCATTATGTGAGAATTGTTACTTTTTGCAGAGTATAATTCACTTTTACAACATTGCCGTAAACAGAAATCGTGCTTTGAGCTCCCCTCATAGACAGCTGTGCACATGCATTTGTGTGCAAGTTGAAGGATATGGAACAGCAGAAGCTAAAGAACTGTGTCGACTGACAAGGTAGAGTAATCTTACAGGATTTTACACAAATATGACTGCATAGTTTTATTTATTGTGACATCAAAGATGAACATTAACATAAAAAGAATAACAGAAGGTTTTAGTTTTGCTGAAATACCATGTTTGAATTTTCAGGCCATGTACTATACATTGTTTGCTAAGCGTATGAATGTGGCGTATGTGTAATTGACTTGATATAGGCACATATTTCACATAATATACATTGGGCAGTATAATTTATTACAAGCTAGCTGAGATTGGTTTACAAAGTTGCAAGCTTTCAAGGTTTATTTGATTCAAGATTGATAAAGATGGACCAAACGTTTTGGCATGAGATTAACTTATTTATTTGTATGCTAGCCTGAGACAGGACTGAAGTTAGATTACTTTTGTCATCTGGGAAAAACTACAGATCTCAGTGAGACAGGGATAACACAGATAAGGTTACAGCCTATGTTGCAATCTTTCATAAATAACATTGGTAGGGATGTACACTCTGCCATCAGTTTGTCATTGTTTTCCTGTTAGCTGTGAGACAGATCACTACTTATGTCTTGAAGTAAACATGCATACTCAGACATTTTTTGCTGCACTGCAAGTCAATCTTTGCAAAGTATTGCACATAACTTGGAATAGTAGCATGCTAAGCTAATGTAACCAGAGCCATAGTAACACTGACATATCTAATGCTGGGGGATGCTATTGGACATAGTCAACTAAATTAACCTTATAAAACTTGGATGCCTTTGACACTAAATGATGCAAACTTGGGGGGCAAGCAAGCCAACAAAGCTAGACAGCAACTAACACCATAGCAGTAATGTTAACATTAACAGAGTCAGCCATAAGGTTCAACCCCAGAACCTTCCTTCTGTGATTCAACAGTGCAACCACTGCACCACTTTGTTTTTGTTTTTTTTTTTTAAATAGTAGTAGTCATTGTCGTTGTCGTCATCGTCGTCGTCGTCGTAGTAGTAGTAGTAGTAATAGTATTATTATCTTAAAATACACGATGTTTTACAATACTTAATATTCAATTCTCCTCCTTCCAGCTACTCCCATTAGGAGTCACCACAGCAGATCTGTGCCACATATTTGATTTGGCATAGGTTTTACACTGGATGCCCTTCCTATCTATCTGGACTTGGGACCAGCACTAAGTATGTTTACTAAGTAGGGTATTTTACCTAATCTGCAAGTCTTTGAACTGTAAGGGAAACCAGAGTACACTCAAAAAAATAATTGGACCAAAAACATTGACTTTAAGTATTTCAATTACATGAAGTTTTTCCATGTAATTTTATTAGGTAAGTTCAATGTAAGGGTCCCATTTAATTCAAAGTGTTTCTACCATGCCTTAATTATTCATATCAAATAAACTGTCAGTTTTGCCAATTTCCGTTACAATTTACTTGAAAATAATGCTTCATGTTTATTGGGGCCAAGAATCATTTTTTTGAGTGTACCTGGATGGAGCCCACGCAGAAAATAGGGAGACCATGCAAAATCCACACAGAAAGGCCTGTTGGCCATGGGGTTCAAACCCAGAACCTTCTTGCTGTGAGGTGACAGTGCTAACCATTACAGCACCGTGCCACCCACTTAATATTTGATTGCATGCTGCAATTTGTAGTCACACACACATGTAATTCTATGCTTGACTATGCAGAGAGCAGCAGTCAAGACTGCATGGATGTGTTCATAAACCATCACAAACTTAACTATAAATGTAACTATGAGCTTACATGTGCTTTGTATCCACAGAATGCAGCTAGCATAACCTCACTGAGTGTTCCATCATGAGTAACATCACATCCAAACAGCGAGTAATGGTAACTATCAGAAAAGGTTGCAAAAATGCACTCATTTGAAATTTTATTGGCAGCACGGTGGTGTAGTGGTTAGCACTGTCATCTCACAGCAAGAAGGTTCTGGGTTCGAGCTCAGTGGCAGATGAGGGCCTTTCTGTGTGGAGTTTGCATGTTATCCCCATGTCTGCATGGGATTCCTCTGGGTGCTCCAGTTTCCCCCACAGTCTAGTCTAAACCTTACCAATTGACAGTAGGCTAATTGGTAGCTCTAAATTGACCGTAGGTGTGAGTGTGAATGGTTGTTCGTCTCTATGTGTCAGCCCTGCGATGACCTGGCAACTTGTCCAAGGTGTACCCCACCTCTCACGCATAGTCAGCTGGCATAGGATCTAGCTTGCCCGTGACCCTGCACTGAATAAGCGGTTATGGATGAAATTTTATTTCAGTTAGGTAACATCTGCAGGGTTATGCACTAAAGAAGTTAATAATAACATTAATGGAACAAATAATCTAACAAAATAACATCTGTTAATTTTATGTAACATTACCTGAAATCAGCCAACTACATGATGCATTTTATATCTCAATGGATGTAGCAAAAGGATGTCAAATGGATATCAAATCAAATCAGCAGGTTTTGTCACAAGCTAGAGTGTTAAAATTTAAAATGCTATTACGAGTCCAGAATATCTAAACCAACATGTTGGGTTGTTACCAAATTAACCCAATAATGAGACAAATAATCCAACTAAACTACCCAATATTTGTAACAGAGCAGTTGGGTTAGTCTAACATTTTTAACAGTGCCCTTACTCTAGATTAACTAACCAGCAGTTTCTCTAGTTTAATTTGATTTATGAAATACACACTAGTTTTATAAATGCACATGCTAAAACAACTAACTATGTCATGCCATGACAAGATGGGCTTGAACACTTTCTTTTAAAATGTTCAGCTTACCTCGATCATTTAGAAGCTTCAGAAGTGTTGTTTTTCTCCTTTGTATTGGTTGTTCAGGTTGTCAGAGTGGACATAAAGACTTGACAAATTTACCTTAAAAAAATTATTTCATAAACATTACTTTGTGTTTCTACTTTCTTTTAACATTAATTGTGTGTACACTTTCTTTCTACAACCTTCCTCACCAACTATTACACTCCACCAATCTACACATTTTGTATGTGCGTGCTTTATTTCTACACCATTCTAGTATTGATATTTATAACATCTAAGCGTAATCCTAACCATTTTTAGTGGTTAGAGAGTATCTACTAAATGAGAGACATGGTGGTGCAGTGGTTATCACTGTTGCCTCACAGTAAGAAGGTTCTGGGTTCAAACCTTGTAACCAACAAGAGCCTTTCTGTATGGAATTTGCATGTTCTCCCCATGTCTGTGTGGGTTTCCTCTGGGTGTTCCGGTTTCCTCCCACAGTTCAAAGACATTCAGATTAGGTAAAATACCCAGCCACTGGGGTTGCACAAGCCAGTGCATACTTAGTGCTGGTACCAAGCCCAGATAGATTGGGGAAGGTTGCGTCAGGAAGGGCATCCAGTGTAAAAACCTATGCATGGACCATAATTTGGGAAGGATGATCCACTGTGGCAACCCCTAATGGGAGCAGCTGAAAGAAGAAGATGAAGAAGAGATTATCTACTAAACTTCAACAACCCTAAATGTTTGAGTATTAGTTGAGAGCCTGGTTGGGGTAAGTGGCCTAACAGGTGGTTGACAGATGGTTTGTTGAACATTTGTTGTGTTACAGTGGATTATATCAAGTGTTACCTTTGATTTGTTTTTATCTAACAGTGTAATGGCAATTAGTAAAATTGCACTGAGGTCAGGGTGCCATTTTTCCTCTTTGCCTGACACAGATTTTTATCCAGTTTATTGAGTTAGGATTTTGGTAAGGGTGCTCTACTCTTTATAATTGCTGCCAACCATGTGGAAACAGCAGCTCTGAGTTCTCATGGATATCATAGAAATATGATTAAAACAAGTTTTTATCTAAATTATTGTGCTTTTACTCATTACAAAGTGGAGTCCGGGCCCCCATTGTCACTTTTCACATCAAAACATATCTTCTGGTTATAATGACCAATATATAATACAGTATGGTATATGGTTAGTGGTTAACAACTGCCTTCACTGAAGGAAACTGTGGCACCGGGGGCGTGGCCAAGCAGCAGTCTGTGAATGGAGAGCGGGGTTGGGGAAGGTAAGTGGCTAAGTCATTCCACCTGCTGTCAATTAATATGTGGGTGTGTGTGTCTGTTTGTTACAGGGACGGAGCATAAAAGGGGAGAGAGAGAGCAGAGAAAGGGAGCTCTCTTCCCAACCACAATGCATGTGTGTGAGTGAGTGAGTGATGGGAGGAAGTAAGCAAGTTGAAAAGCCCGAATAAAAGTATTCATATAAATATTAACTCTCGCCTGCCATGCTTCTGTGCTCCTGGGTTTCAGCACTACTGTAACACTTCCTGATGTGGGTGGAGCACAGAAGCATGGCAGGCAAGCGTTGATATTTATACGAATACTTTTATTCAGGCTTTTCATCTTGCTTGCTTCCTCTCATCACTCACTCACTCACTCACTCACTCACTCACTCACACACATGCATTGTGGTTGGCAAAAGAGCTCCCTTTCTCTGCTCTCTCTCTCTCTCTCTCTCTCTCTCTCTCTCTCTCCTTTTATGCTCTGTCCTTATAACAAACAGACACCCACACCCATGCATTGACAGCAGGTGGAATGACTTAGCCACTTACCTTCCCCAACCCTACCCTCCATTCACAGACTGATACTTGGCCACGCCCCCACTGCCACAGTGTTCAATGGAGTGGCCAAGGTGCTGAAGTTCCTGATGAAACAGTGGTAGAAGTTGGCAAAACCTAGAAATCTCTGGAGGTCCTTGACTGATTTAGGTTGGGGCCACAAGGTAACAGCTGAGACTTTGGTTGAGTCCATTCTGACCCCTTCCGAGCTAATGATGTAGCCCGGGAAGGAGATCTTGTCTTGGTGGAATTCGCATTTTTCAGCTTTGACATAGAGGTGGTTCTCCAGCAACCATTTGAGGACAGTTCTGACATGGCCCTGATGACTGGGGAAATCCAAGGTAAATCTGGTGGCATAGATCAAGATGCCATCTATGTAGGCAATGATGTATTTTCCCAGCATGTCCCACAGTACGTCATTGATGAAACTTTGGAACACGCTGGGAGCCGAAGATAGGTCATATGGCATGACCCGGTATTCAAAGTGACCAGTGGTTGTGCTGAAGGCAGTCTTCCACTAGTCTCCTCGTTTAATCCAGATCAGGTTGTAGGTACAGGCAACACAATGGTGTAGTGGTTAGCACTGTCACCTCACAGCAAGACGGTCCGGGTTCGAGCCCCGTGGCCGGCAAGGGCCTTTCTGTGCGGAATTTGCATATTCTCCCTGTGTCCACGTGGGTTTCCTCTGGGTGCTCCAGTTTCCCCCACAGTCCAAAGACATGCAGACATGAATGTGAGTGTGAATGGTTGTCTGTCTATGTGTCAGCCCTGTGATGACCTGGCGACTTGTCCAGGGTGTACTCTGCCTTTCGCCCATAGCTGGGATAGGCTCCAGCTTGCCTGTGACCCTGTTGAACAGGATAAAGTGGCTAGAGATAATGAGATGAGATGAGGTTGTAGGCACTTCGAAGCTCCAGCTTGGAAAACACCTTGGCCAATCTGAGCTGCTCCAGAGCTGCCGGAACCAGAGGGAAAGGATACAGATATTTAACAGTGACTTCATTAAGCCCTCTATTGTCTATGCAGGGCCAAAGTCCACCTCCTCATTTCTCCACGAAGAAGAAGCCTGCCGAGGGATTTTGACGGCTGGATGTAACCTTGTTTGAGAGCCTCCTGGATGTACTCTTCCATGGCAGCGTGTTCTTTCTGGGAAAGGGGATAGATGTGACTTTGTGGTGGTGCTATGCTTGGCAACAGTTCAATGGCACAGTCGCAGGGCCTATGTGGTGGTAGTCCACAGGCCTTCCCCTTGCTGAAGGCCTCAGAAAGATCCTGGTAGCATTCTGAAATGTTGTCCATGATGTTGGGGAGTGGGCTCTCAACTGAGGTGGAGGAAGCAATGAGTTGGGGACAAAAAAGGCAGCTCTGAAAGCATGTAGGTGACCACTGGAGTATCTCCTTTTTCTGCCATGGGATGAGGGGATCATGTAGTTGTAACCAGGGGTAGCCAAGAATGATCTCATGATGGTCAGTGGTTGTGATGTACAAAGTGATTAGTTTGTGATGTAGGGCCCCCACTTGTATCTGCAGCAGCTGTGTCCATGATGTGACTAGGCTATCACCTATGGGTCCACCGTCGATAGTCCGGATGCTAAGCACACTTTGCAGAGAGGTGACTGGCAGGTTGAGCTTTTGCACAAGGGTTTCACTGATCAAGTTCCCCTCTGCTCCTGAAGGACTTAGAGTTAAGTTTTCTCACTGGACTTTGGGCTGGAACAGGTCTCTCTGTTGAGGTTCCCCGGGCAGGTTGAACAGGGCAATGTTAGATGTCATGACTGGTGCTTCCACAGTAGAAGCATAACCCCTCCTTGCACCTTCTGGCACGCTCAGCATGGGACAGCCGTGTGCGTGATGGGTGCATGGTCCTTGGGAGGTGATGTCGGCTTCTTCTCCATGAGGAGTGAAGGCCAGTGCTTCGACAGCTGGTCTAGACATATGGTCAGTTCAATCAGGGTGTCCAGTGAGAGGTTCTCATCCCTACATGCCAGCTTGCTGAGTATTTCAGGGCATAGTCCCTGGCGAAAGACCTCTTTGAGTGCTGGGTTGTTCCATCCACTGGAGGTGGCAAGAATCCTGAAATCCAGGACATACTTGGCAACGCTTCTGGTGCCCTGTGAGCTGGAGAGAAGGCTTTCCCCAAATTCAATTCCCTTGGGCTCATGATCGAATGCCATCTTGAATAGGGAGAGGAACTGTTCATATGACCCCGTTGGCTTTCCACCTTTGTTCCAGATGGCTGTAGCCCAGTAGAGTGCTTTGCCAGTAAGGAGAAACAAATTTAATGATTTTGTGTTCTTCTGGAATATCTGGCATGGTGGTGAAATACAATGAGCATTGTAACAAGAAGCCCTTACATGCAGCAGGGTCGCCAGTGAAATTTTCTGGTGTGGGGAGTTGCAACACTGAGTGAGGAGGAGATTCAGTGCACACTAGAATAGCCTGCAACATAACAGTTGTTAGCTGCATCATCCTGGTGTTCAGATCAGTGAGCATCTATTGATGTTCTTCTAGCAGTCACCCCTGTGTGTTGAGAGCTGTCTGTTTGTGATCCTCCGCTACATCCATGCTGGCGAAGTATCTTGTAAGTACGCAGGCACTTACAGATATATGTGTGGTGGAAGATAGCCTTAGAATAGCAAAACAAGCCAAAACGAGAGACAGGAATCGTAGTCAAAGAACAAGCTAGGGTCGGGTGAACAGAGTAACCTGGGCAAAACAGAAATTGAGGAAACAAGAAAGCATTAGCAAAGGTCAAACAGGCAGAAAGGCAGTCCGAGAATAACAAGGCTTGGTATGTACAGAAAAAAAAACAGAATGATACTTTGCAATGTGTGCTTGTGTGACTGGGATTTAAATACTGAGACAGGTGATGAGGAAATGAATGTCAGCTGAGAGTCAGAAGGCAGGAGATAGAGGGCACTGTGTGTACTGGGAGTTGTAGTCCAAGCTGTCCATTTTTGTAGTCTGCTCGTCTCCAGCAGGTTTACTGACACTTTTATGTAAAGCTCTTGAATAAGCAAAGCTCCTCATGTCTTCTCTTCGGTTCGAAAAGAAAACTAATTTTATATTGTTCCATTAATTTCAGATAATAAGGTAAAGGTTTGAGAAACTTCAATGAAATCATAGTGTTAGTTTCTTTTCAAATTTGTGTTTTTGCAAATTTAGTCCCTGCCTGTTGGTCGTATTAATTTTTACACACAATCTCATACGGTGTTCAAACCTCATGTTGCCCTGTACTTGTACTTGCACTTTTAGGAAGAAACACCCCAAAAAAGCATATTTATTACAGCAAATATGCAAAGCAGAGGTTGCTTTGCTCATGTGAAGGAAATAATCCTCCTTGGCTCCTGTGATCAAGTTTTCATTTTTACAGAACCTGCATGAACCTTAACCTAAAGGATTAGTGCGTAAGCCTTATAATTGGACATGCAACATGATTTGATCATGTATTTTCAAAGTGGTGGATAAAAACGGACACTGAACTCTCACCTGAGCTCAGGATCAAACCTGGGCCACTGCTGTGTGAATATACTCATTAGAATTTATAATGTAACTGGATCACATTAATGTAAAAATCACCTATTTAAATCATCACACTCACACAAGATAATTCAAACAAGTAATTAAAACATGTTTCAATTAAATTTACAATATAAAATCATGTCTTGATGAAAACCTAAATATTTTTAGGCAAACTATACACTCACCTGCCACTTTACAGTTGTGCTTGAAAGTTTGTGAACCCTTTAGAATTTCTATATTTCTGCATAAATTTGACCTAAAACATCATCAGATTTTCACACAAGTCATAAAAGTAGATAAAGAAAACCCAGTTAAACAAATGAGACAAAAATATTATATTTGGTCATTTATTTCATCTCATCTCATCTCATTATCTCTAGCCGCTTTATCCTTCTGCAGGGTCGCAGGCAAGCTGGATCCTATCCCAGCTGACTACGGGTGAAAGGCGGGGTACACCCTGGACAAGTCGCCAG
>JAOPUC010000023.1:47040491-47053275 GCA_027564185.1 Cephalocassis borneensis | reverse complement strand
ATCGAGGCACCAATTGGCGGATGGCGGGCGGGTTCGGTTTTGAAAATTGGTGAAAAAACGTTTGTGCAAATGGATAGTGGGCGGATAGTGGTTTTGTGAGGCGGTTGCGGATGAAAAAATAACCCATCCGCGCATCTCTAGTTGCGGTACGAAAGTAGTATCGTATCGGTACAAAATCCCTAGTGTGGACAGGGTAAGTAGTGTCAGTAGGGAAGATGAAAAAACAGATGGTATGTCAATGGCAACTGGTGTGTCCTCTTTTAGGAACTGAAAGCTGCAACTGACTTTTTGTGCGGTATCGTTTTCTTCTTCTTTGTGTGTATGCTATCATCCAGTCGAAGGCATCAGACATGCGTTTCGATGGCATCTTTGGAGAGAAGAAGCTGCAGGATAGCAAGAGGCAGCGCGTGATTAACTCCAGATACAGAGGTGACTACATCGAGCCGGTCATCTACCGCACCATCATGGAATAACCAGCAGCAGCAGCATCTTCCTCCTTGCAGCACCAGCATTGATTGAGCAAAGCTCCCACGCACACGTCTCACAACATGAAGTGAGAATGTTTCTTTCTGTGTGTGACATTGTAATCATCTGCTTTTTAACAAGTTTGTAACTGCTCCAAGAGCTTTGCCATCACTCTGATCTCTGAAAAGCTTTTAGTGAAGGCATTTTTAAAATGCGCGCATGCGCGTACACATACCTGTGCCACATCTTTTCAGACATGATGTGGTTTTTATATCCTTCCTGGAAATTGAGCCACTTATACATACACTTTGGCCAGACAGCATTAGAGTTTGTACTAGTTTTATACACATCCTCATTGTTTCTTCATGTTGTTCAGTTCGCATTAATTTATTTCCCTCCGAGTTCCGGGTGCTAATACTTGCCCATATATTTTTATCGAATGGAGGAAACATTGCCATTTTATCAACATAAACACCTCCTTTTTTAATCCACACTGTTGTCAAATTGTACAGCCGCATTCCTGAATATTGTAGATTTTTTTTGCAACATAATTAATTTAGATCTGTTTTTTTAAACCAGTCTATTTATTAGATGGTGCTTTCTGAAAGTAGCCTTTGCAATATAATTGTGTGAGTTCTAAACAGCACTGTCATCTAGACAGACGATGTGGTTCCTGTTTTCCCCTGGGAGGTTCTTTCAAAATGCCACGTATTTTCCTAACTGTTCCTCTCAGCTCTGCTATATGATGCATTTAAAGACCTGCTTTGCACTGCTGTTCAATCAGACACGTTTTATTTTAATTACTTAGAGCTTTGGCAATCTTAATTATAACCCTGTTAGGCATGAGCTGATACTCAGGTTCACATATCATTGCTAAATATCTAGCCTTCATCACCATGCACAATATTATTGCAGTAGATTGCATTAAAAATGCAAGCTTTTTTTTTTGTTGGCTAACATTTTAACTGTGATGGAAGCCTTGGCAGTTCCCCCGCTAAACTAAACTATTCAACCTACCTTACTTACACTACCTGAACTGCCCGGGCTTATTTTATTTTTTTTATTTTTTTTTTAATTAAAAAATTGGGTAATTAAAACTAGCTCGTTTGTGTTCTCTTGCTGTTAAGTAAGTTAGCTGGGGGATTGTCTTTGGAATACCTGAGCTAAACACGTAGCTAGCACCATAAAAGCTTTTTACTAAAAAGGTAGCTAAAAATAAATAACTAAATATCTATCTTCGTAGTTTGGCACCATAATTCTGTAAAATTAAGTATTTATTAAATAATGTATTAAATAAGCATTAACAAGATGCTGTTATTGTAATAGCAAAAAATCTTACCAAAATAGCCTCACTAACCAGACGAACATTGGGATGGGATTGTCAGGGGGACTGTGAGCTACAGTTCTGTTCGTGCTCCAGTGAACAGAATTATGGGATTTTCTTCTTTAAGGATACATGCAGTGGTGCCTTCAGATTAATCAGCTAATAAACACAGAATAAGCAAGACAGTTGCCTTTTTGCTGTTCTTATTTTGATTCTCTAAACGGGACAGAAATCATTTTGAGAGCACAAATGCTGCCCACCCAGTACTATCTACCCAGGCAGCTTCTTCGCAAATGGAAAGCAACACAGAATAACATTTCTGAATTGTCCACTGTGGTAAAAGGGTGCCTGTTCAATATTGCGACATATTGAATAATATTAAAGACTATCAGAACATGCCTAATCCCCATGCTTTAAAAGAAAGCTAATTTTGCACTCCTAAGCTGTATTCCTAATAAATTGATTCCTCTAGCCAAGTTTCCGAAACAGACACTCGCACATGAAGGGCTTTTAAAGCCTGTGATGTGATGTGATGTGATGTGATGTGTAGTGTGTGTATGTACTTAATAGCTGTCCGATATTTAAGTTCCTTTCACTCAGCAGGAAGGGATCTACATATATATCACCACTTTAAAAAAAGAAAAAAAGGACTTATTACAAATGTGTTTTTTATTATTAAGAAGCCTATTTTATTGCTTTGTTTTATAATAAGTGTTTAATGTTTATATGCTGTGAGAAATAGAGTTGTATGTAGTTAATTTAAGGACTTCATGAACTGGCAGTGTATTTTCCCAGCTTGCTTCCTTAAGTTTAAGCCTCAGTCACACTGGTAACTGAGGTTCTGAAATGTCTGTTCCTGTCTTTTGTAAAGATTATCAGTGTGTCAGTAAAATGATGTGGGCTTACACACCTCTTGTACGAGCCTTAATTTCATATTCAGTACAGAATTCAAATGTTACCTGAAATGTAGTTCATTGGTGGATGATTGATTTTGAGCCTGACGCTTCTTACGTTTTGTAGTAGAATTACAAGTCTAATGCAGCTCATGAGTAAGGGAAGCCTGTAGGCACCGAGTTGGCCTCATGCAAACCAAAGTGCATATCTAAATAACACATTCGGCTCAAACTAAATTGATTTGTTAAAGAATCTGATAGACTTGGTTATGACGTTAGGAGACAGATTACACAGTCAATTAAAAACGGAGCGTGAAGATTTGCACCACTGTGTCGCCCAAAATGAACATATATTTTTTCAAAAAACAATAAAATTTCTCAGTTTGAACATTTTATGTTGTCTTTGTACCATTTTCAATGAAACATAAGGTTTCTGTAATTTGCAAATCTTCACATTCTGTTTTTATTGATAGTTTTACATAGTGTCCCAACTTTTTTGGAATTGGGGTTGTACGTTGGAACTTAGAGTTTGGCATGATGCGCTCTAGGCAACTATGAAGCAATACAACATGGGCCAAAAACTGATTTACGCCATCCAACAACTGTATATCAAGGCCAGCAGCGCAGTACTCATCCAAGGCACTGAGGGAAAATGGTTCCGTACCACAGTGGGTGTACAACAGGGCTGCCTCCTGTTGCCTACACTCTTCAACATTTTCTTGGAGCAGATCATGACTGATGCCCTTGAGAACCATCATGGCACAGTCAGCATTGGAGGAAGAACCATCACAAACCTTCGGTTTGCTGACGACATTGATGAACTAGCAGGAAGGGAACAGGAGCTTGCCAACTTGGTAAAATGTATGGATGAAACTTCTTCAAAATTTGTATGGAAATAAATGCAGACAAGACCAAGTTGATGACAAATAGCGGAAGGCCAATTACAACAAAGATCAGAGTCAGTGGACAAGAACTCGAGACAGTGAGCCAGTTCAAATACCTGGGCTTCATCATCAGTGAGGAAGGTTCAAAAACGGAGGTAATTTCAAGAGAGACACAGATCAATATGGAAACCTCAGACTCAAGACCAAACCACGACTAATGCGAGCATTTGTCATATTAGTCTTCATGTATGCCTGCGAGGCTTGGACATTGACAGCAGAGCTGCAGAGAAGAATACAGCCTGCTGAGATGTTGTGTTATAGACAACTTTTAAACATCTCTCTTACCTGGACTGTATAAGAAACGAACAAATAAGAAACACTATCAAACAAATAACCAAGCACCACGAAGACCTCCTCAGAACAATTAAAAAGAAAAAGCTGAGCTTCCGGGTAATGGCGGGGTGCTGAGAGGCAGCGAAAGACCAACTCTCCTGATAAAAAATCCTTAAAAACTTATAATTCTACTCTGAATCGAACTTTCAGTGGTGATTTTAACAGATTTGTGGCAATGTCACAGACGAGGAGGAAAACATCTACTCAAAAACAGCAAAAACAAGGAAAAGATACCGAAAGACGAGAGCTTTCTGAAATTGAACACGAGGAGATGGAGGATGACGAGTGTGAGTCTGAACCCATTGATGATAACGCTACAATTAGCCCCAACACGTCGGACGTCATGGATGCAATTAAAGGAATGGAAAAGCGAATTACAGAAAAGATAGATGGAGTACTGGAAAGGATTAAAGAAATAACCGAAAGAGTTGAAGAAGCTGAGGAACGCATTTCGGGGACAGAAGACGAAGTAAGCCAACAAAAAACTCGCATTAGCATGCTAGAATCCCAAGTGGCGTCACTGCTAGACAAAATGGATGAGATGGAAAATCGGAGTCGGAGGAACAACGTGAGACTAGTGGGCTTGCCGGAGAAGGAAGAAGGAAGAGATGCGCGAAAGTTCTTAGAAAACTGGATCCCATCAATCTTAGAGATGAAGGATACCACGCTAGCACTGGAACGAGCACACCGAATTGGGCCACGGCCTCAAGCAGAGAATGTCACCACTGCCACTCCGACTACAACTCCAACCCCACCTCGACCGAGAACTCTCATCATGAAGTTTCTCAACTATCGACAGAAAGAAGAGGTGCTGCGAGCGGCAAGGGATAAAAGGACACTAGAATATAAAGATCATGCAATCCGATTCTTCCCCGACGTCACCGCGGAAACTCACAAGAAACAGAGGGCTTATGATGGAGTGAGACAGAAACTACGACAGAGGGGAATCACAACGCACCGCGTCGTCTTCCCAGCGCGACTGCTGCTCACCCACGAAGGAAAAACTGAGCTGTATGATACTCCTGCCGAGGTGGAGCACTTTATGGAAAGCTTGGGTAACAGATGAAGACAGCTGTTCTTTACAACTCATTTTGGTATATCCCATTTTTTCCTTTTAAACCTGCAGTTTGTTTTTAAGGCAGGTCTATGATATAGTTTAATGTAGACAGACTTTGGATCCCTTTTAGACAGCGGTTTTTTCTCTTTTCTTTCTCTCTGGGCTATCAGCAGACTCCTTATTTTAACCTGCCATTTTTTTATTTTTTTTTTTGTAAAAATGCATCAGAAGGATAGCTCCTCTTTTTGCTGTGTTAAAAATGGGCTGAAAATCGGACTCTTTCTTAACAGAGCGGACTTTCCTATTCTGAACAAAGTTATGGGTTAATCTCAGTTTGAGACAAACCATTTAAAAATTCAAAATAAGTTTACTTATACTCTCAAGGCTGGAATCTGTGAAAAGCTTACTTTAGTGGGAAAAGGAGTAGAAATAGATCAACAAGTTCAAGGGTTGTGTCATAAGTAATAGATCTAATTAGAGAGAGCCAATCAGTAATTAGCTCCTCACGGAAGTGTGGATCTAATGCACCCATACAGGGAGCGAACATAAAGGGGGGAGCGGGGATATATTGTGGAAGGATTTGTGAGAGGGGAATTATAAGGTTCAGGTTCAGAGTGTTAGTTTGTGTGATTATTGCTCTTATTTTGTTATTGTGCATGTTTTTTGTTTTTAGGTTGAGCTTCTCATTGGTATGTCTATCTCATGATATGAAAGGGGTGTTTAAGGTGAGCAATGACAGTAAAAAATGTAATGGATGAAAATGAAAAGGTCAAATTCATAACTTGGAATTGTAGGGGAATGGGTAGCCTTAAAAAGGTTAAACAAGTAATGGATAGAATCAAAGTACTTCAGGCAAAAATAATATTTTTGCAGGAAACGCACATGACAACAGGGGAAACGATTAGAATACAAAGGAGATGGCAGGGTCGGGTGTTTTCATGTTGCTACGCCTCCAATGCCAGAGGGGTGATGATACTTGTTCACAAATCCGTCCCTTTACAAGTTGAAAATGTAACAAAAGATTCAGCAGGTAGGTTTATTATAGTTGAAGGATTTTTATTTGGAGATAAAGTCAATTTAATTAATGTGTACGGCCCAAATGATGATAGTCCTTCTTTCTTCAGTAATTTGTTCCTCTCAATATCAGCGTTAAGAGGACAGCATATTATGGCAGGTGACATGAACTGCACATTAGATCCAATGAAAGATCGCTCAACTGGTGTGGATTCTACGCATGTCAAATCTAGAAATCTGATAAAACAATTTATGAGAGACTTAAACATGTTGGATGTTTGGCGATATCTCAACCCTAGCCTTTTGGTTTACTCTTGTTACTCTGGGACACATAAAACATACTCACGCATTGATTACTTTCTGATATCAGCATCACTGCTCCCAAAAATTACAGATTGCACATATCATACTGTGGTAATCTCTGACCATGCTGCTGTATCACTAACCTATATAAATAAAAAGATGACCAACATGCCTCCTAAATGGAGATTGCAAGCAGGGTGGCTACAAGACCCTTCATTTATAGAATTTTTGGGTAAACAAATAGACTTTTATTTTGAGACTAATACATCTGAAACATCTGCTTGCATAAGATGGGAAGCCTTCAAAGCTTATATTAGGGGGCAAATTATTGGATTCTGTAGTTCAAAATCCAAACAATCTAGGCAAGACATTAGACAGTTGGAGAAGCGTATCAGTGATTTGGAAAAGACAATATATCAGAATAGGGTAGCAAATAAAGATGAACACGATAAATTACTCCTTTTAAGGGCACAATATAATGAAAAGTCAGCTGCAAAAGCGGCAGCAAAAATAATGAAACTAAAACAGAATTTCTACGAACAGGGAGATAAAGCAGGAAAATTACTTGCTTGGCAAATTAAAAAAAGGCAAGAGGAAAGGGCTATCATTACAATTGAAACGCCTTCAGAAAATATTACAGATCCATTAAAGATAAATGAAGCTTTTAGAGACTATTATAAAAACCTGTATAGTTCAGATATCTCTCCAAACAATGACTTACGAACACAATTTTTAGAAGATCTCGAATTGCCTCAGATTTCAGAGGAAGACCAGCTGAGTCTTGAAGAAGGGATTACAATAGAAGAGATATCATTAGCTATTGATGCAATGTCTACAGGAAAGACGCCAGGCCCAGATGGCCTTCCCATAGACATTTATAAAACATTTAAAAAAAAATTGATAAATCCTTTTCTAGATATGGTAGTAGAGACATTTGAAAGAGGCCTTCTTCCTGCATCAATGAGAGGGGCACTAATTACATTATTACCAAAACCAGGTAAAAGTAATACAAAATGTGAAAACATGCGCCCAATAAGCCTTCTTAACTCAGATACTAAGATACTATGTAAAGTGTTGGCAAGAAGGTTGGAGACAGTATTACCTAATCTAATAGGAGAGGACCAAAATGGTTTTATTCAGCGCAGACAAGGATTTCATAATGTAAGAAGGCTTCTCAACATTCTCCATAACCAGCGGAATGCGCAAGATACTGCTGTCTTGTCACTGGACGCAGAAAAGGCCTTTGACCGCTTAACATGGCCCTACTTATTTGAACTATTGGTTAAATTTGGTTTTGGAGGAAAATTTTGTAAATGGGTTAAAATTCTCTGTAATGACCTAGTAGCTGAGGTGCTTACGAACAATATAGTGTCAAAACCCTTCAATATACTGAGAGGTTGTCAGCAGGGATCACCTCTTTCTCCTCTCCTCTTTGTAATTTCAATAGAGCCATTTGCAATTGCAGTTAGAAAGCATGCAGGCATCTCTGGAATTAATGTTGGGCAGATGGAACACAAAATCGCCTTGTTTGCCGATGATGTTCTCCTTTTTCTCACAAATCTTAGCCATTCTATACCAGCTCTTTTAGAGCTTATAGGAACTTTTGGGAAGATTTCAGGATACAAAGTAAATCACTCAAAAAGTATGTTAATGCTACTGGATGATAAAGATAGAATGCAATTCCAGAATAACCCTGTGATCTTTCAGTTAACCGATAGCTTTACATATCTGGGAATACAAATTGTACCAAAACTAGAGGATATAGTCACTGTAAATTATGAACCACTGCTTGAAAATATTTCTAATTCTATTGATAGATGGACATTACTACCCATAACCTTAATTGGCCGCATAAATGTTCTAAAAATGAATATCTTGCCCAAACTACTATACATATTTCAAAATATTCCATTACCACCCCCAAAACACCTTTTCATGAGACTAAATAAGCTATTCACTAACTTTATTTGGAACAGCAGGCGCCCCAGACTCCGCCTTTCCCTCTTGTACTTGCCTTATGATAGAGGGGGGCTCATGTGCCCTAATGTGCAATGGTATTATTGGGCTGCTCAGCTTAGAACTATAATGTTTTACTTTTCCTCAGAAGGCACTCCATCGTGGGTCAATATGGAATCAGTTGAAGTCACACATGGTCTGCCCTTAAATATGTACATATATTCAGCCAATCTCAAATATCACAGGAAAAAATGTTCTAACCCTATTGTGCTTAATATGATTAATGTATGGTATATGGTGAAGAAATATTTTGGTATTTCTAATAATCTTTCTTGTTATAGCCCCATTTGGGGTAATACAGATTTCAAACCAGGAAGATTGGATGCAGGCTTTAAAAGCTGGGCAGATAAAGGGATAAGAGCCATACAAGATTTGTATTCCTCAAACAAACTCATGTCCTTTGAGGAGATAGTTAATACGTTTAATATACCTAAAAATCACTTCTTTAAATACTTACAAATAAGAAATTTTATTTTTGTAGCCCAAAATAATACGTTAGACATGCCAGCACTAAACAGCTTAGAGAAAGAAATGTTAAATGATTGTTATGCGAGAGGCTTAATTTCACATCTATATAGAATTATAATATCAGGATCACAAGAATCGTCAATTAATAAATTAGAAGCTTGGAAGAAAGATCTAAAAGAAGATCTGTGTTTAGCTGATTGGACAGAGGCATGTAAGGAAGCTCAAACTCAAACAATAAGTGTAAGATTGAAATTATTGCAATATAAGTGGTTGATGCGGACTTACATAACCCCATCTATCCTACACAAGTACAATGAAAATATACCTGATACCTGTATAAAATGCAACAAATTCAAAGGTGATTTTTATCATTGTATATGGGAGTGTGAACACATAATGTCATTCTGGGAGGGGGTGAGGGATATGATCAATAAAATAACAGATATCAATTTAACATTATCAGCAAAAATATTTGTTCTGCACTTATATCATCTTGAAATGCCATTGAGAAGAAGGGAATATATTTTCATCGACATGTGTTTGTTGCAAGCAAAACGTTTAATTGCTTTATCCTGGAAAAAAATTCAAGCACCAAATGTAAATGACTGGTTGAAAGAAATGGCGAATAACATGGTCATGGAGAAAATAACTTACATAGTGAAAAGGTAAAGGCAGGAAATTTGAGGAGGAACGGTACCCATTCTTAGCCTTTCTGAAAAAAGAGGGAGGTAATCGGACGCCAGATGTGAGTAATACTGACACCAATTGAGAAGCTTTTTTTGCGTGTGTGTGTGTACGCAAGTGTGTATGTTATTATTAATGTTGTTCAAAATGTAAATATTCCAATGTTAAAACTTAATAAAAATATTTTGGAAAAAAAAAATTGGGGCAGATTTTTACCAGAGTTATGCCCTTGATTATTAACAAACTTGTAATTTGGCAATTTCATCAAGGTGTGGTTGCTTTCTGAAATCAACTTGCCTCACAATTTTTATCCCCCACTGGCTGAAAGACCTGAAGGGGAATTGTGTCATGGCGATGTCCGTCCATCCATCCGTCCAGCCCGGGAAGGGTACTCAGCTTCTGAAATCAACTCCTCTCTCAATTTTTGGAGGAATTTCACAAAATTTGACAGGATTCTGTGTTATATGTCGATAATTAGGGACTGAGCACCGAGGTGCGCGGGGCTGCATCGGCCTTGCGCACCAGTTGGTGCAAAGCCCTATTGTATTTGGAAGGATTATTATTCTTCCCTTTTTTACTGCCACGTTTGGTCTTTTTTGAGCTGGTTCCCATGGCTCAAAACGAACAAAATTTGGTACACACAGTCATTGTAACCGCTACTCAGCCACAGAGATTTGGCCCCAGGCGTGGCTCAGGAACTCCATAGTGCCCCCTAATGTCATGGAGTCCCCTGATCGGCATATAGTTTCAGCTACACACACCAAATTCAGTATGTATGTAGGGCTCCCCAAGATGAACAACTTTCGTATATGCATTGCATTAGCCATGCCCAACAGGAAGTGAGGTAATTGTGCTTGTGTGTTTGGACACACTGTCAATTTTAATATACTCCTCCTAGACGGTTCATCAGATTCATGTCAAACTTGGTATACATGATGCCAAGATGTTGCTGATGTTAAATTGCAAAGGGATTTTTGATATGTTGTAATATGTTGAAATGGCAATATTATGAATTTTAATATCTTGCCACATAAACAGGAAATATGTCAAAAAGTCATAGTACAGTTAAGGATTTGTCTGAAACTTCTCAGGTTAGTAGATAACGTGATTATGATAACATGTAGACACCCAATATGCCTTTCTGGTATAGCGCCACCAACTGGCCAAGGAAAGAATAGCGTTTTGAATGTGTGTGTTTTGACACATGATCAGTTTTAAGATACTCCTCCTAGACGGTTCATCAGATTCATGTGAAAGAAATTTGGCATACATGATGACGAGATGTTGCTGATGTTAAATTGCGAAGGGATTTTTGATATCTTGTAATATGTTGAAATGGCCTTATGATTTTAGTATCTTGCCACATATATAGGAAATGTGTCAGAAACTTCTTAGTTTAATAGATGTTATGATTATATAGAAACACTCAATGGACCTGCCTGTTATAGCGCCACCACTTGGCCAAGCAGAAAATATGCCAGCAATTGGAATTGCCTTAACTGATTGATCAAAAACTTTACAAAATATTGTACGTCATGATTGTGATGTTCCCATGTATAATCCACATGCCTAGGACAGTGCCACCATCTGGCCAAGTAGGAAATTGCAAAAAATAATAATAATTGATGGATTTACAGTTGAAAGCAGAACTTTACATACGCATGCTAAAGTTGACTAAAACGAGGAATTAAAAGAATCATCTTTTGGGAATTGATCTTAATATACGGTAATGTCTTAACTGAAAAATGAGGAAAAATCCAACCTTTAAGGACACTAATTTTCTTTGTGAATGAATAAAGTATTGTTATTACTGCCATCATTGTGCATTTTGTTGCAGACATATGAAAACTCTGCATGTACACACACACGAAAGCTAAGATGACTTAAGATTACAGTGTGAGATGGAGATAAGATGGAGACATGTATAGGTTTGTACATATACAAATGTACATTTTTACACCAAAACACCCCCCCCCACACACACACGTCAAGCAGTCATGGCATTTGCAACATGCACATCACCTTTGAACATTTGATGTATATATGACGTGACCGTTTTGTTGGATGGCGGAATGTCCTGGGTTGCAGAACCACACGTGCGAGGACCCGTCAAGGCTGCTAGTTACTGTTTATTCCTGACTCTCTTCTATTTGTGAGCTCCTGAAACAAATGTCCCCATCGAGGGATGAATAAACTTCATCCCATCTTTAACACCAGAATTTGAAAACTCGGACTTGTTTAAAATGTGGAGAAACAGGGGGCCAAAATGCTCCAAAGCACAAATGAATTTATAATTAAAAAAAAAAAAAAAAAAAAGGTCAACAATACATAAACTAGAAAATAAATATGCAATTGCAGAGATGGAGAAAGTATCCAACTTCATTACTTAAATCAAAGTACAGATCCCACTGGTCATACAAGTGAAAGATGTCCAGTCAAATTTTTACTTAAGTACTTGCTTTTAAAAATACTTAAGTATTAAAAGTACATTTTGTCAGCGCATTGTTGTATTATTGCCACAACGCTTACAAAACCTAATGTCTCTGAAGTAACCTACTGGATTCACAAAATGAACGCATGCTGTGCCATCATGGTGGTTTAACTTTAATCTAACCAGTGAAGCTCCACCTGACATGCTAGCAAACTCTTTTCAAACTCGATATAATATCGAGTAGCTAAGGTTACTGGAAGAGACTTCTAAAAAAAATTTATTTGGCAAGATTATGCTAAAATATTTCTAAAAGGACTTCAAACAAGTTAAATGTTAGTCATGTTCGCATAACTCCAGTTTTACATGCTAACTAACAGTGTCCAAGTTAACTAGCTGTGTGTTAACGTTAGCTGTGGACAAGGTGATGGCAACTTGGCAGGCAAATTCATAGAAAGTCATTTGACTAACCAGACTGCATGGCTATTGCAACGTTATCGCTAGCTCTAAAAGCACAGACAACTTCATAACAAGCTTTCTCTTGGAATAAAATGTTTATATAGATCAATATGCTTCCACAGGTTGGACGGTGAGTTTTTGTAGGCCGTGATGTAGTTCATTTTTGGCAAACAAAGCAAACATTTAAAACAAAATGAATCTTTAATCTTTTCAGAAAACTAAAACATGGGTTCGAGGTATGACCATGAGTGCATGCATTCTCCAGAAGAACCGCCTCCTTCCATTCTGCCATCAACTGATCTTGTTCAAATAATCTCATTCATCTCATTATCTCTAGCCGCTTTATCCTTCTACAGGGTCACAGGCAAGCTGGAGCCTATCCCAGCTGACTACGGG
>JAOPUC010000023.1:42804058-42820386 GCA_027564185.1 Cephalocassis borneensis | reverse complement strand
CTCAGTAAAAATGAAGTTGGGCCATTGAGGGCGCACTGAGATATTTCAACTCAAAAACCTCATTTTCTAATTGGCCTATTCGGAGGGTAATCCTTCTTGTCGCCATAGCAACGACACCGTTCACTTTTGGAACCTGAAAATTTGCAGTTTTCCTCTATATGTGATGGTCTTCCCCTGGAAGTAAAAATCAGTCATGGGTTACAGTAGTCATATATCATCCCCTGCCTGACTGTTATCTATTTTGGCTCTTAAAGATTCATTTTATTTTAAATGTTTGCTTTGTTTAAATAAAATGAACCAAATCACAACCTACAAAAACTTGTCGTCCAACCTGCAGAAGCATATTGAAGTATGTAAATGTTTTATTCCAAGAGAAAGCTTGCAACGAAGTTGTCTGTGCTTTTAGAGCTAGCAATAACGTTGCAATAGCTCTGCAGTCTGGTTAGTCAAATTACTTTCTATGGATTTTCCTGCCAAGATGCCATGTCCATGGCTAACGTTAACACATAGCTAGTTAACTTGGACACTGTTAGTTAGCCAGTTAACTTGGACACTGTTAGTAAAAACGGAGTTACGTTAACCTGAATAATGTTAACTTATCTGAAGTCCTTTCAGAAATACATTTTAGCATAATCTTGTCAAATAAACAATGTAGAAATCTTTCTTTTCTAGTAATATTAGCTACCCAATATGATTTTGAGTTTGAAAAGAGTTTACTAGCATGTCAGGTGGAGCTTCACTGACTAGCTAGCTTAATGTTAAACCACCATGATGTGTTCATTTTGTGAATTCACATTTCTGTCTTTAGTAACGGCATTAGGTTTTGTAAGTGTTGTGGCAATAATACAACGCTGAGTTGACAGAAAATGTACTTTTAATACTTAAGTATTTTTAACAGCAAATACTTCAGTAAAAATTTGACTGTACAACTTTCACTTGTATCGGAGTAACATTTAACCAGTGGATATCTATACTTTGACTTAAGTAATGAAGTTGGGTACTTTGTCCACCTCTGAAATTATGTAAAGAAATGAAATAATTAGCTGAACCGAGACGTGAGTGATATTCACAGTGCTAATCCAGGAACATTTCTGAGTCAAATGATCAGTTAGTTTGTTTGGACATTGATGATATATCTGTGTATCTTGTGTAGCATGGAGGTTTACCATTGTCAGTCACTATGTCATAGTTGTAATAGCATCTTAAAAAAAACATGGTGTTGCCCTGTTAAGAGGACATATTTTAAGAGATGGTGAAATGAGAACAAATCTATTCTACCAGACATAATTTTCCCAAAATTTCCCACTTTTTCCTTCTCTGAAACATCTCACTATCTGCAGCTTGAATATGCTAACAGGCTAAACCAAAAGGACATTAAACATCTGCAAATATTCCCTTCTTCGTTTAACCCTACAATGTTTTTGCGGTAGAAAGTAGTAAAGACGGGCTTCATTTTAAAAAAACTATGTAGTTGTATGGGTTATAAAATTATATACGAATATATATTTATTAAACTGTGTGGAGAACAAGGCTATGTTTAAAGTACAAATTGTAGCTACCTACTGAGTGCTGTTGGTTGGTTGGTTACAGACTGGATTGCATCTGGTGGTTTAGCCCCTAATGTATTACCCCTATCTTCAAGTGTTTTAGCCCCCAAAATAAATAAAGGACATGTATTTCCATTTTTTCCAATAGATTTTACTTTTCTTTTTTTTTTACTGTATTTACCCACAGAAACACAGCTTGGGCTTTTCCTATAGTCAGATGTTCATGATTACCACAATATGGTCGCCAGTCAATATTTATATAATTTTTTGTGAAACTTAATCTTAAAAGCTCTCATAAATGACTGTTATTGGTATCTTAAAAGGTAAAATTATGATCGGAATTAGTTCAAATCAAAGAATGGGGCTAAAACACCTGAAGAATGTAAGATGTTCAGTATGTTAGTGGTCGCAACAAAATGGCCACCAATCAGTATATGGTTGTGGGCGATGTAACTTCTCATCCATAACTCTAAAAATTGATAAATGACTGTTATTGGTGTCTTAGAAGGTAAAACTATGATCAAAATTAGTTCAATTCAAAGATGGGGCTAAAACACCTGAAGAATCTAAGATGTTCAGCATGTTAGCGGTCACGACAAAATGGCCGCCAATCTGGTTGTGGGCGATATAACTTCTCATCCATAACTCTAAAACCGGATAAATGACTGTTACTGGTGTCAAAATTATGATCAAACTTACAGTAGTTAAATTCAAAGATGGGTCTAAAACACCTGAAGAACGTACTGTAAGATGTTCAGCATGTTAGCGGTCACGACAAAATGGCCGCCAATCAATATGGTTAACTTGTGGGCGATATAACTTCTCATCCATAACTCTAAAAATTGATAACTGTTATTGGTGTCAAAATTATGATCAAACTTAGTTCAATTTAAAGATGGGGCTAAAACACTGTAGACTGACTGGACCAGACTAAGCGAAGGCCTGGTTTTGCTATTTGCTAGAGTATATCGACAACACTATCACGGTCCTTAAATAACATTTTGCTAAAAAGTTTTTTTTTTTTAAGGGTGGAGCAGTGGCTATTACTATCGCCTCACAGCGAGTATGTACTGGGTTCGAACCTTGCCGTGAACGAGAGCCAGTATAGAAGATAATGTACAGATGCTAAACGATTTAACGTGAATAATGTTTTGTTTTATATATTTGCGTGTCTGCTTCAGCTGCGTTGTTCATTAGTCGCTGGTGATGTGGAGGTGTATGGAGCTTGGATCGGCGGCTTCTGATTGGCTGATGGACGGCTGGGGGTGGGGTCAAGTGCTCTGTCACTGACACAGCGCTGGCGGAGAGCGAACGGCATTGCAGGTAAATCGGGACGCGTTTGTCAACACCATTTTTTCTGCTTTCATTAACATGTGCGAGAAATGAAGCGGACTCGGTAGACACGGTAACGTCGCGCTAGTCTGAGTTTTTTTGGGGGGTGAAAAAGACGAACGCAGGCTGAAAAAACCCACCTCATTCTGGGCCAGAAGAAGCTGCCGTTGTGTCGCTGCTTTGTGGGCAGCACGCGCTTTTCTTCTCTGAGGAACTTCGAAAGCTGTGTATTTTTTTTTTTTTTTTAAATCCTGAAACCCAATCTAACAAAGGATGAAATCTGTCAAAAGAGGTAAAGTGAATTTTATACCAGATTTTTATTTTTTCCTTAGCTAGTTTTCGTCCTGGATGGATATTGAAGTTAGAATGAATGTAGATTTTAAGAAGAATGTGGCTTTGTGTGTGTGTTTGTGTTTGAATGTGGACGGACGGATGGCTAGCTGAGCAGGCTAAGCTAACTTAAGCTAAGCTAAGCTAAGCTAACTGCCTACCGCTAAGCTGAGCATGGTGTCCATCTGCTGCTGTCCTAAACAACAGCACAGTTAAAGCGTGTTTTGTCATAATGAGTGTACAGAGTCTCTTCAGCGGCCCTGACTAGGAAAATAAAGAACTTTAAAAAAAAAAGCTTAATCATGTCTTATGATCTCAAGACCGATAATTTGCGTGTGCGGTGTTTTAGAAAATATTTATTTGTTGCACGTTTTGTCGCTAGCTGCTCGTTAGCACGGCTGAATCAGTGGGGATTTCCACTTTCAGGGTTGTGGAGACTGGACGCTCTTTATAACGGGAACAAACTGCCAGCATTTGTTGCATGCCTGGAAAAGTTTGGCGGCCTTGTGTGTTACAGACTAGGTTCAAATCCCGAGAATGTTACATAGTTATTGGATCAGATATGTTGGGAAGCGAACTCATTTCTATACGTGTGGAAATATTTGACAGATCAGATCAGATCAGATCAGTGCTATCCTCATCTTTTCACACCCACAGCTACAAATCCAGGATCATTGTGTTTTATCTCAGAGTTACAGGTTTTATCCGCTTTCAGCAGAAAGTGTGTGTGTGTGTGTGTGTGTGTGCACGTCAGCAAGGCCAGTCTGGAGTATTTGGAGTATTTTGTCGTCGCCGCAGGCGGCAGCAGCTCAATTTTATTTACAGTCACCGGTTGTTGGATAATAAAGTGAGACTGACGCCTGTCTGTAACGGCTGTAGTTAGCTTTAGCTGTATGTCCAGGGGGAGGGGAGGGATGGGGGTGTCAGCTTTGGAAGGGTAAAGGAGCACTAAAACCCCGTCCTTGCTCGAGATGGATACCACACACACACACACACACTAAAGCCCCTCAGTACTTGAGATGGATAGAGCGCGCACACACACACACACACACACACTCCTTTGTTGGGAAAGAACGCAGGAACTGCCACATTTCTGTCTGCTCCTGCAGGCTTCGGGTTTCACTGTGAGACAGAAAAACACAGGAACCATATTTTCTAGCACATTTTCTGCGCCATTGTTCTCCCACTAAACCTTTCTTTCAGTTCAAAAAAATACCATAAAACTCCTCGGGCAAGTCAGTGCTGAGTTCACTGGCACTTTTATTCCCAGGTACTCGCTAAAACATGCCCGAAACTTTCTGAAGTTTAGGTCGGTCAGTCAGTCTGAGGAGACTTTTTTGTTTGTTTGTTTGTTTGTTTGTTCGTTCTGCATGTCAACAAGCAGACGCTGAAGAGGACATTTTCCTCCTTTACTGCTAAGATGGTGATTGGACTCAGCTTTCTGTATCCAGCCTTGAAATAGCTTTCTTCACTGAAGAACAAAAGCCTCTCAGATGTTTAAAAATTGCTGTATAGATGCACAATTCTTGCTTTTATTATTATTTTTTTTTAGTTTTATTTACACACCGATGCTTTGCTTTGGAGTTTGGGAAAGTGTGGAAAGGTCCAGCTTGTGTGGTGAATGGAGCAGAGAGGAAGCGTAGGGGGATGAAAGGGAGGAAATTAAAGAGTGGCTAGATTCACTCCTACTGCTCATCTGAAGAGAACTTGCCTCGACTTAGCTAATCATTATCTCAGCCCTCAGGATGCCTGCTCCAAGCTTTTGTAGGAGCCCTTATCTTGTACAATTCGGTACCAAACATCGAGCTAATTTTACGTTTGACAAAATGATTCAGGCTATAAAACAAAACAAAACAAGGAAGTCTCATCATCTATAATGAAGTGTCTGTCTACAGATTTATGTTCCCATTTGTCATAGATTTTCTTTGGAATTTCAAAAAAGAAGCACATGATGCAGACTGTCTGTAAACAAAATACAAAGTGTTATTTAACCAAGGACAGGCTGGCCGCATGCTTTCTGGGACGAGTTACACGGTCACGGTTTCTGATTTAAATAGGAGTCACAGTTGTTTGCCTCAGAATAGAGATGATGATTCTTTGACTTTTATAAATCAGTTGTATTTATTAAATTCTTACTTTATGATGACCCTGCGGTGGCTATGTTTTCCTAGCAGATGTTTGTGAATGATGTCTCATTTGCATTTTGAATGACCTATTTACTGCACATTTGTATGACAATGGCTCAGCCCTGAACAAAATAACTGCTATTTAGTGCAACAAAATTTTTTTTTTTTTAATTATAGTAGTGTGTCTGGAGCAGAGTGGGCTGTCCCAAAGTTAAAGGGAAACAAGCTACATTAATTTTGTCTGCTGATAGCACTTTATAAGGGGGGGGGGGTGAGAGAGAAAATCAGTCTCGATAAACACACTGCTGAATGCTTCACTGGCGGGTTTTGAGCGAGATTGCATGTGCAGCCATGACTCGCTCGCTCAATTTATTTTACGCTTCACTCACAGCTTGGCTTTCTGGCATTGTTTCTACCCCCCCTTTTTTTTCCCCGTGGACTCGCTGCACTTCAGGTCTGTGTGTGAGGTTATCTGGTACATCTATAGTCATTGGTCACAAAGTATAAAGGTATATTTTAGTGCTCTGTTTTATGTAATGGCTGCTTGAGTGCAAATGCTGCAGAAACAATGCTGTTCTTGATTGGGCACGGAGTAGCTATTTTTAAGATGTCCTGTTTCAGACTGCTGTGGGGTTTGTGTGTGTGTGTTGGGGGGGTTATATGGTTAGACGTTATATGCCATGATGCAAGCTCATACTTCATGTACCTTTGCCAATAATGTGTGTTTAGGTCTTCAGATTACAATGTTCTTCCTTAAAATGAATCCCCACCAGCCATTTATCCATTGAAATGTAAAGCAGATCTGCTTCAAGGGAGGTCAGGCCTTTGTATGTAGATGCGAATTTGATTCACTGTGTTTTGTCTTGTTTAAACCTGATTATGTAAAGTGTATGTTGTATATATGTTATGTTTTTAAAAAGGATGAGGGGGGGAAAACGACAAATTTTCCCTGCCATTTTTATGCCACATGTTGTTGTTTTTGTTTGTTTTAGACCAGTAATGCCTACTGTTACCTTGATTTCCAGTGTGTGAAGAGGAGCACAGTGGAGAGATGGAGTTTTCTGCCATGTCCGACAGCGATCCCTGTGAGGATGAAGCTTATCCACTCAATCTTTCCACTGGTGCCCGTGGAGCTTCTGCTAAGCGTCGCCGCCGGGGGAACCTGCCTAAAGAGTCGGTTCAGATTCTGAGGAGCTGGCTATATGAGCATCGTTTTAACGCCTATCCTTCTGAGCAGGAGAAGCTTAGTCTGTCAGGACAGACTAATCTCTCCATTTCACAGGTGAGCTTTATAATCTACTTCTCAAGGATCTTGTGTTCGTATTGGTGTCTTGGTACATGTTATTTCCCTAGTATTCCCAGTGTCTTTTAAAACAACAGATAAAAAAGCATTTAGCAAATATTACACACCCAGATCTATTTGCAGAAACAGCCCATTTAAAAACACGGTGTGTGATCTCAGCCATGTTCTGTCCTTGATTGTGAGTCAGGAGCAGTGGTGTTGTCAGTGTGCAGGAATGCAGGCACTGAGGCCCTTGTATTGTGGCTTTGCATTTTTCCCTCCAAACTCCATTACAGCCAGCTGTTTGGAAACCTGCAATTTGTAGTCTAGGCACAAGAGGGTGCACACATGCCCAAGGCTCTATAATGAGCAGAAATGGGTTCTGTTCATAGTTGGTTGAGGTGATTGGACAGCAAATCTAAACAGTGATTTACTTTTATCATAAGACCAGAAACAACAGTAATGTGAAAAATGATGCCAAGGAATGTGGGTTGGTTATGTAAGAAGTAGTCACTGGAATGAGAATGACGACAAGCTGTCAAGTAAGATTTCACTTGCATTGTGATGGTTTGGTAACCGAATGCTGGGTCCACATGCAAGTCTTATAACTGTAATCATACGTCTTGTCTGTATTGGTTCTCAGTATCGCCACAATTTTTAGTTTTGATAGTTTCTTTGGCTCAGCCTAGTTTGACATGGAACACTGTAAAACATCTGCTTGAGGAGGGACAAATGGTGTGTGCAAACACCTCCGCACCCCCGCTTTAATACATTTTGTGACTTGCAATTGTTCTCTTCATATTCTCTGGTTTCTGTGATGCCTGGGGGGGGCAAATCTGAATTTTAAAAATCAGCAATAGAAAGTGCCTCTATTTGCCAGCCAGTTCAGAAATCTGTTTCTGACTCAAGCATGTGTGTTTTCTGACTAATGTGTGTAGAACTGGAGGAACTTCTGATGGGGGAAGGTGTATTTGTGTTCATTTTCATACAAAATTGACTGTCTTTTTAATGCTGTATATTTCAGATCTGTAACTGGTTTATCAATGCACGGCGACGGCTGCTCCCTGACCTGCTCAGGAAGGATGGAAAGGACCCGACTCAGTTCACAATCTCCCGCCGTGCCAGCAAATCAGACAGCCGATCAGTTGGGTCTGCCTCCCCAGACCACTCTACCCCTCCACTGGTCCCTGCATCCCGCCCCTCTGTCATTCGCCCTGCCCCCACATTGGACCTGAGCATGCTAGGTAATACAGCAACTGCCATCTTGACCGGGGCTGGCTGTTTAGTGGGGTCAGGGTTAACAGGCCAAGACTGTGGTGTCCAGACCCTCATGCAGGTGGATACTCGTGGCCTGATCAAGAAAGAAAGTGTGAATGGACCTCCTAGTCTAACTACTATTCCAGGGTCTTCTTCCAGCAGTCCAAGCCTGGGAACGATGAGTCCTACTGTAGTGCTGTTCAACACACCGCCCCCTACACCCCCAGAGCTCTGCCCACATGACTTCAGTGACCTCAAGCTGCTTGTAGATGCAGCTCTACAGAGAGCAGCAGAGCAAGAAAACCAGAGACAGAAGGAGCAACCTTCAGCTAGAGTGCCCTGTTCTGTTCCTGTGTCTGTTTCAGCAACAGAAGCTCTCATTAGGAAGACGGCGCAGGAAAAGAGCCATGAAAACCTCAACTCCAGCAGCAAACCTGACTCTACTCCAAGCTTGCAGGAGAAGGCCGTTCTCCCAGTCTCTGTGCCTGCGTTAAATGCTTCTGCTCTTCCTGCCAGTGAAGCAGGCGTTAACCTGCCAGTAGGTCCACACAGAGTTGCTGGAGCAGTGAATTTTCAGCCAAAAGATGTGTGGAGCATGCTAAGACCAGCGACTCCACCTCCAACCAGTGTCTCACACACCTGGAGCTCACAGCACACGCTCCACGCTGTCCGAGAAGCAGTCAATTGAGAAATGAGAGAATCAAAATGGCGGGTGTATGCATTTATGAAGGACAAAAAGCAACAGCTGAGAAAAGGACATTCCACACACCCAAGACGTGAATGCAACACTCCTTTGTTCCAGGTTCTTGTTTGGCCGAGCTTGTCCGTGACTTTTTTTTTTTTTTCCCCCTTTTTTTTGGACATGCGAGAAGATGGATAGTTATCTGGCCACAATGTCACCCTCTCCTTGACCATCTTCAGTTGTCATGGATGTGATTGGACGGTTGCCAGACAACCAACCGGAAGGTCATGCGACATTTCACCTGATGGTTCAGATAACCTGTTTGTATGTCATACACTAAGTTTACCTTTTATTGACACAAAGGATGTGTTTTTAAAACAGCAAGTCTTTTAAAACTTTTTTTTAAAAGACCTTTGTCATTTTCACTACATTTATTCTGGGTCCTCTTAACCATTTCAGCACGACGGTTATTGAGAATGTATGATGAGGCTCGACTTAAAAGGGAAGCAAATCTCATGGGCTTACAATCCTGAACAGGGCATTTTCAGGTTTGCCACAAATGGGGAACTTTCCACACAAACCCTGGCAGAGTTGTGATGGTTCTCAGTGTTATGTATCTAACTGATAGGCAAGACATAATTTTTTTTTTCCTTTTTTTTTTTTTTTTGCTTTTAGGACTGCCGTTAGAAGTTACACAAGTGGCCTTGGTCTGTTTTTGCCTTAGATATTTTGGTTAAAGTAGGGGTAGGCGATTATGGCAAAAACATCATATCACAATACTTGATGTTTACTGACACAATACATGATTTTTGGTTTAGCTGAAGTTCAGTTTGAAACACAGTACACTAGTGAAGCAGCACACCCACGTTAATCTCAGAAGAGTGAATTCTGATATGATGTAACATACGATCGAGCAGATTTTGATGCTGTTCTTGCCTGCATGTTCCAGTGTCCCGGTTTAGGGCTAGATAAGTAGACTATAATGTAGCATGGCTAAATAACATTGTACATGACTCTTGAATGCTCATTGTGCACCAGCATGCGATGTTGAATGAAATGCTGGTGGGTTGGATGTCAGTGTGCAAACAGGGATTTGGACTTGATCCTGCTGAGTCTAGGAGCTACACTTTTTGGTTTGAAAACCCCTGGCATGCTGCAGCCTTGTTTGTTTGATACCTCATTCCAGTGGCCTGAAACCACTGCAAATGGGACCACGACTTCCAAATATCATCTTTCTTTTCTGTGTTTGTGTGGTCACTCATACATTCTGCACTTTATTTCTAAGTCTCTATGTCGCCAGTACTTCAAAACCTTCTTTTTTTTTGGGGGGGGGGATATTATTCAAATTTTGTTTTGCCTCCTTGAGCACAGTGTCTGTGGTAAGGTTGTAAGGATGAGGGAGAGGAGATGGATGCTTGGGGAAATTGATTGCACTGCAGAGAGCATAGCTCAGCCTGATCATTCCTCTGCAGTGACATGGCGTGAGACAGCTGCAGAGCCGCCGCTGATTTCCTGAGGGATGCTCCTTCCTATCCCAGACAAGCTTTAAGTTTTTTTTTTTCTTTTTGAATTAAATGTGGAGCGTTTATGGCGCTTTAGGGGTGCAAAGTGTTGAGCATTTCCATAGATGTCACAAACTCGTTTATGTGCGCGTGCACATCAGACAGGCAGATAGTGTGAGAGATCAGAATTAAGGTATATATTACATGGCTCAATGTGGGGAAAGTGAGAGAAGACATGATCAGTTTTATCTTTCAGATTCACCAGTAGTGTGTTCATATCCTTATCGGCTCATGCTATTAGCTTGTTCTTGGATTTAAACTTTATTTCGTGAGCTGAGGAATACTGTAAAGCATCTTTCATAATGCTGGTATAAAAAGGTGCACAGCTGTCTTCACTATAGCAAAGAAGGTGAGTATAATAGCCTTGTTGACATGGGATCAATTTCAGAGCAGGATTGTGTGCCTGTGAATGTGAAAGATCGCTGTATTAGGGTGCTGGCATTTCTTTTAGTTTAAACTTTGGAGCATTATAAGAGGTTTTCTTTTTCTTTCTATTCATGTTTTAGTTTCTCATTATGTATGTTATTGATTTTTATTGTAACTGTTGTCACACCGTTTGTGTGTTACGGTCTACGTTTCTTTCCATGCCCAAGTTCCATGAAACGGTGATGTACCATTTTTTTCTTTTCTTTTTTTTTTTTTTAAACCTTATAGCTTTGTGCCTGAATGAGTTGTAGTCACTGTATTCAATGCACACCGTTCTAGTTTACCTCCAGTGGTGCCATTCTCCCCCTCCAGTTGTTTTATCAGCAGTTAACTTATGTATTTGTGAGAATGCTAAAATTTTGCAGACATCTAAGGGGCCCCCCCTCTCTCTTTATGGTCACGGTTCTGTTTCAAGTAAGGTGGCATCTAATCATGACTGTGTCCTGTTTTGGAGGTCAGCCCTTATGTTCTGTAATATTGTAAAATTTATTTTTTGTTTTCTGCATTGCATTCAGTCTCAGGTTAAGGCAGTCATTCCTCCTTTTAGTATAGATTTTAGCCACTGGTGAGAAAACCAAGAGTATTAGAGATCAGTAATGTGCTTTAGACCAGTGTTTTGACATGTTTGTATGTCCAGCCTTGGTTTTCTGAAAATGAGAAATTGGCATAGACGATAACTAGGTGTTAAGACCAGTGTACCACTACATGAAAAACCACTGTGAGTTTTCTGTTAGTTACTGGGTTCCTGGAACAATAATGGGTACTGGATGTATACGTATATTTTTCAGAGATGCTATATTTTTTCACTTCGGTAGAACGACTGATGTTGATATTCTAGATACCGTGTCTATTTAGTTGAGAAGGGGTCTTGTAGATATAAAGCGCATGTCTATTGGGTCTGGTTTTTATGTATAATACATGTGTAGCTGTCTCTCTCTCTCTATATATATATATATATATATGACCAAATACTTTAAAGATGGATATGAAATGTTTTTTGTTTTCTTACATTTCCTATCAGTGTATCAAGTTTAAAAAAAAAAAAAAAAGTATGGACAGTGAACTTGGCATTTGTGCCTTACCTGAGAACAAGAGAATCTTCCCAGCTTTTCTAGAAATCTTTGGACTAGTCTGTGCAATATCTGCCTTAAACTTGTGATGTGTCCTCCTTCCTTTTGTACATTTCAGAGAAATAAAGTACAGTTTTCATACAAGGTGGATGTGTGTTTACTACAGTGCCGGCTTTGCTTATTACTGTGCTTGAGGAGTTGATGGTGGGAGAGTATCGGCGTCTCCATAATAAACAAGAATTGTGAAATGTTTTTATAATAAGAATCAAATTTTATTGAATAGGATAGTAACTGTCTCCCATTAAAAGATGACATTTTAAAATGTGCAAGGGTTGCTCATTGGTCTCAAAATGACTCTTAACACGGCATGCTGTTGTAGGAAAGTAATAAAAAAAAAATTGGGTGATGTGTTACGATATGAAAGTGATTTCTTCCTCTTATACAACAGCAATTTGTCAAGTTAATTTTGTTACCCAATGTACTTGTTTTTAAATTTAGGGATCCAAACACTGCTTTTAACTCTTGAAGTCAAGACAAAAAAAAAAAATCCCCTTGTTAAACTTAAAAGGCGTCGCCTTGCTTCCGACTGTTTAAAGTGCCGACACTGGAGACTCTTTCAGATATGTTACATAACCATCTTATTTTTGGGCATCTTGGTGTCCATTTAAGGGAAATGCTTAAACACATATGTTTAATAAAACTTGGGTTCAGTAAAGAAGGCATAAACTCTGGACAGATGTTGGGTGCAGAGAGTGAGTGAACTGTGCAGGCTTTTTTTTTTTTTTTTTAAGCTTTTGGTCACCCGAAAGAGCTACAATTTTCCCTGAAGAAAGATAATGCCCCAATTCCTTCTTTAAAAAAAAAAAGCCAGTGTTTTCTCTGTTTTAATCTGACCATATTCCAATGATTTCCCTCTGAACTATGAAACGATGTTGCACAACAATCTTTTGTTGACTTCATATTAGCTGAACTTCACAGTAACCAACAAACCATTTTTGAACGTCTGCAGAATAAAGAGCTCTGTGCATGATAATTCTTTAAGGCGCATGGGCATGGGGGGTATAGCGTTCTCACAACTGAATCTACGCAAGTGCAAGTAGACTATAATAGTAATTATTTTTGTGGTTATAGTGTAACACAGTTGTGTTGTGTGCTTTTTACTTTACAATAATGCATAGTTTTTTGTTCTCCCTTTATGGACACATTGCTGTAAGTAAAATGCACTCTGCTGCCAGGTTAAGAGTCTCTCTAAGGTTTTACATGTCATCCTTGTCCTTAGCTCCATGTTTAAGGATGCGAGTGAATTCGGCGTAGTTGAAATTGCCTTTCTTGTCAATGGGAGCCTCTCGGAATAGCTCATCCACTTCCTCATCGGTGAAACGATCCCCCATAGTGGTCAACAGCTCTCTCAGGTGATCTTCGTGAATCACACCTGCCCAGGGAAAGTGAAGGCATTCGCATTGCAGCGGGAGAACACTTCAACATGGGTGAAATGAAATTCACGTTCAAGGATGTGAGAAATTTAGTAATGCTCTGTAAAACATTTTAAAGGCCTGTTAAATTCCTCAATGTTTAAGTATGTATTATACAAAATTTTACAGTAGGAATATGTATTTTACTTAGAAATAAGAACTATGGTGTTTTTTTTTTTTTTCTTCTCCAAAGAAATAATGTTCAATCGTTATACAGAGGTTGTTTTTTTTTTTAAGATATGAAATAATGAAACTCTGGGCTGAGAGTGTGGTGTTTTGCTGCCAGAATCCCCAAAACTTTTTTTTTATTTTTAAGTTTATTATATAATTACTTTTCCAACCATTCCTAATTAGTGTAAAGGTTATGAAATGCAGTGTTTGGCTCACCAGATCCTTCCTCATCAAAGCAGGCAAAGGCATTCCTGATCACATCCTCAGGGTCTGTTCCATTCAGACGTTCACCGAACATGGTGAGGAACATGGTGAAGTTGATGGGACCTGGAGCTTCACTCATCATGCCCTCTAGGTAGTCATCAGACGGGTTTTTACCTGCACACATTTAAGACCAAAGCAGTGCTTGTGAAATGTTCAGTTTATTAAATATAATCCTGAACAAATGATGTAATCCCACAAGCAACTAAAATGTAGTAATGAGTCATGTTATTGTAGACTAAAAATACACACTTGTACATAATTATTTACAAATCATTGTTTTCAGTTTTAATTTCAACAGACTCTTCCAACTTTTTCTGGTTTGGGGTTTTATATCTACACTGATCAGCCATAACATTATGACCACGGACAGGTGAAGTGAATAACATTATCTTATTACAATGGAACCTGTCAAGGGGTGGGATATATCAGGCAGCAAAAGAACAGTCAGTTCTTGAAGTTGACGTGTTGGAAGCAGGAAAAATGGGCAAGCGTAAGAACCTGAGCGAATCTGACCAGGGCTAAATCGTGATGGCGAGATGATTGGATCTGAACATCTCCAAAATGGCACATCCTGTGGCGTGTTCCCCGTATGCAGTGGTTAGTACCTACCAAAAGTGGTCCAAGGAAGGACAACCGGTGAACTGGCAACAGGGTCATGGGTGTCGAAGGTTCACTGATTTGCATGAGGCACGAAGGGTAGCCTATAGGGTCCAGTCCCGTAGGAGAGCGACTGTAGCACAAACTGCTGAAAAAGTTAATGCTGGCTAAAACAGAAAAAAGTGTTAGTATTAACTTTTTCAGCAGTTTCAAAACTGAAAACAATGATTTGTAAATAATATTTGACCCATATTGCACTCAAAGCAACAGAACAGCACATTGATGTTTTACATCATGATTTTTTCCCCCCAAAATAACGTTTCCATTTTGATTTTTGCAATATATTTCAAAAAAGGTTGGAACAGTAAAGCATTTGCCACTTTGTAATGTTGCTATTCCTTCTTGTCCCATTCTTCCTGCAAACAGGTCTTAAGGTGTGCTACAGTACGGGGACGTTCATGTCATTTTTTGTTTCAAAATTTACCACATGTTCTCCAGAGGGAACAGACACCCTCTTCTTCCACAGCCATACCTTTTGAAATGTGCGCAGAATGTGGTTTTGCATGGTCTTGTCGAAATATCCCAGGAAAAGCCATCCTTTTGATGGCAGCCTATGTTGCTCCAAAATCTCAATGTGCTTTTTTACATTAATGCTGCCATCAAATTAGTGTAAGTTACCTTTACCAAGGGCACTGACAACCCCATACCATGACAGACCCTGGCTTTTGGACTTGTTGCTGGAAACAGTCTGGTTGGTCCTTTTCGTCTTTGGTCTGGAGCACGCAGCATCCGTTTCTTACAAAAAAGGGGGGAAAAAGCTGGAATACTGATTCATCTGACTATAATACACATTTCCACTGTGTGATGGTCCATCCGAGATGCCTCTGAGCGCAGGGAAGTCGACGGGGCTCTTGGACGCAGTTAGCATAAAGCTTCCTTTTTGCACAGTAAATTTTTAACTGGTATTTGTGGATGACAAAGGTCTGCCAAAGCAATCCCAAGCGCATGTGGCTATATCGGCTATAGATGAATGATGGTTCTTGAAGCACTGCTGTCGGAGATCACGGGTGTTCAGCTTAGGCTTGTGCCCTTGCCCTTTATACACTGATATTCCTCCAGCTTCCATGAATCATTTAACGATATTATGCACCGTTTAGGGTGAAATATCCAAATCCCTTCATATCTTTCTTTGAGGAACATTGTATTTCAATAATTTCAGGCATTTGTTGACAAACTGGAGATCCTCAGCTCATCTTTGCTCCTCAAAGAGTAGGCCTGTCCTGGATACTGATTTTGTACCGAATCACGATTACAATCACCTGTTGACATCACCTGTTTCAAATCACATTAATTCATTGTTTTACCTCATTACTTGCCCTAATTTGCCCTCATCCCAACTTTTTTGGAAAGTGTTGTAGGCCTGACAGGAAGGAATTGATTTATATTAACAAGTGAAATGAAGTTGACCAGACAAAAACATGAAATATCTTGGGTTCATACTGTCTAATGAAATACAAGTCAATTTAGAAATCACTGCTTTCTTTTTTTAGTTTGCATTTTCCATCCCATCCCAGCTTTTTCTGATTTGGGGTTGTATGTACAGTGCCAGTCAAATGTTTGGACACGGCTACTCATTCATAGTTTTTTTTTTGTATTTTCCATTATTTTCAAAATTGTAGAACAATCCTGAAGACATCAAAATTATGAAAGAACGTATGGAATTATGGAGTAAACAAAGTGTTAACAAAAAACTAAATATATGTTTCATATTTTAGATTACTCAAAGTAACCAGCGTTTACCCTGACGACGCTTTGTACACTGCTGGCATTATCTTAACCAGCTTCATAAGGTCGTCACCTGGAATGATTTTCAATTAACAGGTGTGTCTCGTCAAAAGTTAATTAGTGCAATTTCTTGCTTTCTTAATGCGTTTGAGATCAAATAGTAAATAATAAAAATACAGTAAATAGCCTGATTCCACAACTGTAGTAATCTATATTATGTCAAAAACCGCTCAACTAAGTAAAGAGAAACGACGTCCATCATTACTTTAAAGGAACAGACCACCATATTTCCATAATGAAATATGCTCTTACCTGAGTTGAGACGAGCTCCTCTGTACCTATCCGAGCTTTGCGCGATGTCCCAGTCAGTCAGACGCAGTCAGATGCGCTGTCACTCCTGTTAGCAATGTGGCTAGGCTCAGCAT
>JAOPUC010000023.1:40630945-40641734 GCA_027564185.1 Cephalocassis borneensis | reverse complement strand
AGAACCAGTTTGAATCAATTTGAATTTTGGACCCCTGTGACACAAACTTTGTACCCTGATTGTAAAACAACCCTTAAATCAATATCATAAAGGTTTATAATAATAAATGAAATTTATATAGCACCTTTCTCATACCCAAGGTTGCTTTACAATTATAGAGGGAAAAAAAAGTCCACCAAAAGACAGTTAGGATGTCATTCCAGTGGTGTAGCAGCCACAGTCCCACCAAAAGGCGCACCAAAATAAGTCCCGTACCGCCTGCACAGTCGCCACGATGCCACCAGGCAACATCGCTCAGAACACTGCACCATGGATCCACAAAGCGAGCACAGAAGCACAGCCACATAGAGCGCTGGTCTGTCCCAAACCACCTGCACAGCCACCGCAACGCCACCAAGCAACATCACTTGGAACACTGTGCCAAGCACAAAAGCATTGCCACACAGAGCACTGGACAACCCCGATGTTAAAAGAGCAATGAGCTCACTGTAGTCCATAGCGAGGAGCATAGGCATCACCCATAGTGAACCAAGGCCTGGAGGGAACCAATGCCCAAAACTGGGTCCAGAGCTACACCACAACCGGCAGACAAAACACTCAAACAAAAACAAAATACAAACATCTAACTACACAAACACAAAAAAGAAAAACAAAAGGGAAAATAAAATAAAAAGCTCCAGTGAGAAGCAGCAGCCAGAATGTGCACAGCATACACTCAAGGGGAAATGGAAAAACTTACATTTTATAATTTGCTGCAGCTATTCTAAGATTGTTAAAAGCTCAATCAAAGCTATGCCTCGAGAAGGTGGACTTCAAGATGAGGATCCATGTTACATGTGACTTTGTGACTTTTCATAAATGTGAGATAGATCTTTTCAAATCAAATTGTAACAGTTCTCTGACTTGGGGAAACAGAGGAACGCGAAGCAGGCTTCAGAACAGGTGAGTGACTGAGCGACTCAGGCCAGAGACCTGTCCGGCCTGCAGGTGACATCCCCCCCCCCCCCCCAGTGAGAGAGGTAATCCTCCACCACCATCTGTGCCCCCGGCCTGTGCACCACCTTGAATTTAAAGGGCTGAAGGCTCAGATACCAACAAGTGATCCACACATTGGCATCCTTCATGTGGTGGAACCACTGCAGCAGGGGATGGTCGGAACAGAGGGTGAATGGGCATCCTAGCAGGTAGTAGCAGAGAGTGAGGACCGCCCACTTGATGGCCAGACACTACTTCTCTATTGTGCTGTACTTTGACTCTCGCATGGAGAGCTTGTGGCTGATGTACAGCACTGGATGCTCCTCCCCCTCCACCACCTGGGACAAAATGGCTCCCAGCCCTCTGTCTGACACATTGATCTGTAAAACAAAAGGGAGAGAGAAATCAGGAGAATGCAACAGCGGGCCCCCACACAAAACCGCTTTTACCTGAGCAAAAGCCCGTTTGCATGGTTCTGTCCACTGGACTGGATCTGGTGCCCCCTTTTCAGTGAGGCCAGTCAGCAGGCTGGTGATGTCTAAAAAGTTAAGCACAAACTGCCTATAATAGCCAGCCAGTCCCGGGAACCGCCTCACCCCCTTTTTTTATCAATTTGGGGACGCACCTGCCCATGACCCAAGTGGAAGCCCAGGTACTGTACTTCCACCCATCCAATTGCACACTTATTTGGGTTTGCTGTGAACCCAGCATGCCTCAGCGACCTCAGAACCACCCTGAGATGTTGTAGATGCCACTCCCAATCATTACTATAAATTATTATATCATCCAAGTAAGCCACCACATACACATTGTGGGGATGGAGAATTTGGTCCATGAGATGCTGAAACATTGCTGGATCCCCAAATAACCCGAAAGGAAGGGTGACAAATTGGTAAGCCAAATGGAATGGAAAAGGCTGTTTTCTCATGGGATAATGGAGTCAAGGGGATCTGCCAATATGCCTTTGTCAAATCCAGTGTCAAGTAAAAGTGAGCTGCGCCTAACCGATCGAGTAGTTCATCAATGCGGGGCATCAGATATGCGTCAAATTTAGACACCGCGTTGACTTTTCTATAGTTTACACATTACCAGACCGACCTGTCAGTCTTGGGAACCAAGACCACCGGGCTGCTCTAGTCGCTATGTGACTTCTCAATTTCTCCCATTTTAAGCATCGCCTGGAGTTCATGCTGAACCACGTTTTTCTTGTGTTCAGGGAGCTGATACGGGCGGCTGTGCACCATCACGCCTGGGGGAGTCTCGATGTGGTGTTCGATGAGAGGTTAGTGTGACCAGGGAGGGATGAGAACACATCGGAGAATTCCTCCTGCAACCTAATTACCTGTACTCTCTGTGATGGTGAAAGGCGGTCTCCACAGGGGACTGGGTGAATTGGGCTGCACTGTTTAGACTTACCTCTGGTCCCAGCTCCACCCTCTCCAGAACGACCATTGCCAGAACCACAGGAACCTCCTCTCTACACGGTTTCAGGAGATTGAAGTAGTAAATTTGACATATGTCACCCCTATCTGGCTGTTTGACCTCATAGTCGGCCTCCCCAATTCACCATGTGACCTCAAAGGGTCCTTGCCACTTGGTGAGCAATTTTGAGCTTGAAGTGGGCAGTAAAATGAAGAATTTGTCTCCCAGTGCAAATTCCCTTAGCCGTGCCCCTCTGTTGTTCAGGCGAGCTTGATGTTCTTGGGCCTGTCACAAATTCTCCTGGGTTATGTGATTTAGTATGTGAAGTTTTGCTCTCAGGTCAAGAACATACTGAACTTCATTTTTACTTTGAGAAGTCCCCTCCTCCCAGTTTTGTTTAATGATCTCTAAGACACCACAGGGCTTGCGCCCATACAGCAATTCAAAAGGGGAAAACCCAGTGGAGGCTTGTGAGACCTCGCACACAAGAGTCGAGCCACCTGTCCCAATTTTTAGCATCCCCATGAACGAACTTATGAATTATGTTCTTAAGTGTTTGGTTAAATCATTCAACCAGCCCGTCCGTTTGCGGATGATAAACACTAGTACAAATCGATTTAATCCCCAATAATTCATATAATTTGCGCAGTGTGCGTGACATAAACATAGTGCCTTGATCAGTCAGGATTTCTTTCAGAATACCAACTGGGGAGATAATGCGAAAGAGTGCCTCCGTAACACTGCATGCTCAGATATTGCGGAGCGGCACTGCTTCCGGGTATCACGTTGCATAATCCACTATGACTAACACAAAGTGATACCCACATGCAGATGGATCTAATGGCCCAATGAGATCCATGCCAATTCTTTCAAAGGGGATCTCCATCAGTGGCAATGGGCACAATGGCACTTTTGGTGTGGCTGCTGGATTTACCAGCTGGCATTCGCGACATGCCGCACACTACCTGCGAACATCAGCGCAAACCCCTGGCCAATAGAAATGGGCCATGAGATGATTCAGTGTTTTTATCCTGCCCCAAATGCCCAGCCATAGGATTATGATGAGCCGCATGGAATAAAAGTTCCCTGCAGCTCTTTGGGACCAACAACTGCATTTTCTTTTCTTTAGTTTGAGTGTTCTGTGTCACTCGATACAGCCTATCCTTAATAATACAAAAGTACAGGAAGGAAAGCGCAATGTTAGGCTGGAGGATTTGGCCATCAATTGCTTTCACTTGGTCAAAGGTGTGTCTCAAAGACTCGTCACGTGCCTGCTCTAATGGGAAGTCCCCTAAGGGATTTCCCAGAGAGGGCTCTCTCCACTCTCTGTGTCATCACAACACAGAGCTGATGCAGGTGTGCCTGAGACTGCCTCCCCAGCCAACTTTGCAGCGAGATCCCCCTGTGATGTACTACTGCAAGACTCACTCACTGCTATTTGTTTCATTAATATTTTAAACCCCAGCCAATCATTTCCCAGGATCAGTGGGTGAGTGAGACTCAGACTAACCACGGTCTCTATGCTATGTTTTTCTCCCCAGAAGTGGATAGTTATGGGCATCAGCCAATATTTGTGTATATCACCGTGCACACACTTAACCTTCACTAAACATGCATTTCCCAGTGCCCTGCATTAAGTCAGGCTTTGATGTATGGAGATCTGATTACAACCTGAATCCACCAAAGCCTGATGTGTACCCCCTTGAATACTCACAGCTATCCTGTATGCTCCCGCTCCATCGGGGAAGCCTGAGGTGCATTGGGATTGCGAATCAGTAGCCCCACCTTCTTGTGGAAGTGCTGATTCCCCACCTTTCCTCTGTGTCTACAGACCTGCCCGGGCTCACTCGTGGTTCTGGTGGGCATGGATGGGGTCCTCTGTGGAGAGAGCGGGTTAATGGTGGCACAGACACAGAAGGAGAAGGGAGAGTGGAAACATGAGGATAGACAGGGTGCACGAAACAGGTTTCAGGGGAGTTGGCCCCCATTTCCGCAGGGCTGGGATAGGGGAGGGGTGGGGGGAAGAGAAAGCAAAAGTGGTTGAGAGGGAAAGTGAGTTGTAACAGAGCCTGCTTCTGGATATGCCATCAGATGATCCTCAGCCAGTCAGACTGCCTCCTCCAGCAGCACCATTCGCCAACACCAGACCCATGCTGACATCCCGCTTGGCAGCTGAGCAATGAATTGCTACAGTGTCACTTGCTCAAAAATGGCTTCGATGTCGCACTCACTGGCCAGAAGCTACCATTGGCAGGTATCTCTGAGCTGTTAGGTGAATGCGAACAGCCGGCCCACTTTGCCATAAGCCAGTATGCGGAAGCGCTGGTGCTGCTCTTCTGGGCTGCGTCTGACCCGCTGTAAGATGGCTTGCTTCAGGTGGGGGTACTCCACCATGTTGGTGGCTGGGAGCTCTCGAGCCGTGAGTTGGGGCTACCCCCGACAGGAGCAGCAGTAGGTGAGCTGCCCACTGTGAGGGTGGCCATGAGCTGACCTCCGCAACACGCTTGAACAGCTCGATGAAGGCATCGGGGTTGTCCTGCAGCCCCATTTTCACCAGCTGGATGGGCACACTGGCTGCAGGAACAATGGCTGGAGCACCCACAGACTGAACCCAGCTCCAGATCACCTACCGATCCTCTGCCTGGGCTTCAAGCAGAGCCCAGAAGCGCTGGCCCAGGTCAATGGACAGCAGAATGAGGGCGTGTTGCTGGTGCTGGAGGTCATCAGTGAGCATTTGGAGGAGCTATTGGACTGGTTCAGATCCCATGGCAGCATTTATTCCTCAGCATTAGTCTTTAGCATTATTCTTCAGCATTAGTGTAACAGTTTTTAGACTTTGGGAAACAGAGAATTGGGAAGCAGGCTACAGAAAAAGTGAGCTCTTTTATTTTTGCACACTTTTCAGTGACCATATGCAAACAAACACACATGCAATGGGGTGTCACAGCTCTCTCTTTCATTCCTGACTGTCTGCAAGACACACAGAGACACAGGTTAATAGACAACCAGTAATTTGACACAGGTGCACCTCATCACATGTTACTTGCTGGTTCAACCTGCCTCCTCTCCATTCACAGCCAATGCTTGACCGTGCCCCTACTGCCGCAAAAGCCTTGACCACTTTTTCAGGAGTCACTCCCAGCCACTGGTTCAAGTATGTGGATGACAACTGGGTAAAAATCAAAACCCACTAGATGAAATCCTTCACAGAGCACATCAATGCAGTAGATATCAACATCAAGTTAACTTGGGAGGATGTCAGTGGAATCAACCTAGCCTTTTTGGATTGTGGAGTGCACACTGAACAAGACAGTAGCCTTAGCATTGAGGTCTACCGGAAACCCCTACACACAGACCAGTACCTACTATTTGACTCTTACCACCCACTGGAACACAAATTGGGGGTCATTAGGATCTTACATCACAGGACCCAGAACATTCCTACAATGGTAGAGGGAAAAGAGAAGGAAGAAAAACACATCAAGAAAGCACTTCAGAAGTGTGGGTATCCCAACTGGGCTTTCATCAAGACCAGTAAATGAAACATAATGGACAGGGAAGAAAACAGCAACAAATGCAAGCACATTGTCATTCCTTACATTTCTGGACAATCTGAGAAACTCAGGAGGATCTTCTACAAGCACAACATCCCTTTACACTTCAGACCCAGCAACACTCTGAGGCAGAAACTGGTCCACCCGAAGGAAAGAATACCCAGACACAAACAGGACAACATAGTGTACACAATTCAATACAGTGAGGAATGCACAGACCTACCCGTATGGGTTCCGGGTGAGAATAGGCCCAATGTATCCTCTGCGTGTCGTAAAAGGCGACTGAAAGGGGTTGGCATCAGGAAGGGCATCCGGCCGCAAAACTCTAGCTTCAATTTCATGCTATGATCCGGAAAAGAATTGGGCAGGGTACAGCCCGAAGTACCCCGTGGGCGCCCCCACCTGCTTACGACAAAAAGAATGCTGGGGACACCGATGGAAGAGTAGTGGGATATGATGGCTCCCAAAGGCCCGATGTACTACCTGGTAGTCGGAAAGGAAAGGAAAGGAGGGATGGAGATATGCTACATAGAATGTAGGATCTATGACAGGTAGAGGAAGAGAGCTGGCAGATGAGATGGAGAAAAGGAACATTGATGTAATGTGTATCCAGGAAACCAAGTGGGGAGGTAATGCTGTTAGAGAAATAGGAGGAGGATATAAACTGTACTACAGTGGAAAATCCAATAAAAGAAATGGAGTGGGGATTATACTGTCACAAAAGTGGAAAGAAAATGTACTGGAAGTGAAGAGGGTCAATGACAGACTGATGTCAATCAGACTGAAAGGTGGACTGGAGATGGTCACAGTAATATCAGCATACGGTCCACAGGCCGGATGTGAAGAGGAGGAGAAAGAAGCTTTCTTGATGGATCTGGAAGGTCTGATAGAGGAAGTGGCAGAAAATGAAAAGCTGGTAATTGGAGGTGATTTAAATGGACACGTGGGTAGGGAGAGCAATGGTTATGACGGAGTGCATGGTGGTCATGGCTATGGAGTGAGAAATGAAGAAGGGGAGAAAATCCTAGACTTGGTGCAGAGGCAGGAGTTGTTAGTGTGTAACACAAGGTACAGAAAAAAAGATGATCACCTCATTACATATAGTAGTGGAGGAAGATGTAGCCAGCTGGACTATATCATGGTCAAGCAGAGTGAAGCAAAGAACTTTAAGGACTGTAACGTTATTCCAGGGATTGACATTGTGAGTCAACACAGGCTAGTGGTGCTTGACATGAGAGAACAAAACTGAAAAATCTGGAAGATAGGAAGATTCAGAACATGGAAACTGAAGAATGTGGAAACAAAGTGCAAATTTAATAAAGTGGTGGAAAAGTTGAGTGCAGGGAGGGAAAAAGAAGGTGATGCCGAAGGTATGTGGCAAACGTTGAAGGAGACCTTGAGAAAAGCAAGTGAAGAGACATTAGGAAGAACAAAGCCCGGAAGAAAGAAACAGAGAGACTCATGGTGGTGGAATGAAGATGTGAGACAAGTTCTCAAAGAGAAGAAACTGGCTTTCAAAAATGGCAGAAGTCAATGTTGGAGATCGATAGGATGGAGTACAGATTGAAAAGGAGAGAAGCCAAGAAGACTATCACTATCACAAGAAAGCAGGGCACGCAGGAGCTGTATGACAAACTAGAGACAAAGGAAGAGGAGAATCAAATCTACAGGATCGCAAGAGCAAGACACAGAGTGTGAGGATACAGGAAACATCGATATCATCAAAGATAAAGGAGGAAAAATCTTATTCGAGGAGGAAAAGATTGGTGCCAGGTGGGCCGACTATTTTTAAGAACTCTTTAACATAGAAAATGAGAGGGAAGGGACAGGAGAATCACTCAAAGTGGAAGGACCAGTAAAAGGGATAGAGGTGGAAGAGGTGAGAGAGGCATTAAAAGAAATGAACAACAAAGCACCAGGAAACAGCAGGAGGTGAACAATGCCTGATATGGTTGACAGACATCCTGGGAGTGGTATGGATGGAAGAGAACATCCCAGAGGATTGGAGGAAGAGTGCCCATTTTCAAGAAGAAGTGTGACATTCTGGAATGTGGTAATTATCGTGGAATTAAGTTATTGGAACATGGACTGAAACTATTGGAGTAAATATTAGACAAGCGAATCCATTCAGTGGTAGAAATTGACCCTAAGCAGTTTGGTTTCATGCCAGGAAAGAGTACAATAGACACAATATTTATTGTCAGACAACTAGTAGAGAAAAGAATTGAAGGTAACCTGTTGGTATTCTGTGGTTTTGTGGACCTTGAGAAGGCATACAACCGTGTTCCTAGAGAAGTAATGTACTGGTGCTTGCGAAGAAAAGGAACACCAGAGAAACTGGTCAGATTGGTCATGGAAACATATAAGGAGTCAAAGACAGCAGTGAGAACAGCAGAGGGGATGTCAAGAGAGTTCGTGATCAGGGTAGGACTACACCAAGGCTCAGCATTAAGTCCCCTTTTGTTCATTGGCCCATTTTGCTGCCCGCTTTTGTATATGCAGGGTTTGCATTTGAATGAAGTGACAACACTGTTTGAGGTTCTTGTTATGTCAGTTCCATGTAGCAAACTCTCCATTTTCAACTATGTCAAATGGCACATTTAAAAGGCAAGTGGTGGCAAGGGGAAATTAGTTCTTCAATCTGTTTGTCCTGCATGTTGGCAAATTGTATTGGCAGTCAGATGGAAACAACTTGAACTTCTTGAACAGGGGGTGGCTAGAATCAGCCAGGATTAACTGGGCCTTCTTCAAAGTCCTGACCTTCTACAGATGGGTTAGGTCATTCAAAGATGTACAGTACTTACAATTTTGTAGCACACTTTGATGATACCCTTCAATCTGTTACTATTTCTCAGTGGCACGTGTTAAGGGGTAGGTTATATTTGGAAGCAAATGAACAATCAGTTCTCAAAGTTGATGTGTTGGAAGCAGGAGAAATAGGAAAGAGCAAGTCATGCTTGAGTCCAGGACTCTGACTCATGCTCTAATTTTAAGGACTCGTGACAAATGTTAATGGTGCTAAACAAACACCATCAAATGGTGCAGTTGGAGCCTTGTTCTTGACTCAGTTTGAAATTGTTTTAATGATTTGGACTTAACTCGGACTTGAACACTGGGGACTCGAGACTGGACTCAGACTCAAGGTTTAGTGATATGACTACAACACTGGAGCAAGGAACTGAGCAACTTTGACAAGTGCCAAATTGTGATGGTTATATTACAGGGTCAGAGCCACTCCAACATGGCAAGTCTTCGTGCAGTGTTCCCAGTATGTAGTGGTTAGTACCTACCAAAAGTGGCCCAAGGAAGCACAACTGGTAAACTAGGTACCGGGTCATGGGCATCCAAGCCTCACTGATGTGCACGGGGTGCAAAATCTAGTCTGTCTTGTCCAAGCTCACGGAGGACCTACGGTAGCACAAGGTGCTGAAAAAGTTAATTTAGACTATTATGAAAAAGGTTTCAGAATAAACAATGAAACACAGCTTGCTGCATATGGAGCTGTGTCACCGTGGACCAGTCAGCATGCCCATGCTGACCCCTGTTCACTGTTGAAAGTGCCTACAATGGGCACATGATCATCAGAACTGGACCGTGGAACAATGGAAGAAGGTCTGGCCTGCTCTAATGAATCACATTTTCTTTTCCATCATGTGGGCGGCCGTGTGTGTGTGTGCGTGCCTTGTTAACTGGGGAAGAGACGACACCAGGATGTATAATGTGAAGAAGGAAAGCCAGTGAAGAAATTGTGGTGCACTGGGCAATGTTCTGCTGGGAAATTAAAGGTCCTGGCATTTATATGGATGTCCTTTGACACCTACCACCTACCTAAATGTTGGTCCAAACCAAATATATCCTTTCACGGCAATGGTATTCCCTAATGACAGTGGCCTCTTCTAGCAGGATAATGCACCCTGTTACACGGAAGATCTTATTCAGGAATGGTTTGAGGAACATGACAAAGGGTTCAAGGTATTGACTTGGACTCCAAATTCCCCAGATCTCAATCCGATTAAGTATCTGTGGAATGTGTTGGACAGACAAGTCTGATCCATGGAGGCCCCGACTCGCTACTTAGAGGTCTTAAAGGAACTGCTGTTCACCTCTCGATGCCAGAGACCACAGCACACCTTCAGAGGTCTTGTGGAGTCGATGCCTTGATGGGTCAGAGCTGTTTTGGCAACACAATGGAACCCATGCAATAGAGGGCAGGTGGTTTTAAAGTTTTGGTTTATTGGTGCATTTCAGTTCTGTGCTGAAGAAAATACCTTTCTTAATCCAATTCATATATAACTGAACAGGTGAATCTTTAAATAATCTATGAAGTTAGATTATATAGATAAGTTTCCATTTTAATAGAACACGTCAGAAGCTTCAGATTTTTAAATCAAATGTTATTTTTATTATAAAGGCAATACCATCAGCACAAAACGTTTGGACTGTCAAGACTGGAGTGACATTCATTCATTCATTTGTTTGTTTGTTTAAGCTATTTTCACTCCATTTGAGGAAATTTCGTTCCAAGGAAGGGCATTTCAGTTGTGTGGATGTAGTTAGAAAATGTGTAAAAGTCAAAAACAACAACAACCAGTAAGCCCTGTGGTCGCTCAGTGCCAACACTGATCTACATATTCATAAGGAAAGTCAATATTAACTCTGAAATGTGAATGTTCTGTTCTCGTATCCTCTATTATTATCTCACGCTTAAAGCGAGAAGGAAAGTCAGGTCGGCGTAATTCCTACTGTGTCCGCTAGAGGGCGGTAGCTCAGAGCAGGTTTGTGTTGAAATGCTGCTCAGCTCTGCACTGCTCTCGCCGGGCGCGGTGGCGCGTGCCTGT
>JAOPUC010000023.1:39114198-39125740 GCA_027564185.1 Cephalocassis borneensis | reverse complement strand
AGAAAGGCCCTCGCCAGCCACGGGGCTCGAACCCGGACCTTCTTGCTGTGAGGCAACAGCGCTAACCACTACACCACTTGTTTCAGGTCTTATTTTGTCCCATTCTTCCTGCAAACACGTCTTAACTCTTTACCCCTTAATGACGACATATGACGACCCCGTGTATATCCTATAATGACAACATATGACACCTTGTCTAAAACCTTGTCTTTAGACTTTTTTACTTGTAAATATGTTCTAAGGGTGAACAGTATATACATATACAAGGGTGGCTGTAGCAATTGCTTTAAGGGGTAAAGAGTTAAGGTGTGCAACAGTATGGGGTTGTTGCATTTTTTATTTCAAAATTCACTACCCATTCTCTATTGGGGATAGAGGAGACAGGCACCCTCTTCTTCCGCAACCCTGCCTTTGTAATGTGTGCAGAATGTGGTTTTGCATTGTCTTGTTGAAATATCCCTGGAAAAGGTGTCATCCTGAAGGCAGAATATGTTGCTCTAAAATCTCAATGTACTTTTCTGCATTAATGCTGCCTTCACAGAAGTCTAAGTTACCTTTGCAAAGGGCACTGACAAGCCCATACCATGACAGTCCCTGGCTTTTGGACTTGTTCCTGGTAACAGTCTGACTGGTCTTTGTCATTGTTCCAGAGCACACGGTGTCCATTTCTTCTGAAAAAGATTGAGAATACTGATTTATCTGACCCCAGTACGCATTTCTACTCTGTGATGGTCCATCCCAGACACCTCCAAGCCCAGAAAAGTTGACAACACTTCTGGACACTAAACATAAAGATTCCTTTTTGCACAGTAAAGTTTTAACTGGTATTTTTGGATGTAACTGTATAGTAGTGCTTGATAAAGGTTTGCCAAAGGGATAAATTGTAGTTTATATGTTTAAAATCTTCATTTTTCTGTAAAGCTGCTTTGCAATAATGTTAAAAGGCTCTATACAAATAAATTTATTTGACTAATCCCAAACCCATGTAGTTATATCAGGTGTAGATGAGTGACGGTTCTTGATGCAATGCTGTCTGAGGGATCAGAGATCATGGGTGTTCAGCTTAGGCTTGCGCCCTTGTCCTTTATGCATCGAAATAAAGGATGCATAAGGGGCGGCACGGTGGTGTAGTGGTTAGCACAGTCGCCTCACAGCAAGAAGGTTCTGGGTTCGAGCCCAGCGGCTGGTGAGGGCCTTTCTGTGTTGACTTTGCATGTTCTCCCCATGTCTGCGTGGGTTTCCTCCGGGTGCTCCGGTTTCCCCCACAATCCAAAGACATGCCGTTAGGTTAATGTGGGGCAGCCTTGGGCTGAGGTGCCATTGAGCAAGGTACCAAACCCCTGACTGTTCCCTGGGCGCTCTGCTGTGGCTGCCCACTGCTCTGAGTGTGTGCGCATGTGTTCACTGCTTCAGATGGGTTAAATGCAGAGGTTGAATTTCACTGTAAAGTGACAAAAAAGGTTTCTTCTTCTTGAAATTCCTCTAGATTCCTTAAATCATTTAATGATACAGTATTATACACTGTAGATGGTGAAATATTCAAATCCCTTTCTAGATTTAGAAATTGCTTTTAAACATTTCAGTAATTTCACCACAGATTTGCTGACAAACTCAGGCCATCTTGGCTCCTCAAGGACTTGGCCTTTTTTCCTGGATACTGAGTTTGTACCAAATCATGATTACAAATCACATTATTTGTTTTACCTCATTACTAGCCTTAAATTTCCCCATCCCAACTTCTTTTGGAACATGTTGCAGGCCTAAAATGCAGGAATGGATGTATATTAACAAATTAAATGAAAGTTGACCAAACAAAACATATATATCTTGGGGTCATACTATCTGTAACGAAATACAAGTTAAAGGTAATTTAGAAATGATGCTTTAAATTTTCATTTTCCATACTATACCAACTTTTTTCTGACTTGGGGATGTACTTGGTTTGTACAGAATAAAAATAAACACTGATTAAATGTAAATGCCCCCATTGCTACTACTACTTGGTAGAATTCAAAAGTTCGTGTAATGTTCAGTTCCAGCTTTGTGCAGGTTACTGACCGGCACTCGTTTGTGTTTTGAAGTGAAATTGCTTGTGCCAGTGCTGAAAGGAAAATGATTGAATTTCCTCTGCATTTTGTTGAATCTCTCCAAGTGAAAAGTGTGCCCTCCAGTGTTCGAGCCTTGTTAGTACATTGCTGTTGTCAAACTGTTGTTTATCGTGTATACTCGCACTTACGATGTGACAAGTTACTCTTTAGCACAAAATTCATTACCAACATGCCGATATTACATAATAAAATTATTCCGTTTCTTTTGACCACAAAGGCTTAGTGTGATTTCACTGTAAATACCACCCCTTATTTTTTTTCTAAGTAAAATAAGTCCTGTTTCATGAAGGTGACGATGTTTGTTTAGAATGGTTTTATTGATTTTGTGTAGTGTAAAAAAGGTACTAGGTTACACTATGTCATTCAGTAAAACACAAAAGCATTTTCTTTCAAATCATCTCATTATTAAGGTGGCAGTAAAGTAAAGTAAAGTAAGCAGTACAAAAAGTGTAAAAACCCTTGCTTCTCAGGCACACAGTGGTTGGCAGAGAGGAAGACTCATAGTACAGGAGATAAAAACTTTGTATATTAATTTTTCAAATGCAGTGTGAGGAGTTTGTGAAACTGTTAGAAAAAAAAAAGTGTTCCAGAAACTGCATGAATTTTTTTTTCCAAGCAACAGGTCTGCAGTAGTGTTAAAACGTCTAGTTCCCTCTCCAAGAACAGTTTATTTCACAATTTATCAAAAGTCAAATCAAGTTTTTAACTTTGTTAGCACTGAACACATTTAGTCATACAAGAATTTGTTTCTTTAGATCAAGCTTAGAGTTTCCTGTTAAAAATTGTATGGTATTTCATTCAAAATAGTAAAAACACATGCTATCATCTCACTTGATATGGACTCTACAGTGTTCTATGCAGTCAATACGTCATAAAGAAGAGCAAACCTATAATGAGAAATGATTTTACCATGTTTGTGAAATGCACAAAATTTGTAATAAGTGAAACCAAAACAGTTCCCGGTATTTTACTCAAGTTATCACACCCTACTGTATTTGTTGCACTCAACTTTCTCACAGCTCAAGGTCCCACCATTTACAAGCGAAAGGTTCTCGGAGCACGTTGGAGCCGCAGTGCACTTCGCCCAGGAGCATGTGGTAAGATGTGAAGTCGTCAATGAAGCTGCAGTTCAGACCAAGAGGCTCAAGCAGAGAGCGCACCGCAGTCTCCAGGGCACACTCACCATCCACCTGCGGCCCAAAAGGCTTGGGAATGCCAAGGTTCTTCCCAAGTACGATCATGTTCACCTGCAAGAACAAACAACAGCTAATGTTTACATCACACCTTTAGGATAAAACCTCAAGTGGTTTACTAATCAGCTTATACAGACCTTTGTTTAAAATGGGTCAAAACTAAATTCATTAAAATACCATCGTAGGGAAATGTTTAAGGAGAAAATGGTCAATACAAACATATCAGAACTGTTAAAAAGTTATTAGGACTAGATAAAGAAAATTGAATGGTTATAAGTTCATGTTCAAACAAAACACAAAATGGTTTTTCACCTCAAAAGAGTCAAGTTTAATCAAGCTAAATATACTGTGTGTGATGGTCTGGGAAAATCTGTCAGATATTGCTGAGGCAGAATTGTTTAGGCCAAAACTGCTTTTTTTTTTCCTGCCTGCAACACCTCAAATTTAAGAAGCCATACTACAACCCCACTTCCAAAAAAGTTGGGACGCTGTGTAAACTGTAAAAGAAAAACAGAATGCAAATCATTAGAAGATTCAGAGAATCTGGAGAAATCTCTGTATGCAAGAGACAAGGCTGAAAACAGACATTGGATGCTTGTGATCATCAGGCCCTCAGGCAAAACTGCATTGAAAGCAGACATGTGTCTGTAGTGGAGGAGATCACTGTATGGGCTCAGGAACACTTCAGAAAACCATAGTCTGAAAATAGTTCATTACTGCATCCACAAATGCAAGTTAAAAACAATATCTACAAACACCTTCACCTTTTCTGGGCCAAAGCGGAAAATTGTCCCGAGGTCTGACGAATCAAAAGTCGAAATTCCATTTAGAAAGCATGGACACCATGTCCTCCAGGTTAGAGGAGAGGGACCATCTGGCTTTTCATCAGTGCACAGTTCAAAAGCCAGCATCTGCACTGTCCTGCTTTCAGCAAGACAAAGACAAACCGCTTTCTGCAAATATTAAAACTGTATGGCTCTATAGTAAAAGAGTCCTGGTGCTAAACTGGCCTGCCTGCAGTCCAGACCTGTCTCCCATTTAAACATTTGGCACATTATGAAGCATAAAATATGACAAAGGAGACCCCAAACTGTTGAGCAACTGAAATTGTATATCAGGTAAGAATGGAACAACATTACTCTTTCAAAACTACAGCAACTGGTCTCCTCAGTTCCCAAACATTTACAGAGTGTTGTTAAAAGTAGAGGTGATGCAACACAGTGGTAAATATGTCCCATCCCAACTTTATTTGAAAAACACACTGATGACGTCAAATTAAAGATGAGCATATATTTTTCAAAAAACAATAAAATTTCTCAGTTTCAACATTTGGTCTTTGTACTATTTTCAATTAAATATAGGATTTCCATGATTTGCAAATTACCACATTCTGTTTTTATTTAGTTTACACAGCATTCCAACTTTTTTGGAAATGGTGTTGTACATACATGCACAACTACCTGTCCCCCCCCCCACACACACACACTTTTTAATCCTGCTTTGATTCTCTCCTTGCAAAGCAATCATACTGAATGAGCAGCCAGTTTTAAAATCCTGGTAGGAAAAGCAGTCAGGATGAATAAAGAAACCCTTTTGAAAACCTTGTGTGAGTTCTTCACACAGATGTTGTTTCACTTTGCTCAAGTTGTTAGACAGTTATAGACTATAATGAAACGGACAGAAGCCTAATCAATTCAATTTGTAATCCGATACAAAATGTCCATGATGCTCCCGTGTCATGGACAGAAAGCGATCTTTAATGCAGATTTCATCCCTTTTTACTTTTATAGATAATCAGACTTTAAAATGCCAGCATTTTACTTGTGGTTGAAATACAATACCAACATATTTCAGAAAATCCGGTCATTTTCGAAACACTATCATAAAGCTATCCAAATATCTTACGATGCAAATGGTTTCCCAGGCAACCACACACTCTGCATTAATTGTTCACTGAAGGATCAAACTATACCATGTCAGGGTAAAAGGCCACAGCTCTGTTCACTTTCGGGTTCACTTTAAACAGGACTGGTAAATCGATGATGTCTTCATCATCTAGTCCAAGCTCTTGCTTTAGTAGGTCCCTGTTCCAGTCAATACAGCTCTGAGTGGGGGGGAAAGGGAGACATTTCAGGAATCAAAGAGGTTTTAAGCTTTCAGGAGTTCATCTCTATTTAATTTAGTACAGGACCACATGTATATGGTCAAAGACAGTACTTTACTGAACTACCAGTGAGCTTTAATGTTCACAGTGCTGCTGATTTGAACCAGATTACTGACCTGGACATAATTGTTTTCTTCTTGAAACCCACTGTCACTCAAAAGCGCATCGATGCTGACCGCTTCTTTTTTCCCTGTTACAATAAAAAGATAGCGGACGTTTACTAATAACGTTGAAAGAAATAATTGCCGTATGGAATAGCTAAAACACCATCTGCCATCATTCACCTGGAAACAGCTTCAGATTCCCATGTCCGTTATTCTGCAATGTCCTTAACACTTTATGTGCTGCATCAGGGCTGGCCAGCAGCATTCTGAATCCCTGAACAAGAGTGAAAGGTTTAAAGTCAGAGCTAGCAGTGGCAGAAGGGTAAATAATCACTTAGTGATAACTAATGCAGGTCAACACAGACACCTGGATCTGATGTGTAAATAAAGCCTCAAAGTCATGTGGACAAATAGAGGACTTTACTACGTACCTTTCTGTCAGGAGCTGGGACAAAAGTCATGAACTCATCCACATGACCCACCACAAGCCAATCAGAATATACAGCAATGGGCTCTTGAACCTTCTGAGCCCACAGGAACTCCTGCACCACTTTGGTCATATTGCGGCCATACGATGTGCTATACAGGAAGTGAGGGATAAAAGCTGTTCGCATGTATTGTGTGTAACTAATTTGTATAAATACAACAAACAATGGGCCTTATTTATCAGTCCTTTAGTAAAGCTGGATATAAACGTTTATCCTGGTTAGGGTTGCACTGGCTCTGGAGCCAGTCCCAGGAACTTCACTGCAAATAGGGTGCCCGGAAATAACGAGTCTTATTTGTATCAATTTCTTTGACGTCATTAATAAAAATGAAGTTTTACAATATAAAAAAAAAAAAAAAAAGTGAAAATAATTGTAGAAATAAAGACAAACAAACCGTCCAACAATCCATAAAGAAAATTGCAGTAAATCATGCCAATTATATGATCTGAAGTCAAGGTTCATATTGGTCAGTCTCCTAAATTTACACAAACTAAGAAGCCCTCATAGAATACAAGCTTTCCTCCCCCCCCCAAGAACCTGGATTTTCATGAACAACATTGCTTGATAAATGAGGCCCAATATCTAATCAGCAACATGCGTAAGGCTTTTGGAGTTACTACTCACGTAGGGAAGGCCACACCAATGATGATCCGGCCCAGTGGATAGTTCTTCCCGTTCACAGTGACCGGGGGGCTTACCTCAAGGTTTCCAAATGAATCCAAGCTGCTCACATTTTCGTTTGAAACATAGCGAGTCACATAGCCAAAGTCTGGACCCTGAGACAGATGTTTTAGTATTTATAAAGCAACATTACGGTACCAAAATCCTGTGCTACTTAGGTTTAGTGAAGCAAAACGCAGAATGTTGTGAGCCATACCAGCAAGACGTCATAAGGGAAATCTTTAAGTTTTCCATCTCGTGGAGAATCCAGGACTACAGGAAATCCTTGGTGTGGAGAATCAATATAGCCAAACTCAAGCTCGTCCTGCAGAGCAACAGCACTGTGGGTTACTCTAGCTGCTTAGCAAATATAGCAAAACCAGGTATCCTGTCGATGTTTATCAAACCTTTTTCGGTTTAAACTTACACATTTAAATGCTTTTTTTTCTAAAATAAAGTTCACAGATCAGGGACATGAACCAGTGCAAACCTGCATCCAGCGATCTCCTCGGTTCATGTACTCATAGCATATCTTGATTTTATGTCCGCTCTCCTGCACCAGTTGCTTTATGCCCTTCAGAAACTCGTAGTTATCGGATGTACTGTTGGTACACGGAAAGAAAGGATTCAGCCAGGTGTCACTAACCACGCTCATGGATTCCTGCATGCACACTTGACAAATCCCACCCACTCCCGCAGGCGCTCCCAAACCATCCCACTCAATCCTGCAGATGCTCTTCACCAACCACACTGACTCTCGCAGTCACTCCTGCAGTTTAGATTATCGTCATAGTCAGCTGGGATAGGCTCCGGCTTGCCTGCGACCCTGTAGAACAGGATAAGTGGCTACAGATAATGGATGGATGGAAATTAACAGTAAATTCATCCCACAGAGCCACTTGAAAACCCATTTCTCCTTCATGTTAATGAACATGGCCTTTTTTTTTAATTATTCCACTAGCTTCATATCTGTTTACCCACTAGTATCTGAATGAATGTAAAAACCACTCATTCACACAACTTTTTTGTTGGGTCCTGTGGGTTCCCGATGTACACATCTAACTCCAAGTGATATCACTTGGAAATGTACTCAAGACTGTTCAACAAGTGTCCGCTCATGAGTTAGGGATTACAGATAAGTAATTAACAGAAGTGTTTATTGTATAGCTTGAATAATGATTAACAGTGGATTTTGATTCATAAATTTGTCTGATTACCTGCAGACAAAGACTTCCACAGGTTTTAGGGTGTTGGGTGTCATAATCCAAGGAGCCACACGGAACATGACCTTGTCAGTGAAAACTGGGGTCTCTGGAAAACCCTAGAAAACCAAAAACAAAGCCTGCCTCATCAATTACTTTCTATTCCTTTGCCAAAAACCACAGAGTGCAGTTCATGAGAAAGACAGAGGAATACACGTTAGGACATCCATTCTGATAGAGAAAGGTATAAATGATTGGAGGTTTTCAGTATTCCTTTGCATGCTAGAGAAAAGCCACTGAAATATGGACAAGGTGTTTGCTTGCACTGACCTCGGCAACAGGCTCCAAAAGACTAAGGCTGATCGTAAGGAGACCATCAAAGTCCTTATCTGGGAAATGAAGGCCCTCCACATAGAACACTAACTCCGACCTGCCACCTTGATAGGGGACTTGATTAGCCAGTTGTTTTTTGTTCAGCACTAAAGGATACTGCTTCCGGAAAAAACCGAGGACTACATTTTCTGAAATAAAGCAAATACATTTTTCCCTCCATTTATTACTTCTGATGATATAGGTACATTATATTCTGTAGACTTAAAAAGTTTTCACCTTGTAGATTTTATGATGTGATCACATTATATTTTACAATCCTACATGCTCTCACTGGCCACTTGAACGAGAACACCTGTACCCCCTTCTCATTCACGCAATTATCCAAGTGGCAGCAACACAGTCCAGAAAGTCATGCAGGTACAGGCCAGGAGCTTCAGTTATGTTCATATCAAACATCAGAATGCTTCTGGAAACTAGGCAGGATCTTCACAAAATTCAGTACTCCAAGTTTGTTTCGATGATCTCATAAAACTCATTATTGCTATCAACTTTTCTTATTTATAGCATTCTTTTTGAGTGTAATCGAATGTGTTCGAGTAGGATGTGTTCGTGCAAAATGACCTTGACTTCATGACCACATTACATTAAACAAGTGTTGCCAGGCAAAACAAACCTCGCCCAGCAGCACTTATTTTATACCCATATGTTGATAATGCTAATATTTCTCAATCCTCAGCTGTCAGGTTACAGTCCGATGAAAATCCATGACTGAGTTTGACATTTCAAAAAGTCATTCAAGGTCAAAGATCATGGTACCAAATGAAAGCCCATACGGGACTTCTTAGAAGTTGATAATGGCAAATATCTGTCTACCATCAACTGTTTAAGTTACAGCCCTCTGAAAATCCATGATCTTCAGATCATGGCGCCAAATGAAAGGCCATATGAGAGTTCCTACATGCTCAAACATTTGTCTATCAGCAACCGTTTTTGAGTTATAATGGAAAATGTTATTTTGACTGAAAGGTTGACCTTTCCGGTGACCTTGAACTGATTAAATTTTGGGGGTAATCTCATAATCATTGCCTACCTACCCTGAAAATCTGAAGTCAAAATCGGTGCAACCGTCTAGATGCTAGATTGTTAACAGACAAACACACACACAAACAAACCGCCCTGATTACAATACCTTGCCCCCGCTTACTCCGTCACGGGCGAGATAAAGATCAATGTTCATGCACTGTCAGACTAAAACAAGAATGCGTTTCAGCTGTAACTCACTCAGAGAGGCCTCGGTCTGCTTGGTGGTCCTGGCCCTGAAGATCCTCACTTTCTCAGCGTCTGCCTGAGAGATATGCAGGCACAGTTTATAGCCTTCTGGGAGCGCAGATGGGCCGTTGGTACGCAAGATCATCTTGGACATGTCCTTCAAATCTGGAATTTGAAAGAAAAAGCTCCAGTTTGGATCAGAATTTTTAAGAATACTACTGAGTCATTATGCATGTGCTATCATATTCATAAAAGGAAGAAAGATGGATGTGCATGGTCTAATGGTTATCAGAAGCATGTACGGTTCACGTAAAATTGCTTGCACAGCGATTCTGGTTTTCCTTGTCATCTTATGCAAAGGTCGGCGGCTCAGGCTGTTAATAATAGCCAAACAGATAAGAGTTCAGTAAAGCCAAGGCCATGCTCTGTTTCAGTCAACTCCATTCCTCTACTGCACTGCATGGGACTTTTTTCATTTCCACATTAAAGAGTTTAACACTTAACTACGGCTGTCATGATTGACAATTAACGATCAACCTGCATATACATAACTGCAAAGATCAGTGAAGTCATCATTTCTGGTAACTTTGTCACTTTAGAATAACAGTTGCACATACCCAGAAATTGTCGTTACTGCCGGCTGCAAGGCAACACATTTAACAAAGAAAAACATAATAGTTGATGTCGTGAAGGTTTCAATGACAAGAAGAAATAGCTTTTGCCACATGTATACAAGCACAGCGAAATTCCTCCTCTGCATTTAACCCATCTGAAGCACCGAGCACACCTAGAGCAGTGGGCAGCTATACTACAGCGCCCGGGGAGCAGTTAGGGGTTAGATGCCTTGCTCAAGGGCACTTCAGCCATGATACAGAGGGAGGAGAAAGTGCTGTTCATTCACTCAACTCTCCTCACATTCTTCCTGCCAGTCCATGGAATCAAACCGGTGACCCTTTGGGGTCCATGGCTACCCCCTTGTCATTTATTAATGACAAGACATTAATAAATATTTATGGAAGGAGTGTCAAAGTTCCAGCACATTTTAACATTCAGGAATACATTTTCTGCTACAGGAAAGAGGCTTGACACGTTCTCTCACTTCTGTATTTTGGATTCTGCTTTCGTCTTTGTCTCTTCCAGATTGTTTGTGCCTCGCTTGACCTTTGCTTAGCCACTGTTTTGGAGTTTGCCTAACGTTTTGGACTACATGCCTGCTTATTTTTATTTAAAAAAATAAATAAATAAATAAATAAATAAATAACACTCCTCCTGCACTTGCATCCACTTTACTGACATCTGCAGGTAACATATGATGAGCTGCACAAGTGGTAGATTACTGGCAATTTACTCGTGTGTTTTGTCTTGTATTTTCTATAAGGTTACAATAAATCAAATAAGATTATTAAAACTATTTCTGGACATTTTTTCACCAATTTCAAACCTTATTTCTATTTGCTTCCTTCTACATAGCAAATACTAAAAATTAGTAAATTTATCTGCTAATACAACAAGACCATTTCAAGCTTGAAATGAGTAAAAAGAACTAGATACAGGCATAATAATCTCATTTGTTTTCCTTGTGTCTTATAATAGGAAATACCAGCAAACTTTGACGGTGCTCAAGGTCTTTCCACTTGCTGTCGTTGTTGTAGTGTGCATAATGTACAATACTGTCTTAATGTACTCAAGAGTGGCCAAGTTACAGCTCCACTAAACGTTCCTGTGTTGCACAGTGAAGCAAATGTTACAAATAATCAACAAAAATTAAAGCCTTTGACTGCGAATAATGCTTTTAAAATGACTTTACAATAATTGATTATTTGATCAGATCAAGAGACTAACTGGGAATAAACACTGTGTTTAACATGTATTTATGTGATTAACTGCAATTGCCTTTAATTATCTCCATCAGCTCAGATAAGTGAGATTATGCAATTATAGAATACCGGATCGGTCGAGGCCCGGGTTAACAACGACCGCCATCAGTGCTGTTCACCTACAGGGTGCTGGTGGAAATTGGA
>JAOPUC010000023.1:36108179-36120946 GCA_027564185.1 Cephalocassis borneensis | reverse complement strand
ATAGGCTCCAGCTTGCCTGCGACCCTGTAGAAGGATAAAGCGGCTAGAGATAATGAGATGAGATGAATGAGATTTAAACTCAGTATCAGTAAAATACAGATAACCTATGCCTTTAGTTCCTGTGGATAAAGAAGTTATTGGGACCTGAGTTGTCACGAAGCTCGAGAATTATCATGTCGGTACTAGAAGAATAGTAAGAGGAAGCAGAACATCATTTCTCAATTTGACTGACTCCAATATATTAAATATTTTAGAAACACTAAACACAGAAACCCCATGACATGCATGCTGGGCTTGTTCTTTGTTTCCTGGTCATCCTCCTGCAATTAGAACCACTGCCTATACCATGCTGGCCATGGTCCCTCATTGCTGTTGATCTTATCTCTGAACAACTACAGATTGAATCATTATTTCTGTCATTCTAGCTTAATTCTCAAAAGGCTACATACTCATTCGGTTACCCAAACTTAGCATTGCCCACACTGTCCCCTCTGGTCCCACTGGAAACTGCTGAAATGTTGTTTAATGAGGTCTTTGTGTGTTATGAATCCCAGAGTACTTAGTATCAGAGGGGTATAATTTATTTCAAAAATATGGAAAGTTTTCTGTAAACAGTTGACTATCAGTGTCAAACTATACTCAGGGTACCATCCACAGGAGATTTTAGTCATATTGCAGTAACAACCAACATAATACAGTTATTTCCTTCCCTGAGCTGAATCTGCTGAAAATTCACTGACAGACTCACTTATGGAATTCACGCTGTTCAGTGCATGTTAGGTTTCATTGGTCACAGGAATTGTCTAAAGTTTCTGCAGTTAATAAATGAATGTGTCAAAGTGAATAGACCTGAGAAGTGGTTTATGTCAGACTGTAACCCACAATTCATCACCAGAAGCTACACAGAAATCTGTGATCCACAGCTACGCCCTGTTTAAATGTAGTAGTAGTCCATCAGACATCTCAGACTGAAAATACCTTCCAAAATATTAGGTCAGTTAGTACACAGCAGGTCTTTGGCACACAGGCCTGTGAGCATGACATTGTCATATCCTTCAATCTGAAATACCAACTGGACATTTTGAGGCAGCAGGCTCCTATAGCAGTCACTAATACAGAAACAAGCAATACTGCATGGGCCTGAACACACATCCAAGACATTTTCAAGATACTTTATGATCCATAAAGGAGGCAGAATCTAAGAAGCCTAAATATATCAATTAGAATATTGTGAAAAAGTTCAATATTTTTCATCACTTATTCAAGAAAGTGAAATTTTAATATATTCTAATATATTCCATTACTTTCATCTGAAAAGAGGACTTTGGACCACTGAGCAACAGTCCAGTTCTTTCTGTCCTTAGCCCAGGTAAGACACTTCTGACATTGTCTCTGGTTCAGGACTGGCTTGACATTAGGAATGCAGCAGTTGTAGCCCCTTTCCTGAAGATGTGTGAGCATGATGGCTCTTGATGCACTGACACCAACCTCAGTCCAATCTTTATGAAGCTCTCCCAAGTTCTTGAATTGATTTTTCTTGACAATCCTCTCAAGGCTGTGGTCATCACTGTTGCTTGTGCACCTTTTCCAGCCAGCCTCTTCAGCAATGACCTTCTGTGGCTTACCTTCCTTGTGGAGGGTGTTGATGATCAGCTTCTGGACAACTGTCAAGTCAGCAGTCTTCCCCATGATTGTGGTTGCGTGTACTCAACTAGACCATGAGATACACGGTATTTATACTGGTTTACTCAAACTCAAAATGAAATATTCTAATATTTTGAGACATTTTTTTTACACTGTAGGCCATGATTATCAAAATTAAAAATAGAAAAACACTTGAAACATTCTAGTTTACATGTAATGAGTTGTTTTAGTTTACTGATGGAAAATACTGAACTTTTTTGATATTCTATTTTTTTAGATGCACTAGTAGCTAAGGTGAAAATTGATCTATATGCAAACAACAGACTGTTGTGTAGGTTGTTCTTCAGCAGACATTAAACCACACAGAAGTATGGAACAGAGAGCGTAACTTTACTGCATAATTTTACTTGATGTATCACACTTCTTTTTCTCTTTCAGTACAGCATATCACACCTTAGTGCCCCCAGTGTCCTGGAATCCTAATAACACACATTGTACTGAATATATGCATAGAACACATTGCATATGGACACAACACAGACAACTCACTGTCTAGTGTGGTTCATGGACAGACCAGAGGAAAACACTTTGTATCAGGATATTTTGGTGCAAAATTGGCCACATCTACAGCTGTATAACTTTTTTGTGCTAAGCAGTTTATGTAATGAACAATAAAAGATAAGGATATAAAGGGGCTTTCAAGATAACTTTTTTACTGGTTATTCGCAATTACTATGGTCAGACAAATCAGTGAATTGCAAGCAGTATTGGTCATATGCAGTATCTGTGTTGGAGACCAGAGTTTAAAAAATGTCATGCTGTGGCCAAACTCAGCATTCCTACCAAATATTATGATGTTGGGGTGTGCTAATATACCTATTGACCGAATGATGAAAATGAGGCCAAGCCAGGTCTGTGTCCAGTGAGGGCTCTTAAGTACTATGTGGAAATGACTGCCAGTTGGTGGGTCAATGTCCAATAAGACTCTGCAGACTAAAGAAAGGTTATTTGATTGGGTAAAGGAATTATTGGGCAAATGAAGATTATTTCTATCTGTCAAACATTGATTCTCCCAGCCAGTATACTTCCAACCAGAATGCTGTGTTCTGTACCCAATACAACATTTTGCCATCATACCAGTGAGCAGAGATAGACTAGATACAAGCATAATAATCTGTTCTCTGATGGCCTAGTGAAGTATTGCAAATAAACCATGTCATACAGACCTACAATCATGTATACAGTCCTTAGCAGGTCAAATGAAGACTGTTTGTGCTAGTATCCTCCTGCAATGCATTTCAAAAGCCACTTTAAATAACTTCCAAAGCTTCCAAAGTACTGATCCCATTACTCTAGACCCAGTTACCTGATTTATTTAAACAGTTACATCACCCTTACTCTACAACCCCAACTACTCACCAACATTAACTTTCAGTGGCCAGGGAGATGATTACTATCACTTTAATTTTGTAGGAAATTCCAAAATAAAGGTAAAATAAAAACAAGCTAGGCCAGGTTTTTTTCACTGTGTTTACTACCTAAAATATGCATCCAACAATGATTAACTGTAAACACCCTATTTATATGTACTGTATATTATACTGCCCTGCCAAAAAAAAAAAGTTGCACACTATTTGTTTGGACCACCTTTAGCTTTGATTACAGCGTGCATTCACTGTGGCATTGGTTTGATAAACTTATGCAACATTACAACATTTATTTCAGTCCAGAGTTGTCTTAATTTTCACCAAGATCTTGTGTTGAGGATGGGAGAGTTGAACCACTGCGTAAAGTCTTCTCCAACACATTCCAAAGATTCTCAATGGGGTTAAAGTCAGGACTTTGTGGTGGTCAATTAATGTGTGAAAATGATTCCTCATGCTTCCTGAGCCACTCTTTCACAATCTGAGCACTAACTTTATGCCCGTACCATCAGGGAAGAAAAAGTTGATTGATGTGTGTGGCAGCAGGGGCATGTTCAAATGTCAGTTTGTGAATGGAGGGCAGGGCCAGGTAAGGTGAGTGGCTAAGTGATCTCACGTATTATCAGTTGATGTTGTGTGTGTTTGTTTCGGTGATGGTGGAGTGTTGATAAGGAGAGGGAGAGTGGAGAGGTAGTGTCTCCTGACCAGAGATCGTGTGTGTATGTGCATAGAGTGAAAGTGACATTGAAAAGCTATTTCAAAATAAAAAAGACTTGTGTTTCAACATCATTACCCACCTACCTGCACTTCAGTATTCCACACCCACTCAGGGACATACAACAGTAGTGCCAAAACCTGGGAATACTGAAAGGACCAACCCATTGAGTCCACCCCTCTCAAAGACCTTATCCATGTCCTCACTGCCACCCAACAAAACCAGCATCAAGCCCTGATCACCCTCCACAAGGAGCTTTGCTGTTGGCTCAACAGGAAGATTGCCAGGCATTCTGGCACCTGCTTGCATCGGCGGGGTCCTCGACCACTACAGCTATGGACCCTTCCCACATCACCCTAGAGAAGATGGGGCTGCATAATGATCCAAGCCTTCATTGTGCTATTTGAGCAAGCAACAGAGGCATAGGGGTGGCTGGTTGAGCAACATGTGGCTTGTCTGCTACCACTCCAGTCTGGAGAAGCCTAGCTCACTGCACAACAACTCCCTGCTGATAGTCAGCTCAACTATGCCAACTTGAAGTGAGCCATCCTGCAGTATGTAGGCTGCTCCCCGGAACAACACTGTCAGTGCTTCCACATGCTGACACTGGAGGAAGTCGGCTGGCTGTTTGCTTTTGACCAACAGCTCCGGGATGCCTGCCTGCAGTGGCTGAGGGTGGAAGACCACAACACCGAAGGGATCAGTGATGTGGTGGCGCTGGAGCAGTTTATCACACAACTGCTGCAAGGGACAGCAGAATAGGTCCAGTGCTACCGCCCAGGATTGCTGGATCGTGCGATCGAGTTGGTGGCGGTTCCAATGGCAGGTGGACATCCTGCCTCTTCTCTCTCTCTCTCTCTCCCTCTTCCCTCTCCCCGTCCCCACCCTGTCCCCCCACCACAGAAATGTGGGCTGACCCTCCCACAGCCAGCTTGCTGTGCCTGTGTGGCCACCCTCCCTACTTTCCCTTCTGTGTCTGTGTCTTCTCCCCCTCAGTTAAGTGATTCCCAGAACACCAGTGCAGAGGTGAAGCCTGGACTGGTATGCTGGCGCTGCAGGGAGTCCGGGCATCTCCAGAGCCAGTGTTCTGCGATGGAGGTAGGAGCCATGGTTCAGATCCCCAACATGCCAGAGACTGCCCTCAATTGAGCTGAAGCATATTGCATACCAGTGAGTATTCAAGGGATACATATCACACATTGGTGGATTCAGGCTGTAATCAGATTTCAATCCACCAAAGCCTGGTTCAAGGTGAGGCATTTGGGGGAGCACAAGTGGTGAAAGTTGTGTGTGTACATGGGGATGTTCTAAAATAAAAGGGATATCCACTAGTATCCATCCAGTAGTGTCCATCCACATTCTATTTCAGGATGAAAAACAGTGTAGAGGCAGAAGTTAGCCTGCGCCTCACCCACCCACTAATTCTGGGGACTGATTGGCCAGGGTTTAATGGTTTAATGGTTTAATTGAGCATGTAGTAGTGGGTGGGTCCTGCGGTAACATGTCACGGGGGGATTACGGTGTAGGGTTCAGAGATTCCCTTGAGGATTTCCCTTTAGAACAAATGTGAGATGAGACTCTGCATCATGCCTTTGACCAAGTGAGAGTAGTCGATGGTCTGACTCTCCAGCCAAATGCAACACTCTCCTTCTTCAACACTGTTCTTCTTCAACACTCTCCTATTAAAGATAGGTTATACTGAGTGATGCAGGAGATTCAAACCCGTGAGCAAATAACCCAATTGTTAATCCCAAAGAGCCGTAGGGAACTCGCATTCCATGTGTCTCACTTTAATCCTATGGCCGGACACTTAGGTCAGGATAAGACACTAGCCCAAATAATGGCCTGCTTCTATTGGCCAGGAATTCACAGGGATATCCGTAGGTGGTGTGCAGCATGCCGGGAATGCCAGCTAGTGAATCCAGCAGCCACTCCAAAAGCACCCTTGTGCCCTCTCCGTCTGATTGAGACCTCCTTCAAAATAATTGGTATGGATCTCATCAGGCCATTAGATCAGTTGGCATGAGGATATCACTTTATTTTAGTCAAGTGGACAATGCAACACGATATCTGGAAGCAGTCCAGCTGCATAACATTTTCACACACAATGTGGCAGAGACACTATTTAAAATTATCTCCTGAGTCAGGATTCCCAAGGAAATCCTGACTGACCAAGGCACTACATTCATGTCACACACACTTCACGAGCTTTATGAGTTATTGAGGATTAACTCCATCTACATTAGCATGTATCACCCACAAACAGATGGCTTGGTAGAACGATTCAACCAAACCCGTAAAAATTTAATTTGGAAGTTTGTAATGAAGATGCACATAACTGGGATAAATGACTCGAGCCCCTGTTATTTGCAGTACAAGAAGTCCCAGAAGCATTGATGGGATTCTCCCCATTCACATTATGGGTGTAAGCCTCATGGAATTTTGGATGTGCTGTGGGAAAATTGGGAGGAGGGACCAACAAACAGTAAAGATGAAATTCAGTATGTTCTTAACCTGTGCACAAAGTTCCACATACTCAGTCACTTAACCCAGGAGAATTTACGGCAGGCGCAAGAACATCAAGCTTGGCTGTACAACAGGGGTACACACCTTAGAAGATTCACCTCAGGAGATAAAGTGCTCATATTATTGCCCACTTCAGGGTTAAAATTAATTAGTAAGTGGCACTGACAAATCAGGGATGTCGACTATGAGGTGAGGCGAATGGATAGGGGTGGGGCATGACAAATATACCACCTTGTAGTAAGTCCCTGACATGGGTGGAATAATGAAGTGCAGCAGGTGGGAGATGATGTTAACACAGATGTTATTTTACTTTCTTTGTAGCTTTTCAGTTCTACTTTGCTCATTCACACATGCACATACCACACAAACATGTGCTCTGGTTGGGAAAGATCCCCTCTCATCGCTCTCTCCCTCCTTTTCTACCTTCCATCCTCACTGCAAAACACACACAGACACAACATTAATTAACAAGTGGACTGACTTTGCCACCCACCTTCTCTGGCCCCACCATCCATTCACAAACTGACACTTGGCCATACCCCCACTGCCACATATCCCCACCATCTGACTCAAGCCAGGGAGCTGTCTGGCCTGCAGTGGACTTCCCCCTGATGGGACGTGAAGTTCATCACCACCATCTGTGCCCCCAGCCTGTGGACCACCTTGAATTTAAATGGCTGGAGAGCAAGATACAAATAGGTGATCCATGCATTGGCATCCTTCATGCGGTGGAGACACTGGAGGGGCATATAGTCCAAACAGAGGGTGAAAGGGTGCCTCAGCAGGGAGTACCAGAGGGTGAAGACCACACACTTGATGGCCAGGCACTCTTTCTCAATGGTGCTGTCCTTGCTTTCACACATTGAGAGCTTGCGACTGATGTACAGCACAGGACGTTCCTCGCCCTCCACCTTCTGGGACAGAATGGCCCCCAGCCCTCTGTCCGATGCATCTGTCTGCAAAATAAAAGGGAGAGAGAAGTCAGGGGAATGTAAAAGTGCCCCTTACACAGTGCAGTTTTTTACCTTGGTGAAGACCTGTTGGCATTGCTCCATCCACTGGATTGGATCTGGTGCTCCCTTTTTAGTGAGATCAGTCAACAGGTTGGTGACATCCGAACAATTAGGTATGAACCTGCAATAGTAGTTAGCCAGCCCCAGGAACTTTCTCACCCCCTTTTTGGTCTTGGGCCTCGGGCAAGCTGCAATCACTGCAGTCTTGTCAATTTGGGAGTACACCTGCCCATGACCCAAGTGGAAACTCAGACACCATACTTCCATCCACCCACTCCTCGCACTCTTTTTTGGCTTAGCTGTGAGAGCCGCGCACCTCAGTGACTCTAGGATGGCCCTAAGGTGTTTTAGGTGCTACGGCCAATCATTGCTATATATAATAAAGTCTTCTAAATAGGCCCCAGCATAGACAGTGTGGGGATGGAGGATTTTGTCCATGAGCTGCTGGAATGTAGTGGGAGCCCCAAATAACCCAAAAGGAAGCGTGACAAATTGGTGTAATCTAAACGGTGTGGAAAAGGCCATTTTATCTCAGGACAGAGGAGTCAAGGGGATCTGCCAATATCCCTTTGTCAAATCTAGTGTCAAATAAAAGCGAGCAGCACCTAATCGATTGAGCAACTCATCAATGCGAGGCATTGGGTACACGTCGAATTTAGACAATGCATTGACTTTTCTGTAGTCTACACAGAACCGGACTGACTCATCTGTCTTAGGAACCAGGACCACCAGGCTGCTCCAGTCACTGTGGGAATCCTCGATTATTCCTATTTCGAGCATGGCCTTGAGTTCATCCCAAACCACCTTTTTTGTGTTCAGGTAAGCAGTATGGGCAGCTACATACCACCATCCCTGGGGGCATTTCAATGCAGTGTTCTATGAGGTGGATATGGCCAGGAAGGGGAGAGAACATATCAGAAAATTCCGTTTGAGTGTGACATGGGGAGGGTCCACTGCAGTAGTGGTCAAGGACCCCACCAACATGAGCAGATGCCAGAATGTCTGGTGATCTTCATGCTGGGCCAGCAGCAAGGCTTCAAAGCACTGTTCCTGATCAGGGTGATCAGCGCTTGGCGCTGGCTCTGTTGGGTGGCAGCGAGGGCATGGATAAGGTCCTTAAGTGGGGAGGACTCCATGGGAGGTTCCCTTCAGTATCCTGGGTTTCAGCATCACTGTAGTAAGTCCCTGACACAGGTGGAATATTGAAGCACAGCAGACCGGAGATGATGTTAACACAGACTTTTATTTTACTTTCTTCGTAGCTTTTCAGCTCTACTTTGCTCATTCACACACACACACACACACACACACACACACACACACACACACACACACACACACACACACAACATAGACATGTGCTCTGGTAGGGAGAGCTCCCCCCCATTGCTCTCTCCCTCCTTTTCTACCTTCCATCCACACTGCAAAACACACACGGACACAACATTAATCGATAACAGATGTACTGACTTTGCCACTCACCTTTCCTGGCTCTGCCATCCATTCACAACCTGATGCTTGACCATGCCCTCATTGCCACACACCTCAACTTACAAAAACCTTGGAATGAGGGGCTCCCTGTCACATTGGTGTTGGTAGTTCCAGAGGAGACAGAGCTGGGGCCAGAGGTAAAAACAAAAGTAACTAATCAAATCGCTCTGGTCCCCTGTGGAGACCATCTCTCACTGGCCCAACTCACAGAGGTTGCCAGGTTGCAAGTGGAGTTTTCCGACATGTTCTCACCCCTCCCTGGCTGCACTCACCTCATAGAACACCACATTGAGATGCCACCAGGGATGGTGGTGCGTAGCCACCCATACCGCTTGCCTGAACACAAGAAAGCAGTGGTTTGGGACAAACTCAAGGCCATGACTGAAATGGGAATAATTGAGGAGTCCCACAGTGATTGGAGCAGCCCGATGGTCTTGGTCCCCAAGACCAACAGGTTGGTCTGGTTCTGTGTGGACTACAGAAAAGTCAAAATTCAACACATACCCAATGTCTCACATTGAAGAGTTGTGCAATCGATTTGGCACAGATTGCTTTTATTTGACACTGCATTTGACAAAGGGGTACTTGCAGATCCTCTTAACCCCTCTATCCTGAGAGAAAATGGCTTTTTCCGCACCATTTGGCTTACACTAATTCATCATTCTTCCTTTTGGGTTATTTGGCATTCCGACTACAGTCCAGCAGCTCATGGACAAAATCCTCCACCCACATGGTGCCTATGCCACAGTCTACTTAGACGACATCATTATATTTAGCAATGATTGGCCATGACACCTAGAAAACCTTAAGACTGTCCTGGCATCGCTGAGGCATGTGGGCCTTATGGCTAACCTGAAAAAGTGTGTGATTGGGTGGGTTGGAGTATGGTATCTGAGTTTCCATTTGGGTCATGGGCAGGTGCGTCCCTAAATTGACAAGACCACATTGATTGCGGCCTGCCTGAGGCCCAAGACCAAAAAGTTGGTGAGACAGTTGCTGGGGCTGGCTGGCTATTATCATAGGTTTATACCTAACTATTCTGATGACACTAGTCTGCTGACTGATCTCACTAAAAAGGGAGGACCAGATCTGGTTCAGTGGATGGAGCAGTGCCAACAAGCCTTCACTAGAGGAAAAGCTGCACTGTGTGTGGGGCCACTTTTACTCTCCCCTGACTTCTCTCTCCCTCCCTTTTATTTTACAGACAGCCATGTTGGACAGAAGGCTGGGGGCCGTTCTGTCCCAGAAGGTGGAGGGCAAAGAGTGTCCAGTGCTGTACATCAGCCACAAGCTCTCAATGTGAGAAAGTAAGTACAGCACCATCAAGAAAGAGTGCCTGGCCATCAAGTGGGCAATCTTCATCCTCCAGTACCTGCTGGGGCACCCTTTCACCTTCTGTTTGGATCATGCCCTGCTCCAGTGGCTCCACCACATGAAGGATGCCAATGCACGGATCACCCATTGGTATCTAGCCCTCCAGCCCTTCAAATTCAAGGTGGTCCACAGGCTGGGGGCACAGATGGTGGTAGTGGACTTCCTGTCCCATTGGGAGGTTTGGCTCCAGGCCAGATGGCTCCCTGGCCTGAATCAGGCTGTGGGGGTATATGGCACTGGGGTGTGTGCTCAAGCATCAGTTTGTGAATGGAGGGCGAGGCCAAGGAAGGTGAATGCCAAAGGGATCTCACCTATTATCAGTTGATGCTGAGTGTGTGTTTGTTTGTTTCAGTGATGGCAGAGTGTTGATAAAGAGAGAGAGAGTGGAGAGATGGTGTCTCCCGACCAGAGAGCATGTGCACATGTGCATAGAGTGAAAGTTATGCTGAAAAGCTATTTCAAAAATAAAAAGGGCTGTGTTCCAACATCATTACCTGCCTGCCTGTGCTTCAGATGTCTTGTTATGGGTAAGGAGACTAAATAGAGTGTTGGTAATGATAAGATCACGAGCAGTGCACGTTCTGAGGAGTAGTAAGCCATTGCTGTTACCAATGCCATGTCTTTCTATGATCCCTCCCCAGATCTGGTGATCAGACCTCACTCTAGCACTGAAGTCTTAGAGAATGAAGAGTTTCTCTGACTGTGGGACTGCTGCAATGATGGCATCAAGTTCTTTGTAGACTGAGAATAATATAAATTGCTTGAAAGTTGTTCAATCTTTGGAAGATAAGCAGACTTTTGAGGAAGCCAAGGCAGCTTTATATGAAGCATATGATAAAATCAAAGCAGAAGTACAAGAAATGATCAACCAAATCCAGTCAGCTCACTCTAGCAGGTAGTACCACAAGGCTTGGAAAGTCATAAACAGAATCTCAGGAAGGAAAGTAAAAGAACTGGGACAAGTGTTAGGACCAAGCGCCAAAGCATGGGTTTCTACCTGATTCAACCCCTTGAAAAATCTACTCGGCTGCTGCTTATCAAATAAAGACCCTGACAAAAACTTTCCTGATATTTTTACCAACCTCAACATTGATGAAGGCCCCTTTTCCAAAGAAGATTGCTTCAAAGTTAAAGGTTCTGACTGCAAAGTTGAATTCTGGGCAAAAACATTTTATTTCTATTTCTGTTGGACTTTTCAGACGTTTTGCATTGATTTGAAGTTGATTTGAGTGGAAGTTGAGAAATTGCATTGCTGCACACACCATGTATCCTATGTGTAAATGTGTTGCCGAGATAAAATGTATCCCATATTTTACGATTCTGGAGCTTGGTGAAGTAAGTAAACAAGAATATCACGTGACAACTGTGGGGTGTGTTTGACCTATTTTTAACCAAAACAAGTCAGCATGAGCAAATATGGTGGACTCCACTCTCCTGCCAGCTAAAAGCCAGCAAAAAAGAAAATATGAAAGTGAATCAGCTAGAAAGCATGCCTGAAAGCAATGGAAACCAAATAGTTGTCCTCAAACAGGCACAAAATCTGACAAAGAATCTGCAGTGCTTGTCTTGGATTGGTGAATCTGAGTATGGAGTTATATGCAGTGTCAATCAATCAATCAATCAATCAATCAATCAATCAATCAATCAATCAATCAATCTTCCTGACCCACCCTGTTAGTGGGAGCTGGATCCAGCCCTGGAAAACATTCCAGAGGACAGAGATAAATGGAAGAAAAGGCATGTGGTTTGGCTGAGGCTAAATTTATGATGATGATGATGATGATGATGATGATGAGTGAGCGAGCATAAGTGTCTCATTTGGCAAATACATTTGATGTTGTGTCTTCTGTCCTTGCATATCATCCTTGTATGTTTTTCAAGCAACTTCAGATGGAAGGGAAGCAAGGAAAGGAAACAAGGAAGAGAATTTAAATAAAGAAGTATTGAAGAGGGTTGCAAGAGGGCGCAAGTGAATGGGATGAATTACCAAGGTCAGCATTGTTTGGGGGCTAATAGTTCAAACATCAACTTAATTGAAATTGTTTGGCCACTAGAGGTCTACAGTTCATCTCATGAAAGTAGCTTGTGAAAGGAAGTAGGACACAATCCTTGTACATAGTTCTAAGGAAGTGCCCTCTGGTAATGGCCCTTCTTCTGCATCAACAGCCCAAGCAACTCAGATTATCTATCTAATTGGGTCTTTAGAAATGATTGTGCCAGTCCATGGCATGTAAATGATGCAATGTATACAGCTTGAAGTGAAGTACAATTAAGCACATGGATAGCAATTAGACCATCATTCATTTGGACAAATATTGGGCAGTTTTCTGGCATTAGTGAAAATACTCATCCTCATTTGTCCATGTGAGTAGAATAACTTTACAGACTTTAGAGCTAAGCGGCACGGTGGTGTAGTGGTTAGCGCTGTCGCCTCACAGCAAGAAGGTCCTGGGTTCGAGCCCCCAGAAAGCCCCAGGGCCGGCGAGGGCCTTTCTGTGTGGACTTTGCATGTTCTCCCCGTGTCCGCATGGGTTTCCTCCGGGTGCTCCGGTTTCCCCCACAGTCCAAAGACATGCAGGT
>JAOPUC010000023.1:35054653-35065556 GCA_027564185.1 Cephalocassis borneensis | reverse complement strand
CCCATAGTCAGCTGGGATAGGCTCCAGCTTGCCTGCGACCCTGTACAGGATAAGCGGTTATGGATAATGGATGGATGTATAACTTTTAAATGAATTTGGAAAAATTAATGAATTAAAATTTCAATTAATTGTAGTGGTATCAGAGGAATAAAACACTTCAGGACTTGTTTCCACTGTGATTTATTCCTTACTGATTCAGGATCTAATATGAATTATTTAATCACTCAAATAAATCTAACTGGTCTGTCGAGTTTAAAGGGTTAAATATGATTTCACCAACCTCTCAAGTACAAGCCCATCTTTCTGGACTAGCACAAAGAACATACTTTTAAGTATTAGGTCATAGCATGTGATTTGAGACATGACTCAATTTTGTCATGGCTTCTTGTAAATGCAGTGCTACAAATGGAAAAAAAAAATCATGTTTGATTCCTTGGTCCATCTTGGCTTAGGCTCATACACAGGGGTAGGCAGGTGGGGCAGAGCCCAGCCATTCAACAAATGCTCATTTTTATAAAGTACTCATTCTCAACTCCATACATTTTGAATTGTGTTGAAACACTTATTACCACATTTGAGCGAAGAAATGATTTTAAAATATTTCTACTTGACAGATACAAACTCGACAAGCTAAATGGGGTTATTATTGCACCTTGTGGTAAGTAAGAGAACTGCAGCATACAATGCAAAGATATGTTACCTGCTATGAAAAAACAAAACAAAAAACAGTAGGATTAAAAACCTTCAGGGGAAAAAAACCTACTGGAAACCATACTCCTTGATTGAATGCAGCATTTGAGCTCCAAAGGGTTAGAGCTGCAATCTTGATATTTCAAACTTGATGTCAAACAGCTATCTGGTTACAACTGTCCAACAAGCTAGTGGATTAATAAAACTGTTTTAACTAGTTTTATATGAAACTGTCATGAATATTTTCTGTAAAATGTGTTCATAAATAATTCCATCTTATTTTTTAAAAAGCACATTAAAAATAAGTGCTGGATAAAAATCTATCTATCTTATGTAAATAAAGATACAAATTTTGTTGTCTGGTGATCAAGTATTTGCCATTCACTTACAAGCGGGTTCCATGTGGTGGTCCATGTACATCGGTCGTTCATACGTACGTATGTCTTACGGTTGCAAAAGCCATCAAAAATCAGATTGATGCATTACCATATTCTCTTAAGTATGGAGCTCTGCTCCATGCATGGGGAGCTCTGCCAATAATCAGATTCAAGCTTGATTAGAATTAAATTTCTTCAAGTAAACAGCTCGATCGGAATGAAATATCCCATTCTGACTGAGAATTTAATCAAGTAAAAGAGTAGATGTAGGAGTCTGATAGCCATGTAAATGCTCGATTGCATTGCCTTATGCAACTGTAACCTTCTGCGCATGTTCAGGACGCCTTCATGCAGTGATGTCATTGTTGGATAGGAGAAACACAGCAGGAAACATGCCAGGGAATGTGTGCATGTCAGAATGTACGCTACTCTTGGGACATAAAAACACATATCTAGTTGATCATCTATCCATTATCCATAACCACTTATCCTGTGGAGGGTTGCGGGCAAGCTGGAGCCTATCCCAGCTGACTATGGGCAAGAGGCAGGGTACACCCTGGACAAGTTGCCAGATCATCACAGGGCTGACAGAGACAAACAACCAGTCACATTCACACCTACGGTCAATTTAGCATCACCAATTAGCCTAACCTGCATGTCTTTGGACTGTGGGGGAACCTGGAGCACCCAGAGGAAACCCACACAGATATGAGAAGAACATGCAAACTCCACACAGAAAGGCCCCCATCGGCAACTGGGCTCAAACCCAGAACCTTCTTGCTTGTGAAGCGACAGTGCTAACCACTACGCCACCATGCCACCCTGCAGAGAATTTAGGTCTTTCAAATCTACAGTACATACTACTGTGAAAAGATTCAGGGAATTTGAAGACATCTCAGTGTGTAAAGGGCAAGGTCAGAAACCACTGTTGAATGTGAGTGACCTTTGATCCCTCAGGCAGCACTGCCTGAGAAACCATCATACTAATGTGACAAATATAGCCACATGGGCTCAGGAGTATTTTGGAAAACTGTTGTCACTTAATACTATCTGCCATTGCATCCAGAATATGCAACTTGAAACTGTATTATGCAAAGAGGAAGACTTTCACCAATTCTATGCAGAAATGCCACCAATTTCTCTGGGCCTGAACACATATCAGATGGACTGAATGACAGTGGAAATGTGTACTCTGGTTACGAGTCAAGATTTCTGCTTGTCTGGATTTTCCAAAAACAACACGTTCTTTTTGCCAAATGTGAACATGACCATCCAGTTTGTTATCAGAGAAAGGTGCAAAAGCCAGCATATGTGATGGTTTGGGGATGTGTCGGTGCCCACGACATGGGTGAGTTGCATGTGTGAGAAGGTACCACTGACGTGGGGGCATATATAGTGATTTTAGAAAGAAATATGCTGCTGTCAAGGTGACATCTCTTCCTGGGAAGTCCATGCTTATTTCAGCAGGACAATGCCAAGCCTCATTGTGCACAGGCTATAACATGGTGGCTTCATAGAGATAGAGTGCATGTGCTTAACTGGCCTGCTGCCAGTCCAGATCTGTCTCGTATTGAGACTTGTATGGTACAGCATGAAGAGGAGAATTCGACAACAGCGACCACAGACTGTTGAGCAGCTGAAGTCTTGTATCAAGCAGGAATGGACAAAAATTTCAAATGCAACAACTAGTATCCTCACTTTCCATATGATTAAAAAGTGTTATTAAAATGAAAGGTGATGTAACACAATGGTAATAATTCTTCTGTCCCAACTTTAAGTGTGTTGCAGGCATCAAATTATAATTTTGTTTATATTTACAAGATACAATTAAATTGGTCAATAAAACTATTGAAAGTCTTTTCTTTTTACTTTTGCCAGTTAATTAAAGATTCACATGAATTAACAAATCACAGATTTGATTTTACTGTGTGTTTTTTTTTTAAATATCCCAACATTTCTAAAAATGGGGTTTGTAAGTGGATACACTAGGTATTAATTTATTCTGCTGATTATTTCTGATTATAATAACGGTTTGGTTTTGTCTTTGAATGCATTCTTTGTTTAATCACATTTTACTGGATACCTGCTGCTGTGATGACAAACAGAATTAGTCAATTTGATTATGCATTTTTTGAAAGCTACCAGCCTGATAGCTACACCATAAGCATGGAGATATGGAAGTTGTCATGATCCGGCCTGGACTTCCACTCTGGAGATTTACTATCTCCCAGTTCAATGCAATCTGGATCCGGGACGGGACTTCCATCTTGCTGGCATTCATTTCCTGGTCTGCTCTGCTGTGTAAAAATAGTCCATTCTCAGAAGGGGACTTTGCCAGAATGTCTTGTCTGTTTCTCACATTGTCTCTGTGCCATTTTTTGCTTCCTTGATTTTTGCTCTCTGTTTTGCCTAGTCATAGCCACTGTTCCTTGCACTCATGTTTTGTCAGTTTTTCATGTTTTTTGCACTACTTTTTTGTCTCCAGTTTTTGTCAGAACTATTTGGGTTTTTTTCATATTAGCACTTTGTCTTTGTCTACCTCATCGTTGTCTGGATTATTTTTGCTATTTTTGGACTTTAATTAAATCATTTTTTGTTCATTGGATTTTCTGGTTTGTGTTCTGCTATTGGATCCTAACTCACCACATCTTTCCACCCTTAACAGTACGTTCTGGCCAACATGGGTCCTGTGGAACTTAACCATTTGAGAATGGCTATGCAGCAGCAAGGACCCCTCCTTGTGACCCACCAACAGGAACTCTAGCAGATCACTCAGAACCTGGCCACCCTGTCCGACTCATTCAACCTCCTAGCCACACAACTCCAGCACTCCCAAGCCATGCCTACCCCTGCCCAGCCAACTCTTTCTTCACCTCCCACCACTGCCGCTCTCCATGAACCAAGACTCCCTTTGCCTCAGCCCTACAGTGGAGAACCAGGTACCTGCAGATCTTTGTCATGGTGTTTGCTGATCTTGGAGCTTCAACCTTTGGCTTTCCCCACAGAACGCTCCCAGGTAGCCTATACCATCACACTCCTCACTGGCAAGGCCAGGGAATGGGGGACGGTGGTCTGGGACACTGACACACCCTGTTGTTCTAGCTTCAAGGAATTCTCTGAGGAAATGAGGCAAACATTCGACTGCTCTCTGTCCAGCTGGGAGGTGGCAAGAGAGCTCATGGAGCTGTGGCAGGGATCCCGATCTACCGCGGAACATGCCATCGAGTTCCAGATGTTGGCGGCGTCATGTGGATGGAATGAGAGTGCACTGGTCGATGCATTCCTACATGGCTTATCCAATGCCATCAAGGATGAACTTGTCTCACAGGAACTGCAATCGGACCTTTCCAGCCTGATGGACCTTGCCAATCGTATTGATGCGTGGGTCCAACAATGGAGGAAGGAGAGGAGCCACCACAACTTCAAACTCTCTCCACCACCCGTCTTGACCATCGAACCCATGCAAGTAGATCGGGTATGGGTGTCAGCAGAGGAACGACTGTGCCAACGGAGCATGGGGGCTTGTTTCTACTGTGGTCAGCAGGGACTCATCTGCCAAACCTGCCCACTAAAAGGACGAGCACACCAGTGAATCAAGGGGCCCTGGTGGGCAATGCTCAGAACCAGTCCCCTGCCACCCGACCATTGCTCCCAGTCATCATCACTCTCAACAATCAGCATCACCATCTTCAGGTGCTCTTTGACTCAGGGGTGGACAGGAACCTGATCTGCTCCACCACCACCAAGGATCTCAGAATCTCGTTACTTGCCCTCGAGGTCCCTCTCACTGTCCTGACACTCAGTGGCACTGGCTTGACCACCATCACTCACCTCACCACCCCGTTCACCCTAAGGATTTCAGGCAATCACTCAAACTATACAACTTCACATCATGAACAACCCTCACATTCCTGTTATTCTTGGATTACCCTGGTTGATGCAGCACAACCCCCACTTAAACTGGATTGACCACACCATTTTAGGCTGGAGTCCTTCCTGCCTGGCCTCCTGCCTGAACTCTGCTCTGCCTCCCGCCAAAGTACCTCAGCCAGCGAGTTTCCCAACCTTTCTCATGAGCCTCCAGAATATCTGGACCTCAAGCCTGTCTTCAGTAAGACGCAATCAGTGTCCCTTCCCCCTCATAGGCCCTATGACTGTTGTATTGGCCTCCTGCCAGGGACCACACCACCCAAGGGACATCTCTACTCTCTTTCCCCTGCCAAGAGGCAAGCCATGGAGAAATACATCATGGAGTCTCTGGCAGCTAGGATCATCCACCCTTCCTCCTCCCCAGCACTGGCAGGATTCTTCTTCGTGGAGAAGACAGACAAGTCACTCCACCCCTGCATTAACTATCGAGGTCTCAGTGCCATCACAGTCAAGAACCACTACCCATTACCGCTCATGACTATAGCCTTTGAACTACTCCAGGGAGCTAAGGTGTTCACTAAACTGGACTTGTGCAATGCCTATCACCTAGTTAGGATCAGGGAAGGGGACGAGTGGAAGACAGCCTTCAACACCACCACAGGCCACTCTGAGTACCTTGTGGTCCCTTTTGACCTGACTAAAATGCCCGCGGTATTCCAGACGTTGGTTAATGATGTCTTGAGGGACTTTAACACCTTTGTCTTTGTTTACTTGGATGATATCTTGATTTTTCTCTCGCTCCCTGGAGGAACATTGGGGTCACATCCGGCAGGTTCTTCAATGACTGCTGGAGAATAAGCTGTTCATTAAGCCAGAGAAGAGTGAGTTCCATCAAGGCTCTGTCTCGTTCCTGTGGTTCATCATGTCAACAGTCAAGATCCAGATGGAACCCCTCAAGCTGGAGGCAGTTGCTTACTGGCCCACCCCATCTTCGAGACGAGAGCTCCAGCGCTTCCTGGGGTTTTCCAACTTTTACAGGCATTTCATCCCAAATTCAGCATGGAGGCCGGACCTCTCTCAGCCCTGACCTCGACCAAGACCAAGTTCAAGTAGGGGGAGGAAGCAGAGAAAGTCTTTTCCAGTCTCAAGCACAGGTTTACCACAGCATGCATTCTCAACGTACCCGATTATTTATTTATGTATGTATTTGATTTGGTTAATATTATACCATCTTGGTATGTTTGTTGCTTTTGTTTTCCTTTGTGTGTGTATATATAGCTTATTATAGTGGAAAGTGACATTTGATTAGCGGTGGTATAGAGCAGAGTTTCTCAACCTTTTTTCAGTCATGGCATCCTTCAGAAGTATGCAAATTCTCAAGACACCCCCATATAAAATATATGCAGTCATGCTGACCCCGGCAGTGATGTTGTGACCTGGGAAAGGGGGATGTGAGACAAATTTTGATGATGCATGAGGCGGCAATGATCTGCATTAGTGTAACCATCATTTTTTGGAATTTTAATTCATTTTATTTATTTCAATGTTAGAATATATAATTTTTGACAGACCACTAACAAAGCCAGATGGCACCCCAGGGTGCCATGGCACCCTGGTTGAAAAAGGCTGGTATAGAGGGTTAGGATTTGATAAGTTATTTACTTCTTCCTAATCCTTTCCAAATATTGTTACTGCCTTGTGGCTACACTAGACTGTTTATGATTTTTTGATTATTGCATTTTTTAAATTTTTTATATCTACTGTTCAGAATAAAGCAATCAATTCTACCAAGCAGTTTATCGTCGAGGTTGATGCCTCCGAGTCAGGGGGCAGAGCCACCCTATCCCAGAGGGTCAGTGACAACAAGGTCCACCCATGCTCCTTCTCCCATTGGCTATCCTCAGCCCAACAAAACTATGACATCGGCAACCGAGAACTACTGGCCATGAAACTAGCCTAGTGCCTACTGGCTTGAGGGGTCTGACCTCCCTTTCCTAGTCTGGACCAACCATAAAAACCTGGAGTACCTCAAGTCTGCCAAAGGTCTCAGCTCTCATCAAGCCCATTGGTCTCTCTTCTCCTGATTCAACTTCATGCTCTCCTACTGCCCAGACTCCAAGAACGGCAAACCTGATGCCTTGTCCAGGATGTTCTCTTCCCACCAAGAGGAGTCCAAGCCACCCAAGATTATCCTTCTTCTACACTGCCTGGTGGGAGCCGCTATTCTAGAAGTTGAGATGCTTGTGCAGAAGGCCCTGGAGCAAGACCCCAGTGAAGGTAACTCCAACAATATTCCTCATCTGTTTGTTCCCTGTCGTGTGAACGCAGGTGATGCAGTGGGGTCATGGTTCCAAGCTGGCCTGTCATCCAGCCCAAACCCTGGCTCTCATCCAGCAGCGCTTTTGGTGGCCATCCATCAAGCAGGATGTCCAGGAGTTTGTGGTGGCCTGCAACACATGCTCCTGGAACAAGAAAACCAATTGACCCCCTGCTGGCTTACTTAGACCCCTTCCTACTCCATATTGTCCTTGGTCTCACATCGCCCTGGACTTCATCACAGGACTCCCCAACTCAGGTGGCAATAGATGCATCATCACTGTCATTGACCATTTTTTCTAAGACCATCTATTTCATTCCTCTTCCCAAGCTCCCCTCAGCCAAAGAGACTGCAGAACTACTCATCAACCATGATTTCTGCCAACATGGTCTGCTTACCGACATTGTTTCTGACCAGGGTCCTCAGTTCACTGCACAGTTCTGAGTTTGCAGAAGGCTCTCCATCGGGGCTACCTGTAGTCTCTCCTCAGGCTTCCACCCACAGACCAACAGCCAGGCAGAACGGGCTAACCAGGCTTTGGAGGTTGCACTCAGGTGCATGGCATCCAGGGATGCCAGTTCTTGGAGCAAGTACCTACCTTGGATCGAATACACATATAAACACACTCCCTTCCTCTGCCACAGGTCTCTCTCTATTCCAGTGCTCACTAGGGTACCAACCACCACTGTTTCCCAGCCAGGAGGAGGAGGAGGTCGCTGTACCCTCAGCCCAGATCTTCATATGCCACTGCAGGAGGACATGGGCAATGGCCTGGAGAAGACTCATTCGCTCTGTCCTAGCATCCAAGAGGCAGACTGACAAATGCCACTCAAAGCACCCACCTACCAGGTGGAGCAATGAGTCATGCTCTCCACACACCACCTGCCACTCAGAACAGTCTCCTGCAAGCTGGCTCCCAGGTACCTAGGACCTTTCCTCATCAGCAAGGTAATCAATCCATGTTCTGTCAGACTGGATTCATCACTCACCATGCGACATGTTCACCCCACCTTTCACGCATCACAGCTTAAATCCCTGGTCTTCAGCCTGCATTTCACTTCCTGGTTCTCTCTGCTGTGTATAAATAAGCCATTCTCAGACCCTCACTTTGCCAGAACGTCTCGTTTTGCTATTCTAGCCATTTCTGTGCCTTTATTGCGTTTCATGGTTTTTGGTCAAGCTATTTTTCTAGTACATGGTTTTTGCACTAAGGGTTTTTCTAGTTCATGGTTTTTGCACTTAGGGTTTTTTCTTATGTTTTTTTTTTTGCTCTGTGTTTTTGTCAAAGTTTTTTCGTCTTTGTACCTGGACTATTTTTGCCATTTGTTTGTTTACCTTTTTGCCACACCCTTTCCCTAGATTAAATCTCATTATTTATTGGATTACTGCCTGTGTATTCTGCTTCTGGATCCTAATCTCACCACCCCTAACAATGTTAATACCATAAAACAAAAGGTTAACTAGCCAAGCTTAGGTGTCAGTCACAATTATCAGGAACGGTGATCACTGACTTCAAAACATCCTTTAAAAGGACTTTATTTTACAAGCTAAAAGCAGTTGTACTTGAGTCTTTACTCTGTAAGCATTGTTGTCATGGCTACTCACTGTCACATCCACACACATCGGTGCTCTTATGCACACTCCAACACACGTGCAGCACCATTAGGACAAATTACCATGCACCTGCTCCAGATTAGAGACTAATCACAGTGTGCAATTATAAGGAATCCTTAAAACACAGAGACTTTGTGAAGTATTTGCGCCATACCTAGTGTCTCATGTTACTAAGCCTTTGTTCTCAAGATTTGTTTATTGTAATTTTTCCTGCACTTTCATACATGCAAGAATTATATACTGTTCCTCCTAGCCTAAACTAATTTTATATAACAACTATGGGAGTGGTTACAAATAAGTATTAAAACACATTCACTCACACATTTACATTTAACAGCAATTTTCGTTGAGGTAGTTCTTTTTTACACAGGTGGTGTGTAAGAATTGCACTAGTGGGGTATAAAGTAAAGTGTGCAGTGCGGTGTGTGAGGTTATGCTCTGTACGGGCCTTTTCTGAAGTCTATGACCATTTCCTTGGTCTTGTTGACACTCAGGAAGAGGTTGTGTTTGTTGCACCATGCTGCCAGCTGCTCCACCTCCATCCTGTAAACTGTCTCGTCATTTTTTTTGTGATGAGACCCACTACTGTGGTGTCCTCAGCAAACTTGATGACTTGGTTGCTGCTGAGACTAGCTGTGAAGTCATGGGTGAGGAGAGTGAAGAGCAGGGGGCTCAGGATGCATCCCTGGGGTGAACCTGTACTCATTGAGATGGGGCCTTATGTGTGGCTACCAACTGTGACAGTCTACTGCCTTTTTTTCAGGAAGTCCAGGATCCAGTTTCAGGTGCCAGTGTCCACTTCCAGCAACCTCAGCTTCTCCACCAGTTGCTGTGGTATGATGGTGTTAAAAGCTGAGCTGAAATCAATAAAGAGGAGCCTGTTCGATAAAGAGGAGAATTGATGTGTCCATCATCCACCTGTGATTTTGTGTATTGCTTTACTGGTTTTGACTCGCTTTTGTACTTTTTGGGTTTTGCCTTTGTGATTATTGCTGATATTCTGTGTCTCTCTCACTGGGACCATTGCCCATTCCACAACCCTGCTTTTGTCTTACATTTTTGAACTGTTTGCATGCCTGTTTTTAAATAAACACTCTTCCTGCAATTACATCCATCATCCAGCTCCATTACATGGCACTTGGGGAAGCCATGGCCTAAAAGTTAAACAAGCTTTGGGATCAAAAGATCACAGGTTCGATTTTCTGGACCAACAGGAATGGCTGAAGTGCCCTTAAGCAAGGTACCTAATCCCCAACTGCAGTGGGTATGTGGGAACTGGATAAAAACAACATCTAAATACCTGTAATGTAAAATAGTCTCTGTTGAAGACAAACTTCATATCCTGGACCATCTAAAGCATGGTAAGAAAGCAAAGATTTTGTCTAAAAAAAATTGTCCTGAAAAATTCAATTTCAACCTTTAAAGAAAAAAGCTCAAAGACTGCGTCCATAACTGCAATCAAAATGATGGGCTGAAAAGAAAGGCAATGTGGCAAGCAAACAGCAGTGAGTGTGACTTATTTACTTTTCTTAAGTGGCATTTCCTTTACTTCATAAATCTGTAAGTGAATTAAGCATAAATATAAATTAAATACAGTTGGTCTTGTTTTACGTGAGTATTTGGTGTGACAAGTGGGTCCATTTTGGTATTACGAGCTTTTCAGTATAACAAACTATTTGGCTGTCCCCCAGAGAGTTTATTATAGTGGTGTTACAGTGTATATGGTGTTGCCCATGGAGAACAGATGTTCCTTGCAGAGTGGCATGTCACAGTAAGGGCAGGCATATGACCCACATGTAGGCCATTTTATTTCACCTTCTGTTAGGTTTTGATCTGTCTGTACCGAAGGAGGTTGAATTGGCAAAGTATGATCAAGGAATGTAGATCTCTGCCATATAAGAGATTCTGCCTCACGTATCGATCCAGGAGCAAACAAGCACTGACACAGACACAGGCGCTCAAAGATGTTTCTCAGTTTATTGTAGGACAAACATGAGCATATATGCAGTGTGTTTTGTTGCTATGCAATTGGATG
>JAOPUC010000023.1:34320855-34331956 GCA_027564185.1 Cephalocassis borneensis | reverse complement strand
AGTCCCCTATTTATACAAATAGGAGTCATTCAGGATTCAGCCATGTTTTTGCTCAGCGTTAGCAAGTTACAGGTTTTAGCTTTCTCCTGAAATGTTTTTTAATTTCTTGTTCCTCAGGGTAGTAAAACTCACTTTCACTGTGAAGACTGTTGTTATCGCTATCTGTGATGTAAAATTAATGCTATTTTCCTGAGAAATGCTGGCAAAAATGTATAAGATTTTTGATAATCTTATAAAAAAAAGATAAATGTTGACAAAAATTGCTACCATGTTTGTTGTTCTGAACGAGTGAGTTGCTAGAGGTCTGTAACTGGGGTCCATACCATAGGATACAGACCTGCGTGCCAGCCAATCAGAACACAGGATTTGATGGAAACCGGACCACAAAAAAAATAAGTGCATTTATTTTCCCAATTTATAAAAAAAATTACAACTATATTCACTCACAACAAGCAAATATCCACTTATAGATTAACATCCACAAGAGTTTCACTACAATAACCAAACACAACACGTTCTATCGATCGCGTTCCGAGCAGTTCCGCTCAACCGACTCGCTGTTTCATGGAGTGGCTGCGAAATCGCTGTAAGAACCGTTTTAACATCAATCAATGAGCGATTTGTGTTTCTCTGTCAAAAATTCCTCTGCAGCAGATGCTCATTCGACTCCTGCCTTTAATCTCAATCCCGTCTAAACAAGAGCACTACACACACACACACACACACACATGGTGATCGATTTGTGGCTCTGCTCAAGTGTGCTGAACATCTTGGCTTGTGTAAAATATTGAATCCTGTTTGTAAGGCCGATATCTGGAACAGTCAGCCTCATTGAATCCACGCGCCCCTGTGAATCAGCAGCTCCTTGAGGAACATCACAGAGAATTAATGAAGTTTTGTTCAAATCTCTTTGTTACAGTTCATGGAGGAGGTTTTACTTATTTATTTCTTTACTTCGGTATCATTATCTCCAGACTCACACACACTGGCCCCTGCAGGACGACTGATATATTGCAGGCTGCACAAATCATTCTGATGACACGCTTCAGTAACTGAAGCCTGATGACATCGGCTCGTAACCCCATGCCCATTCGCGTTATTGTTTTCAAAAATTAGCTGTGCCTGATGCAATAATCCAGCAACGGCGTTAAGAAAAAATCCACAAATCTTTAGCGAAAGCTGAAAATTCAACCTCTGTCTCATGTTTCTCTTTCGCTCTCTACCACTAAAGTCTGGTTCTAATGACTTGGACCCTGAGGCTGTTTAGTCAGTTTAGTCTCTCTTGATGGTTGGCCTTTGAACTAATGTTTTTTTTTTTTTGCTAGCAGACATTCATGATGCACTGTGAGATCTCAACCCTTCTGATAGAACCCACTCCAGCACTGCATGATGATCCCCTGCTTGAACACACCAACTGAATTGTCTCTGAGCTGTAAAACTATCCAAAATGATCTGATAATTAAAAGTTTGGGAAAACAATTCATACACTCAGGCAATGTGCTAATGAGAAATTTTTAGATTGAAGGCAATCACTTAACGATTGCAATTCTTTCTGAATAAATAAATCCAACACTCTCCTCTAGAACGACTTGACAATTGGCAGTTCTCTGAGCAAGAAGGATGTGATGGAAATATTCAAACTTCCTGCCACTTATTTGTAGTCGCTTATTTGTAATCCAGTCCTTCTTTGAGATATAAAGTCTGTGGTGGTTACTGGCAGAGAAAATGGAAAACAAAAAGCCAGATTAATGGTATAATTAACAATCTGAATGATCTGATTACTGGTGTGAAATGTAAATTCCTTCTAAATTCTAAATGCACCGTTTGTAAAATATATCTTTTGTGGATGCAAAACATAACTGCAAAATCCAAGACGTAGCTTCTTACGGCAATATTTTGCTGGAAAAAAGTGTTACTACCTAAAAAAAAAATTTGTTCCTAAACTCTTTTGGATGTGGTTCCTCTTTCCAATCATCCTCGTTTTTTTTTTTTTTTTTCTCTGTGTGTGTGTGTGTGTGTGTGTGTGTGTGTGTGTGTAAGAGCGATAGCAGTATTGAGAACCTCACGGTTTACGTCTCCACTGGAGCCAAAAGCATCACAGGCTCAACTGCAACATCTGCATCCGAGATATCCGGCTTTTAGATACACAGAACTTTTTTTTCCCTCACTGTAATAGAAATGTTGATGCACTGAACACTTTTCATAGTTAATGCAAAGTGGTGTAATAAGAAGCTGGCCTTTTCACATCGTGCTCAGATGAGAGTTCAGAGTCTGATTTGTGGTTTCGTTTGATATCATTTTGAAGCACAGTGAACGTGGCAGTGTGATGGATGACAGCAACATCAAGAATAAGAAATATTCTGAAAGTGACCCAGAACTGATGGAGTCAATTAAAAATACACTGTGAATAAAGTTAATAATCTTTAAAAAGATTCATTCCTGGCTGACTTGTGGTTCCTCTTCTCAGCTAGAAAGTCAAAAATCCTTCGTGGCCTATTAAATATTTGCATTATCTCATCTTCAGGAATCTTGCCTGATTGGACCAGTGGTGGAACCAGAGGAAATGATCTCTTTTGTTTTTATTGGAAAAAGATAGTTTCAAGAGTGTCAAAGTTCTCAGGGATATAATTCCTTCAGGGCAGGAGATGATTATCATCACAGAATGTTTTAATAGAGTTCCTGTGAAGACCTAACCACACCAAGACAGCAACAACAACAGCAACAGCAAAATAATAATAAAAAAAGATCCCTAGTAATTAGAATGTTCACTGGAGCTTCACTCGTATGTGTCAGATCAAGCTATTAAAATAAATGATAATTGATCACAGAGGGAGAGGATGCCTTGATTTGTTTGTCAGCTTGGAGTACAGTTTTCAGAAACGGAGGGGCAGAATTATTTCAAGCTCTCAGGGGGTGATTGTTCTTTGGGAATTTCTCATCAATCTCGCTGTAGCTGGCCAAACAGATGATTTGGGCATTGGTTTGGTATGCAAGCTGCCCTGTGATCATTAGCAGCATCGTTCCCCCGAGCTAGTACAGCCACGGAAGCTAATCAGTAACTGTAATGGTCGTTTATGGGCTATAATGGACACACTTCATAACTGTCAAGCTCTGGGACTTGTGTGCATTCTCAAAAGCTAATAAAGAACTTTGAGAACAAAGCAGGTGTGTCTGAGAACAGAGTCCAAAAAAGAGTCTCAACAGCCCATCTCTTTGTCAGAGTACCATGCTACTTTGTGCTTAAAGAAATGCAGTTCATTATAATTAGCAGGATGTCATGAGCACGGCTCCCAGGGCGCCGCATGAGCGCGTACCTGTGTTAGATGTGTCATCTTTATTAGTCCGGCCGTGCTAAGCCCGGCTCCCTGCGTGTTAATCCCCAGCTAAAGAAACAGCTTTCAAGGAATTAACATCAAAAGTAGAGCCTAGCATGTTGGCAAGGGAGCGTTCACCTTCCTTAGCCTCAGCTTGCTCACGAGTCTGTCTGGAGCTCAGGGATGAACTGGAAATTCACCTTGTCCTCTGTTCTTCCCGAGTCTTTGACCTTGTTCTCCACTTCCTTTAATAATCCTTTTCTGATTTTGCTTGGGTTTTTGGAGAGATCCACCTCTTTCCTGATGCTGTGTTGGATTTAATCCTGCCTCTGATCGCACAGGTCGCTGGTTCAAATGGCCAGCATGTGTTGGATTGATGAAGAAGGCTTTTGAAAGGTGCATTTCAAGTGCTGACACGGCTTATTCCCGAGCACTGTTTTGCATTTCTGTGTTGTTGCGCATCCCCCTGGTGAAGAGCCAGCCTGATTGAAAGAGCTGTCACCATCACTGCAGTGAGCCTGCATTAGTTATTGCACTGCTTGATACCCTCAGAGTCGCCTATTAAAGCATAAAACTTGACATGCCGAAGCTTGGAATGGTTCAGGACAGTCCATGCTAATTAAATTCAGAGACTTTACTTGCTTTGCATTGAGTAAGGGAGCTGTTTGGCATCTTTTTCACTCAGGTATTTCTTTGGCAGTAACTCACGTTCACAGTTTTGTAGAATTACCTCATAGCGCAAATCTACAACTCAGAGATAAACAGGGTAATTTCCTAGTTTAAAAAATGCAAATAGCTAGCTGTTGGAGTGATTCAGTCACTCGGCACTTTTGCCAAATCAGCAGTACAGATGCACCTAAGGTTACCTCTGTTTGGTCTATTAGTTTAGCTAAACATCAATACTATCCTCTCGACATTGTCTGAATGCTTAACTAGCACAGAGCTAGAAGCTAATACGTTGAGCGGCTGTCAAATTTTCCATATTTTTCCAGCTAATCCATTTGATTCTCAGAAATTCTCTCTGTGCAGAGTGACAGACTGTCGACTTGCAGTGGAGAATCTATACTTGAACTGTGGAAGGATTTAACTTGTCTGAAACTTAATTGCAAAAATTTTTGGATGAAGAAATCAGACATGCTGGATATCACTGCAGAGGAAATGGCAGATGTCTGTTAATAAGTGTAGCATACTGACTAAGGAACAGCCTGTTTGTGCTATGCTAGTATGCTAATGCTGTTTGGAGCTCGAATTCCACCAGGACAAAATCCTAGAAATGGAATGTGTTAACAGTCACAAGTTAACAGATTTTTGTGCAATGATGATTTATACAAATATTGTGTTAAATCCCAGCAATTATTGAACAGTGGCTAACAGTTAGCTACTTTGCTGGGCATCCAAAGTAAAGATGTCCAAAAACTTTGTACATCTGAGGTGTTTTCATATGGTTATTAGCTCATCTGGCTGACGGGTGATGAGTTTATGCCGTCATGTGTTATCCATTGTTCGTCCGTCATCTGTCATCCACATTTCACAAAAATCGCTTCTTCTCTCTCAATTCTTCACCAATTTTTATTCTTTTTGGCTGGAAGGTAGGTCTGCCTGGGGTGCATATAGCTTCTCCCCTAATTTGCATAATTGCAATTAATAATGATGATATGGAGTAATTAATCAATCTCTAATGAGCAGTTACTACACAAATCACTTCTTCTCCCTCAATTCTTCACCGATTTTGATTCTTTCTGGCATGAAGGTAGGGGTACCTAGGGTGCATATAAGTCCTACCCAGACTTGCCTAATTACAATTATTAATGAAGTTATGGACTAATTAAGCCTTAATGAGCAGTTAAAAAAAATCGCTTCTTCTCAGTTAATTTCTCGCCATTTTGGATTCTTCCTAGCAAATAGGCTGGTATTCCTAGGGTGGATATAGCTTTGATATATAGCTTGTATATAGTGTGTATAGCTTGCAACATTTATCACGCAAGGTGGCCCACTTTAGATCATTCTTTCTGGACTAGATGGGGCCGGAGTGAGCTATGCCATCACTGACAGTCTTGTTTAAGTTAGCCTTCTGGTCACTCAGGATTGTTCTTTGACTTCTTTTATCAATAAAGTGTCAAATTTTCCCTCTTGGAGCTCGTCGTACACACATGGTAGTCTCACAGCAAGAAGATTCCAGGTTTGAACCTCATGGCTGATGGGGGCCTTGAAACTGTGTGGAGTTTGTATGTTCCCCCAGTGTCTGTGTGGGGTTTCTTCCAGGTGCGCTGGTCTCCCCCAAAGTCCAAAGACATGCAGGTTAGGTAAAATACGCAGCTACTGGTGTTGCATAAGCCAATGCATACTTAGTATGATAGACTAGGGAGGGTTGCATCAGGAAGGGCATCCAGTGTAAAACTTATGCCAAATCAAATATGTGGAACAGACCTGCTGTGGTGACCCTGAACGTACAGGAGCAGCTGAAAGAAGAAGAAAGAGTTCTTCCTACATTCTGACAGAAAAGAAATAAAATTTCTCTTTCAGTTCAAGATTTTTTTTTTCCTTCTCCATGTGATCCAGCTTCTGTAGACTGATACCGGAAGGTGAGTAGTGTTCCCTCGGTTTGCCACTCAAGCATCAGTGCATTAAGGCCGGAAAAAGGTGGACTTGCTGTCTTAGATTCTTATCTCGTTACCAGTTCAAACTTAATTAGCTAGCACTCACTGCTCTATAATCCACAGGAAACAGGTTAGAGCACAGAGATGTCGACAGCATGCTCTCAGTTGTCACTCTTGCTCCAAGACTGAAAAGCATTTCGTGGAAATCGATAGGTTTACGTCATCGGGAGTGAGAACCACATCAGGAGTTTGGTGCCACCTGAAGATAGGTCAGAGATTTTTTTAAGTTTTATTGCACTGTGATGAATGTAAATATCAAGAAACTATATACAGTTCCACTTCTGGCCAGATCAGATGAAAATATTCTCCTTCTGTAAACAAAAAAAGTGCCCAAAGGAAAAAAAAATAGCAGCAGATGAAGAGTCAGGAAGTGTATTGCTGCCATGGCAGGAAAATAAAAATGGATCAGTATGAGGTTGTAACATGAAAAGTTTATTATAATAAGATATCTTGTTAAAAGATGGAAAATTGCATGTTATTATAACATACACACATGTTGTAACAAGAACCTTTTCTTGTTTGAACAATATACAATGATGGTGTATTAGGGCCATTGTAGTAATGAAAAAAAAAAACATTTTTGGGGAGGGGAATTCAATTTCCAAGATTAGTTATAAATTTGCTAGGAAAAACAAAACAAAACAACCCCCCCCCCCTGAAATTCCGAGATTAAAAAGTCACAAATTTATGAGGTAAATATGGATCGTTTATTTATTTATTTATTTATGACAAGGAACCAGATCAGGGCAACATGGTGGTGTAGTGGTTAGTACTGTCGGCTCACAGCAAGAAGGTTCTGGGTTTGAGCCCAGTGGCCAATGGGGGGCTTTCTGTGTGGATTTTACATGTTCTACGTACCTATGCCTGTGTGGGTTTCCTCCAGGTGCTCCGGTTTCCCCCCACAATCCAAAGACATGCAGGTTAGGCTAATTGGTGGCTCTAAATTGACCGTGAGTATGAATGGTTGATTGTCTCTATGTGTCAGCCCTGCGATGATTTGGTGACTTGTCCAGGGTGTACCCTGCCTCTCACCCATAGTCAGCTGGGATAGGCTTCAGCTTGCCCGTGACCCTGCACAGGATAAGTGGTTACAGATAATGGATGGATGAATAGCTCTATTAGGGGAGAAAGCTGCCAAGATATTCCATTTCACTAGCGGGAGCAACTGTGAAAAGTCTGGCCACATCATACCCACAAGCAGGACTCTGTGGTCTGACAACTGAATTCTCTGCAATGTGGGCAGAATCAGTGGTAGGGGAGGAAATGCATATGGTAGACACTGAGGCCAATCTTGGGCCAGAGTGTCCTGGCCTAGCAGACTGTCCAGCTGCACCAGGAGGACCCACAGTCATCAACAGTGAGTTGCTTTGGCATCTGCATTGGCAAACATTACTCTTCTACACCTATACTCTAAAGTCAAACAGTACTAACTATGTTGAGAGCATGGTCAATGAGTCCTGATAAGCACGGAAGAGTCTTTATGATGACAGTATCAGTTAATGGGTGCAAATATACATTATCCAGGTGGGATTATCCACTAAAGCAAAGATAAGTCTTAATAAAAATGTTTTTGGAGAGTGCAAATTTTAGAGCATCCATGTGGGACCATCCACAGCAGCAGAAGGTGTGTCATAAGTGCAGAAGTTCCAAACAGAAGTAGGCCATAAGGATTATTTGGTGGTGCCTTAGCATTAGCCTTGGCTTTGTGACTAAACTCTTGAGACTGCACCCATTTGCCCTGCGATGATGGCTCTAATGCCAGTGTTGGGGGGTTTCCGTCTCTGTGTAAGGCACCCAGAATATATTCTATAACATATTTTGCTCAATACACTGAATTATTGGCCTCAAGGGCAGCCATGGCAAAACATTAAGGGTGTTACATTTACTGTTGCTTCCTGATGGAGTATTTCAGGCAGATTCAATAACGATAGTCTCCATTTTCTGTCTTTAATTATTCTCCAAAACACAGTGGCAGGTGACAAAGGAAATAAAAAAAAAAGATACAACTGCTGATAAAGGATATAAAAAGACACAGAAATGTTAAGTACTATGGAAAAATGTGGAAAAGTTTGAAAGAGATAAGAGCTAGTTTATGTTATGTTTATACAGTATAACACTAACACTGACAGTCATCATGATCAATAATTAATTAGAGCTTTCCCTTTCTTTTGTGTATATATACAGTATTCTGACCTTACATACTCCACATGACCTAGACAAAGATAGTAATTTATAGAGATAAAATTATGCCCTGGAAGACACTGACCTTCAGGACCATGGATAGCAACGTCCCCACTCCAACACTGCTAATGTGGATAGTGAATGGTACATAAACTGAGCCTGAAGCAGCAGACAATAATGAGGTTAGTTAGTTACAATGGGTCAGGATTAAAGAGAGTCAGTAAAGGAGTTCAAGTAAGAGACATGCTCTTACTTCCAAAAATGACTGAACATGTATCCAGTCCCATTTCATAGCATGCAATTGTTGTCCTATCATGAGTCAGAAGTTGTAAGCTAGTGGCTGTAACCATTGAGCCTGTACTCCATCCTCCCAATCAGAAAAGGAGAGCCAGAAAACTCAGCAAGAGGTATCAGTGAAAGCAGGTGCCCCTGAATATGGAACTTATTTTTTCTTAACAATAGAAGTAAGGTCCCTGGAAAAAGAATGCCTGTTGCTCCTAGGTCCCATGCCTACAGTTGCACAACAGAAAAACTTGCTGTCAGCAACCTAACTCTCCTTCATGTGGATAAGTTGACCTGTAAAATAATATTATATAGAGTGGAGAAACCCCTCTATTTGTGTGATTTTAGAACTCCTGGCCTTTTCATCCTTGGCTCCATCTGGTTCCCTTGCCTTTGAATCTGGCCCCTCTGATAAACCAAACTCTAAGAAACTGATTAAATCATTGCCCTGTCAATGCTCTTCTCTTGGCTAACAAGGACATGGGAATAGACAACAACCCCAACGGTACATAAACCAGTTTAACTAACATTTTGAGCCAACTGCTCTAACCATCACAGTTTGGATTTTGATTAATAAAGTATTAATTAAAGCTTAATATGGTACATTGGGTACCATACTAAGAAAGTATTATGTAATATGGTAGATCTGTCAAAGTGGGTCCAGTTGGTCAAAGTATCCCACCAAGCTTTTAGAAAAAGGTGGTGGTGGTGGTGGGGGTTGTTGTTGTTGTTGTTGTTTGTTTAATCTATAAAAGTGGCATGCAGAGATAGAGCAAGAGGCACTTGTCATAAATTGGGTGGTGGCATATTCATTTATTCTGATGACAGGTAATGGCTTCTTACTTGAGTTATCCAGGCCTAAATAAACAAAGGATGGGGTGGCCAAGATTTCAGTTTTCATATGAAGAACAAATGCTAAGAGGTTTTACATAGTAATGCTAATCATTTTTCATGGTCTCAGTCGTTAAAGAAAGTGTCACTATACCACATAATTACCATCCTTCAAGCTACTGTTCTGGACACTCAGCAGCGATGTCAACAGTGACCAGCAATAAACAAACAGTAAATGGGGAGACAGACCTTGCCATGTCAGGTGCAACTATTATGGATTCAGAATTAAGTACCATGCTTTTTGAGAAATCTCACTGGAGAAGGCACATGGTGAAATGCAGTCACAGTGTGCTTTAACATGTTCTATCTTTGAATTTGTTCTCTAATGGCAAGGTAGGATTCTGACTTTTGTGTACCATCTATTTGACTCAGTTGGATCGATATTCTTGCCATTGTTATTGTTGATTCTGTATTGTTGTTTGGAAGTGTATGCTGGTCTATGTTAACTAGTTCTGTCAGGTGGCTAATCTAAAGTAGTTTCAGTGTCCCTTAAGCTCTCAATCTTTTCCCTACCAACAGCATCCCTCTCACTGTCCTCGAAGATATCAACCTCACCTCCAACAAGCTTCAGTCCTCTTGCCTTCTCCTTCTTATGCATTCCTTCTCCTTGACACTCAACAGCCTCCCTCCCACATGCAAAGGAGGAAATGCCCTGGACCTGGTCTTCAGCCACCCTTCCCCAGCTACAGAGATCAATTCTACTCCAGATCTCCTATCACCACTTGGTATCCTTCACCATCACCCTCCCTATACTGCCTAAAACCAGCTATTAATATTTCTCTCCCACCTGCCAAAAACCTCCACTTTCTCTTCCATTCATCCTTAGCTTCTGGCACTCTATCATCCCTTCCAGACCCTGACTCTTTTCCCTCCCTACCATTGGAGTTAGCCAGTGACACTCTCTTCTCCTCACTTCCCTCATCCATGGATATCCTCTGTCCTCTATCTTCTAAACCTAGGAAAATTTCTTGCCCTGCTCCTTGGCTATCAGATGTGCTGTGCAGCAATCGGAGAGAATTAAGACCAGCAGAGAGAAATCACAACTCCACAAAGATATTTTGTCTTACTACACTCTCCTTTCCAAATTCTCATCTGAAGTTACTTCCACCAAGGCTGCCTTATGTCATTATCTATACTGCTTATCTGTCAGAGTCTTCGGGAAAGCTGGAACCAATCCCAGATGACTTCAGGCAAGTGGCAGGGTACACCATGGACAGGCCGTCAATCATGACTAACACAGAGACAGACAGCCACACACACCTATGGAGAATTTAGAATAGCCAACTGCCATAATCTGCTTATCTTTGGACTGTGGGGAAAACCAGGGCACCCAGAGGAAACCTACACAGGCATGAGGAGAACATGAAAACTCCATACAGAAAGGCCCCAGTTGGCTTCAAGGGTTGAACCCAGAACCTTCATGCTGTGAGGTGATAGTGCTAAGCACTGCACCACCAGACACCCCACTTTAGTACAAATAGACAAATTACTAATATGAAAACCTGCCTCATTATCTTTGTATTGATCACATACAGTTAACAGCCCACCAAATGCATTAATTACAGTTTAGAATTCAGAGTAACAAAACTGAGAATTTATGCTAATTCATTCACTGGGCAAATTTTATGTCCCTCAATAAATAAACACCAAAACATACAAGGATAAGCTGTTTATCTGTAAAACCACACTAGAGTTCAAGGACAGTGTGTGTGTGTGTGTGTGTGTGTGTGTGTGTGTGTGTGTGTGTGTGTGTGTGTGTGTGTGTGTGTGTGTGTG
>JAOPUC010000023.1:33876686-33889523 GCA_027564185.1 Cephalocassis borneensis | reverse complement strand
CCATCTTCCATTAGTGTGGCTTCATGTTTTCTTGATGTTGCGTTCTAGAAACGGTACACAATCTTGGCCTCAAAGCCACAGAATGCAACTTTGATGGAAAAATAAATTGCTTATCTCCATGTCAAAAGGAGGAAAGTTTTGCTTGTTTTGACATGGGGGAATTATTAACATGAGAATTATTGTAACTTGCAGCTACACTGGCAGCTTGACCATGCTTTTTAGTGCAATCATCTTGGGCAGAACTGGGCTTTTGTGCCCAAACCACAGGAAGTCCGTACAGTTATAGAAACCCTAATGAGGCTGAGGCAACAATCAGTTTTAAAAAAAAAATTAATCCCCCCCCCCCCCCCCCAAAAAAAAAAAAAGCTATGCCCTCTGATGCTTTAGTCTCCATAAGCCACTGTGGGTCTTTTGGGGACAGACCTTTTGTTCCTCAACTTTCTACAAAATGAGTGCTTTAGATCTGTTGACTCTGGAGCTTGGTCCCCTGAATGTATTAAAATTGAATTGGGTTGTGATCTTAGTACTGTAACTGGGGGGGACTGAAGCAGTTTTGTTTTTAAAGCTGTTCGTAGTGAATATGTAAGGAACACAATAGGGCATGCTGGTGTAGGAAAATGATCACTAGTTAGTGTAATTTGAGCCAAGATAAAGTAGAGCTCCCTGTGATGACCTGGCGACTTGTCCAGGGTGTACCCCCTGCCTTTTGCCCGTAGTCAGCTGGGATGGGCTCCAGCTTGCCTGCAACCCTGTAGAATAGGATAACGTGGCTAGAGATGAGATGAAAGTACTGTAGAGCTGCTGTTGCTACATGAGAAATGCTGTAGGTAAAATTTGCATGTTAAAGGTCATGCTCTAACCACTTGTGGTTTTAATTTTTCACAACATGAACAAGAAATTTCTGCTGGTAGCAGCTATGTCATTTTTTTTTTTTTTTTAATAAAATCTGTTTTTAGCCCTAGATTATGTAGAGCTGCGCATTGGGCCCTGTGAATTGGCTGTAGGAACAGGAGCACAAACATAGCTTCAAGTCTGGTGTGACTTATAGTTGCCACTCTTGTCAGTGCTGCTGTCTTAAAGGTCATAGGCAAAGGTTTTCAATTTATGCATGTTTGAGACTTTTGTTAAACCCTCCAACTTTTTTCTGGTCCCAAGAAGTATTGTTGAGTAATGATTAAAACAAGTTGGCATGGATGGCGGCAAATTTCTGCTCTGCGGTTTTCGTGACCACTCTGTGCATGTCATTCATGGCAAACAAATCGCTTGAGTTGAGTCCACTTTAGTTTATTTGGCTTTAGTGCAGATGTGTGTTCAGGAGTTTCTAAAGAAAAACCATGCTGTATTGTGCAGTGAACTGTAACAATGGGACTGGTTCAGGAAGAAGCTTTTACCTTTTTCTGAGAGGAGAAGCAGAGAGTAGATTGTGTGAAGTGAGGGGGTTGGCCGCTGGGTAAATGCACCACTCTGTGCTCTGATCACTTTTGAAGAATCCACGTCTGTTGGATAGTTTAGGTGTTGGTGTCGGACAGAGAAGCCTCAAACCTGATGCTGTTCTGACAATTCTAACACCAAATCAAGCAGTCAGACAATGAACCAGCAATGCTCAAGCCAGAGTGGAGGTAAACATTTTTACTTTTGCTTGCAATTAAGTCAAGAATCCTGAGGGATCCTGTACAATCATTGTGGAAACGAGACAAAAGGAATATTTCCTTGCTTAGAGTAGGCTATAAATAGTATGATGCTTGTATTAGCAATATAAACAAATCCATGTTAGGGGTTGTGCACATGTGGCTTAATTCTTCAAAGGGGCTCTTATTATGATGAGTAGGAATTTATCGTAACTATCAGGATGAATAGTTTGGGCACGAGTCTTGTTGAGATCTGGCATCACGGCAAGCAGAGTTGCTGTCCAATTCCGAGACAGTCAAACCAGTGAGCCACGTTCACTGATTGCTTCACAACGGCCATAGGGTCATATGTATAGTTCTCGATATTCAATTTGGAGACTTCCTACTTCAAAATTGCTATCAGACATTTTTTACACAACCTCTCACGGCAAGTCTGTACGTGTGCTCGGTTCGCAAGTCAACTCAGAACTGCTCCTGGTCTGTTTGCCTTGAATGGTATCACAACTGTCCGCTGGTAGTAGAAGCGCCTGTAAGTGAGATTTAAACAAGCCATTGGAACTTGCACAAACCAGTATGCTTTAACAATTAGACACCAGGAAGCTTGAATTCACTTTTTGGGTTCTAGAAAATGAAGTTGATATTCTATGTTCTGCTGCCAACCCTTGCCTATGACCTTTAAATCGATGCTGTTTTTCCAATCAGATTTGAGAATATAGCATAAGTTTGATTAAAGCTTCGCTTTTTTTAACATGAAGCAACAGCTCAGGAATATATTTATATTATAATTTTTGGTGGGGGGTTTAATTCTGTTCATTTTTCGTGCTCAACTGTACAGCAGTTGATCCTTTTGCGTTGTGACATGGTAAATTAATTGATGGACCAATTAAATTTTATATAATTAGTCAGGATGCCTGCAGGCCGTAAAATGTGCAGGACCTTATTTTAAGATTGTAGTTCTATGTATTTAATTTAAGTGGTCAAACTTGTCCACTTGTGTATTAAGCTAGATGGCCTTTTGATTTCATGCAGCTGGTGAAATTTGGTCATTGTGATGCATGTTTACTTCTGTAATTCACAAAATCAGACCATTCTGTGGCTGGGAAGTTTAATTTGAGGGGATTCGCTATCAAATGAGTATGAAGTCACTTGCTTCATGTAATTAAGCAGATGAAGGAAGTCTGAGCATGTGCAGGTTTGCTACCTTTTGGGGTTTTACAGCAGCTGATATCCAGTGTTGCATTACTACCACATCTGCAGGTTTACCTTGACTGTGCACTGATGGTTATTGTTAAATGAACAGGTGATCACAAGGAAGTGCTCAATTTTTTATTTATTTATTTTTTTAAGTTTGGCCTTGCTTCCCCTTTCCTTTGCAACATAACGTTTTCAAATTTATCCCACAATGCTTTGTGTAAACAGGGAAAGCCTACCATGTGATGCATGATGTAGTATCTTGACTTGGGTCATGCTGAAGTGGGGGGGATAGTGGAGAATTTGGGGCCATGTGGCCCTAAATTCATTAATCGTTCTGTTAATTGGAAGTCTGACTTTAATTCAGTAGCTTTTGGTCCATTAAACAAGTGAGGGGTCAGGAAAAGGTCTGTGACCTAAATCTGAGGCAGTCTAGCTTTTAATTCAAGTCTCTTGCCAGATTTTAATCAGCTCCTCTTTAATTTGCAGATTGCAAATGTGCTATACCTCGAGTCGCCAGCAGGTGTCGGCTTCTCCTATTCTGATGACAAGAAATACACAACCAACGACACTGAGGTATGAGGACAAGATCTGGGGGGGATGGGTTTTGTGGTGTTTTTTTTTTGTTGTGTTTTTTTTTTTTTTTTGTGTTGACCCTTCCTTTGCACATGTATTCTCTAGGTGTCCATGAACAACTACTTGGCCCTCAAGGAATTTTTCCGACTTTTCCCAGAGTACAGCAAGAATGAGCTTTTTCTCACAGGCGAGAGTTATGCAGGCATTTACATCCCGACACTGGCTGAGAGAGTTCTGGAAGACAGTAGCCTCAACCTGCAGGTTGGTTCCTTCCAGGTGGAGAGCTAGAGTGGGTTTGAGGTAATGATGCCTGTGCATTAACCTGTGGTGGGTTTTTTTGTTTGCTTTTTTTTAAGGGTATAGCTGTTGGGAATGGCTTGTCCAGCTATGAACTGAATGACAACTCCCTTGTCTACTTTGCCTATTACCATGGACTACTTGGAGAGAGGTGTGGGGTACTTTTGGTTCTTTGTCCCCCCCCCCCCCCCTTTTCCTAGAACATCTTTTGTCTTATAGAAGCTCTATCAAGTAGTTAATTTGGCCTGTTTTTGTAGACAGGCTTAAACTAACTTAATAAATGAAGCAGCACTAGACCAAGAGATTTTTAGCTCTGACTGATTAGTTTGCCTAATGTCTGCATGACAGTCATGTGAATGGCCACATGATTATTCAGAATGCCCAAATGGGAAGTATTCCTTGGCTTTGGGGTTTTTCTGGTGGCCACCCCACCCTGTTTAGAAACTTCCCTGGTATTTCTTCAGTGCCTGCTACTATAATAAACAAATATTGGTTCTTGGTGGACTTCTGAGGTGAGGTCACTTATTGAGTTTCTGAAGTTTTATTAAGGTCTTGTTTGTTTCTCAGTTTATGGTCAACTCTGCAGAAATATTGCTGCAAAGATGGAAAATGTAACTTCCATGATCCTGACAAATCATGCTCCCCTGCGGTAAGTGTCCCCTCACTGAAATGTTGCTCACTTCATGTTGGTTTTATTGCTTGGTGTAAGCATGCTTGTTGGTTTGATTGTAGGTATTTCAGGCACAGCAAATTATCTACAATTCTGGACTTAACATTTATAACCTGTATGCTGATTGTGCTGGTGGAGTTTCTTTTGGTACAAGGTGAGAATCTGGTCCTATGGAATGAAGCATTTCTATTCTGATGGGTGAGCTCTTCCAGGATGACAAGACCCCATCCACAGGGCATGAGGGGTCCCGGAACAGTTTAGTGAAAATGTATGGCCTTGACACAGTTGAACACTATGGGAGATTTTGTAGTGTTTTGGTGTCAGTTTTAATCAAACTACCAACTAGGGGAATTTGGAATGGTATTTCTCTCTCCAGTGGTGGCTGTAACCGCTGGTGTCCAAGGAAGCTTAAAGTCCCTGCACTAAATATATAGTTGGGTTAATTTTGGTTATCCTCTGAAAGTCTTGCCACACAGGGTTTCTGCAGTGTCTTAAAGTCTAAAAATTTGATCCTAATTTAAGGCCTTGAAGTCTAAAATACGAGCATATTTTGCATTGTAGGTCTTGAATGTCATTTTGTGAAGTCTTAAATCCTTGCGTTCATTTACCCAACTTGCTTTTTTGTTAAATGCGTTTGATATTCATAATTGGTCATAGGCTTAGGCTGCAAACTACAAATGAGATGGTGGAATCCGGCGTCTAGCCTGGTTGGCATGGTGATGCACAGGGCATGGCACGTGTGTATTTGGACAGTAGAGCCTAAAAGAAGTGAGATTGTCATGGTTTGTAGCAAAATGGGCAAATGCAAGCATATTGACTGCTGGCTTGAACACTATTTCGTAGACTGGTTAAAACGTGTACCAAACAATTTGTTTGAGGTGTACTGCACATTGTGCAAAAGAGGACTCACTCAGTACCCTGGGTGTAAAGGCACTGGAATCACATGCAAAAGCGGAGAAGCACCAGGTTGCCCATAAGTCTGCAACAATCACATGAGTCACTCAATTTTGTTCAATGTTGTCAGGTCCAAGCACATCTCGAGATGGTGTACCGGCTAACTCCGTGCAAACTAATGTTACAACACACAAACCGTACGAAATCGAATGCCTCAAGTGATTTGCAGGATGTCTTTGGCTCCACTGCAACTTGGTTCCTCATTAATGCAAGAGCACCCTAGGGATGTAAGGAGTTCATTGGTGAATGATCTTATTTTGAAAGTAATTCAGGCTCTCCCAATTTTCTTAATTTTTGTGGCACAAGTCTTAAATTTAACCTGTTATGGTTTTAAGTCTTAAATTGAACTTGTTCAAGCCTGCAGAAACCCTGCCACATAACTGCTGACTGATTAGCAAAATTGGTGTCCTGTATTTAGTCATTATGAACTTGTCCAAGCTCAAAAATGAGAAACTTGTGATGGGGTCAGAGGGTGATGCTGTGGAATGACATTCCTAACATGTAGTAACTTGCCTTTCCTTCTTTAGTGTCAAAAATGGACAGCTTGTTGTTCATGACCTGGGCAATAACTTCATTAACCACAAGTGGTCCATGTTATTGAACCAGGTAATGGAATTTGATGCATACTGTAATGTACATAATCACTTTACTATACAAGTCTGTTAACTAATTGCTAGTCTAAGTGTTGCACTTTTAAATTAAAGCTCTAAGTGTTTAAGCTGCAGTACAAGAAGCCTGACTTCAAGGCCACTGAACACCTTTAGAATGAATTAGAATGTTGTCTGTATCCCAGGCCTCCTTGCCAAGATCAGTGGCTGAGCTCACTAATACTCTTGTGGCTAAATGAGCACCTATCCCCACAGTATGTCAGTCTTGTGGAAGGCCTTCCCAGAAGACTGGTGGTTATAGCTGTAAAGGGGCTCTGGAATGGGATGTTCAAAGAGCACACATGGGTGTGATGGCTAGGTGTCCATGTACTTTTGGGCCATAAACTGCTGAGGAAAGACATGGTGTGGCTTTTTTTTTTTTTTTGTAGTTGGGTTGGAATCTTTGAAGCCTCTGAACGATGTTGCCTCAAATATAGCTTGGTGGGGATGGATTACACAAGCTACTAGATGTTGCCAGCAATCCACCTGCTGTTTAGGGTCTTCCTAGTTCAGGGGTTCACAACCTTTTTTTTTTAAACTGTTTCAAGGCCCACCTATTCTAACTTGTAATGAGTTGGGGCTTTTTTTTTTTTTAAACCATTAATTATTTTGGCTCATGTATTGTTGGACTTGTGTATTAATGGGATGTGACCTCATTCTGTTAGACAGGAGCCCAGGAATTAAATAATGCAATAAGCTGTTTTAATTGTAGGTATTGTCTTTAAAACTGACATGAAACCATGTATGTAGGGCATTCTCAGTCAAAAGGGCTTAAAAGATCCAAAAGTGGTGTCTGGTCTAACACAAGAACTTATTGCCGTGTTTGTGTCCAGAAAACGAGCAAGTTATTAAGACAAGTGGATATAGAAACTGCTCAATGGGCTAGATGCTTACATTTTTCAAAGGAAATCATTTTAGATTTACTAGCTCTACTGATATTTGGTAGAATGAGTTGATCCTATTGTAGCTGTAAGACATTATGCATACTGTTAACTTCATGTGAAGATGATTAACGGATTAAGTCATCCTGTCCCACCAAACTATGATCATGAGCTGCTGTTTAAAGTCTACAAAAAGGTTAAACCTCCTAGTTAATTTGTCAATGCAGAGAATTTTGTATCAAACAACCTTTTATCAAAGGATATTGATGCATGAGCTCAATGCTGTATTGTCAGTTGCCTAGCCTTAATTCCCATTACCCTGTCTACAAACAGGAAGTAATATGTACGCTTGTTGAAATGGATCAGTTCTCTCCAACCCACTAATGACTTCTTTTAAAATGCAGAAACTGCTAAGCCTGAGCTCTTTCAAGTCAGTAAAGCTTGACCCTCCCTGCCTCAACTCCACTGCATCTGCTATGTACCTGAACAACCCTTATGTCAAGTCAGCTCTCCACATCTCTCCTGATGCACTTGCTTGGGAGGTCTGCAGGTGATTTATTCAAAATTCTAATACCATACTAGAGAATTGGAGAAGGATATTTGTGCAGATATTTTTAAAAGTAGTAAAATGGCTTTGCTTATGTGCATTTAGCTTATATTCTGGTTCTCATGTGGTATCTGCAGTGCGGAGGTCAACTTTAACTATAAACGTCTCTACATGGATGTGAAGGCGCAGTACTTGAAGATGCTTGGAGCAGTGGTGAGTTGGTTGGGAATGAATCAGTATCTATTGTGTTGGTCTGATAAGATTATTTACTGTGTTCTGATATCTGCCAGTTGATCCTAAGCTTGGTATGTTCTCACACTAATGAAGAGAAGACACATGGCAATCTGGATGCAGTTCATGCTTCATGTGGGTGATTGCTAGTGGTGTGCTGCAAAATATTAGAGGCTGGAACTACAGCATCTTCAATACAAGTAACCCGATGAAGCTTAAAATTCAGCAAGCAGAGTTCATTGCAAGCAACCAGTGCTGCAGTGGACATGGGCAGATGGCTCTTTCCCAGTATGGTAGTGTTGATCAGCCACTAAAGTGAGCGTGAGCTTGTGATGGGGGGATTTCTGTACAAGGCACTTTTCTATAAATGAAAAGCAGTTGCTTGTTCTGTTGCAGCACAACCTTCTGATAAGGTGGCTCATGTGCTTGATTCAGATGTTCTTTGTTGTAAAGAACAAGCCAAGGAGCCTAAGCTCATGCATGTCTTTAAAACAAACATGAACAGCTCAAATGTTGTCTGATTCCCCAAATGTAATACTAAGCCAGGGCAAGTCTAGGTCAGGGTGATAGACATGTACACTCCTTTACACCAAGGGGTGAATTTAGGGAAGCTGGCTGCACTACCAGCAGCGTGTCTGGAGGTGGAGGAAACCCATTACAACATGCAAAACGCTGTAGACAGTAACCTGAGTGTTGGCTCTAAACTGGGACCCTGGAGCAATGCTACCTGTTGCACAAGTATTAAGAGCTCACTTAAAGGTGGGGTATGAGATTTTGGAATAGCAGTTCCTGCAAGCCATAATTTGAAAAGAAGCCCTCTCCATGCTTTCCCCCACATCTCCACCCCCTCCTCCCCCTTATAAAGCCTGAGAAAATCAGCCTTATGGGTGTCTATTGCATTACACACCAGTAGAGAGCTGGGGGGATAGCTCAAACTTTCTCAAACTGTGTTCAGCCCCAATTTTCACTCCACACTTCTCAAAAGTAGTAGCTACACTTGTCCTGATCACACAATGTGTCTACCTACACGATAGGACTTGCAGTTTTTGAATGAAGCCTGAAAGTGAAGAGAGCACAGCTGCGCAGCCTCATGGACTGCCATTATAAGTTTGGCAGAAAAGTCACTTGTTGTTAACTTGCTCTATTGACTTTTTTTTTTTTACGAGACAAATTACATCAGTATGTTCAGGAAAGCCTTGTGGCACTCACTGAATTTTGTGAATATCTTCTGTTTTCATGTAAATCATTGTTTGGAGGAACCTTTTTCTATGCATTTCTGTCTCTCCCTGCTGGCTCTCACGCACACAAGGGCCAGGCTGCTCGGGCTTCAGTCTGACATGTCTGTATCCAATCATTTTGAGGTGGTACCTCTGATTGGACGGCCTTTTTTCCTTCATTTTACACTGTAGACTGGATTCATTTCGTTTTTGGGTATTGTACTGCTTGCAACATGGGTGTGAGGAGCTTTTCAAGCGATATGGAAAATTACTCCTGAAAAACATCTCATACCCCACCTTTAAGCGGTAAATGACCAGTATGTGGAGAGCAAGTCATTTTCCACTAATTGTATCCAATGTTCTTATGCAGATTTGACTAACAGTAGTATTTTCCAAATGTGCCTTCAGAGATGGGTTTTTTTTATAGAACTGAAAGCCATTCAAAGATGGCTGCTCATGCATCATGACGTTCTTTCTATTGCTTACAAATAAGTAACAGCATGTTATCTTTACAGAAATACCGTGTGCTGGTGTATAATGGGGACATCGACATGGCCTGCAACTTCCTTGGTGATGAGTGGTTCGTTGAGTCGCTTCAGCAGGAGGTTGGTTTCCATTCAGTTTTTTTCTTTACTACGTTAGCCATAGAACCAGTGAAATAATATAAAGGGTTCTGTGGCAGGTTAAAGTGGAGCGCAGGCCTTGGCTTTATTACAACGGGGAGACTCAGCAGATCGGTGGTTTTGTCAAGGAGTTTTCAAATCTGGCATTCCTTACTATCAAGGTAAGTATAACTAAGCTAGCATGAATGCAGAAACTTGGTGATGAGTATTCAGAATGACATCTTGATGCAAGCTTGACTCAAATGTGTCTAAAAGCATCTTTTCTATTATCTACAGTATTTAAGTGTGGGGTTTTTATTTATTTTTTTCTTTCCCCTTTAGGGTGCTGGTCATATGGTCCCCACTGATAAGCCCATAGCAGCCTTTACCATGTTCAGCCACTTCATCACAAAGCAGCCATACTAATCATGTTTTACACTGGATCACTGACACATGCTGGTGTTTTGTTGTGGTTGGTTGACCCGGGGATGGTTAACAGCACACACCAATGCATATTTTTGCTTAACAGGACTGCATGATCATGATGGATTTACTGTAGTAGCTGCTAATGCTTGGAGTCTGGTTTTTAATGGTCACCTGTTCAAATGATTGTCTTGCAAAATTTTTTTACATTTTTAATGAGTGCAAAAGGGATTAGTATAAGATCAAATTGAGTGGAGGAATCATCTGCACCTAGTTTTTTCCAGTTGCTCAGGGTTGCTTTAAGTTAACTTTGTTTAGAAATTTCAATTTTCCCCTTTGTCTATGAAATAAAATTGTGAATTAAAATGACCGTGTTGAGGTTAACTACTGACAGACCAAGTGAAACACTTTCTGAAGTGATTTATTAGCTTGTCTAATTGCAGTTGCCAGTATGCAGGGAAATTACTTTTATATATTAAATTGACTTGGTTCCAGGGTATAGTCATGGGTGGCTGAGTGCCCATTATGGCTAAGTGAGTGATCAATACTCAAATTAACATGTAAAAGGGGCCTGAGAAATGCAATTTTATAATCTAAAATTGCTATGAATCAACATGGCGTGTCTTTCAGCCCTCCATTTTATTAGTGTTTTGAGACTTTTTTCGCACCAGTACAACTCCATTAACAAACATAAACCACATTATGTTGGTATTTCTTTTTTTAAAGAAGCAGTGTGAAGTAGCTGCGTAATACAGGAGTGACTTATGTTCTTAACTACACATCAAGGATAGTAAGTACTTCTTAAGTGAGACTTTTTTAACAAGCAGTAGTGAATTTGGGGGGGGGGGGGGTCCTCTTAATATAAATGGTGGTAGGCTCAAGATGTTTTGTCAATCAGCTCCTTCAACCCGCTCCGGAAATGGAGATCAGCAGCAACAGTGATGTAGCCCTGGAAGATCACAGGGTAAATGTGGAGTTTAAATGACAATTTGCAGTGAAAATTGGACCAAAAGGCCAGATTTTGTCATACTTACCTCATGATACGTGACCACATCCTCGATGACCTCTATTCCATCTGGCAGTGGGATCTGTACACCTTTCTTAGTGTAATCTTGCATTTGAAAAAGAAAAGGCACAATGTCCATGCAGAGTTAACTTTCCTTAATAGGAGTCTTGTTTAGATGTTCAAGCATGTATGCGTTAAATGCCTTCATGTTTAGTTACGTTCCTGAACATTTCAATTTGTCTAAGCATGAGGGGTTCTTCTGACACTCACGACAAATGAGTCATCCTTAGTAACTGACTGGTTTGGGTCATGGGGGTTGAAATCAGGCTATTAGTTTTTATCTTGTAGGCTATGGAGTTAAGTGAATGTGTTGGGGGAAATATGTGCTGGAATCCACAGCAAAAAAAAAGCCGAGTACATCTCCAAGCTAAGTAGTTATAACCTCAAGTGATTGTTGGAGCCAGAACTCAGAACATGCTGGCATTTCTACCTCTGGAGTGGTTTGTTCTTTCCCCCAACCCAGTATTTCTAGAGGACCGTGTTCATAATTTGATTTTTAAAAAAACAGCCGGGTTTAGAGCATACCCACTGATTCAGTCTGAATTTAGGTAGATATTAAGACTATCAAAAATGCAGATAGCATTTCATTACACCCCTACTGTACAAGTTGAACATTGTAAAAAAATACTATGCATTGAAAGCTAGAAATGGAGGTCATAGATCACTTACTGTTTAAAAGGGGCACGATAGTCACTTGGAGCATAGCCTTCAGTGGTGCTTGCAATGGAATCAGCTGCGGATTGTGTAGATTGGGATAGTGGCTGTCAAATATGGAACCTCACAAAACTAACTTAAACCAAAGAGAAATTGAACATCTAATCTTGTCTTACCGCTAATGACTCCAAAGCAGACTGGTTAGAAAAGATTTTGAACCTAAAAAAAAAAAGGGGGGGGTTATCCATTGTGTTCCAAATATTATACAATTCAAATAATCAGACTGACTCACTTATTGAACACCTTGTCAGACAAAATCTGAATTTGGTTACATATATTGTTCTCTCCCCCCGTTGCAACTACATACAATATTCCATGATGCTAAAGTGAAAACGTTTTTAGCATTTTATTTGAAAGTTTATTAAAAATCAATAAATGCATCATTGAAATAATCGAGCACAGTACAGTGAGGAAACAAGTATTTTGGTCACTTTTGTTATTCAATATACTTCCATTGCATATCTGTTTCACATTTACACACAGTCATACTCATTATGACCAAATAAGTGTTTTTTTTTTTTTTTTTTTTTTTTATAAATCATAAAGATATGTTTCGAAAACAAGATTGAGGGAGGGGGAGCTATTCCGACACCACAAATTAACAACACTGGAACTTTGTTGTAAAGCTGCTGATGGCAATTAGTTTATCTATGGTAAGAAGTAATTAGGATTTTGGAGCGTTCCTCTTGGCAAATCGTCTTCAATTACCCAAGATTATGAGGGTTGCTCGGATGGACTTGCAATTTCAATAGGATTCAAGTCAAGAGACTGACTAGAACATGAAAGGCCTCCTTGAATTATTTAAGTTGTACGAGTGCATCTCAATTGTTTTTTTTTTTTTACTCCAAAAATGTAACCTTTCATATATTCTATATTCATTACACAAAGTGAAAAATTTCAAGTTATTTTGATGACTATGGCTTATAGCTCATGAAAATCAGAAATCCAGTATCTCAAATGATTAAAATATTTCCGAAAATCGATCAAAAAAAGGATTTACAATACAGAAATGTACAACTTCTGAGAAGTGTGTTCATTTATACACTCAATTGAGGTTTGTCACATGACGCCCTGGTGTCCGCCATTTTGAACGGCAAGCTAGCTGTCAACATCATGGTACCTAGTATGTTACTGTAGCAACGTTTACGTTCAGTCATTTGGATGACTGTTAAAACCTTTCAGTCTCAAGTTTT
>JAOPUC010000023.1:32631506-32643148 GCA_027564185.1 Cephalocassis borneensis | reverse complement strand
AAACGGAGTGGTGGTTTTAAGGGTTTAACTGCACTACCACTCGCTTTGGAAAGTATTGGGACACCCTACACTTTCACTTGAACACGCAAAAGCGAGTGTTAGGGGTAAAAACGAGTGGAAGTGGTAGAAATGGGATTCACCCTAACACTCAGCTTTGTTGTACCTGACTTTACCAAGCCCTTAAAGCTTTCCTAGTGCTATCTGGTTTGACTTTGTATTTTGGACTTTGCATTTGATCTTGCCTCTGACATTCTGATTGTGCCTCACCTGACCACAGCGATTTTAGACTTTGTTTTTTGCTTCATGATTTGAATCTGTTTACCAGTGTGCTTTGAATAAACAATCTTATGCTTTTACAGACATCTGTCACCTGCTTACCTCACAGATTACTTCACCATCTTCATGGATCGAGCAGAGGAGAGCAGACACACTGCCTTGTCTGCACAGAGCTGTCTCCTTGTACTTACTATTAAACAAGACGAGTTGCTAGATATGCTCTCGAATTTCACATGCTGGAAGAAGCTGGACTGAGGCTGCTTTAAAAGCTGTGTTTCACCAAGGTCTAAATCCCAAAATTCTCACTGAAATAGCATGTTGGGATGAGCAAGCAACTTTCGAATCTCTCAATGTGTCCATTCAACTCAACAATTTGCTCAGGAGTCAACTGTCACTGCACACTCCCCAAGTGTGAATGTGATCACTGGTGCAAAGAGCCTATATTTCTCTTGTGGGGACACCACATGTCAAGTTGTCCTTCTCATTAGGGAGGTTCAGTCAGTGATGGTTCAGAGAGCCTCAACCACCTCAAGCCCTCTCCCCATAAGTCATTACATTACATTAATGGCATTTAGCAGACGATCTTATCTCAGAGCAGCCTGGGGAGCAGTTGGAGGCTAGGTGCCTTGCTCAAGGGCAATTCAACCCTAACTGCTGGTCCAGGGAATCGAACCAGTGACCTTCTGGTCCCAAAGCTGCTTCTCTAACCATTAGGTGATGAAAGAGTCCTATGGCTTCTCCAGTTTAACTTAAGTCAGTTAACTTAAACTTAGGGAGGTTAGTCAGTTTAAGTTTCTCTCTCACCAATCTTTCATGCTTGACATGAAGATAAGGCTCTCATAATCTGTTTATGTTCTTTCACCCCGATGGATTCCAGAGCTGCAGGAAATTTCACTCACATTGATACTATGTCACTGCAAATCCCCACACAATCACTCCAATAGCCCCTAAAGATCAGAACTATCAATGGTGGACTCATTGGGAGTGGCATAATCAAGCACCAAACCTTTTATGCTCCAAGTCAGTGTGTTGCACTATGAAACCATCTCTTTCCTAGTCACAGTAACCAAGAACCAACCCATCATTTTGGGGTTTCCATGGCTGCAACAACATAACCTATAGATTTCATGGGTGGACAGAAAAATACCACAGTGGTCCATGTCTTGCATCCAACATTGTCTCTGTGCTCCCAAATTCACAGTTGCTTCTACGTCAATGGAAACCCTGAAGTCACCACCACTATCAACATTCTGGAGTGTTATTGGGAATTCATAGAAGTGTTCAGTTGGTTCTCAAACAGAACCAACTGAAAGCCCATCATTTTAGGACTTCCATGGCTGCAACAACATAACCTATAGACTTTATGGGTGGACAAACAAATATTACCATGGTCCATGTCTTGCATCCAACATTGTCTCTGTGTTCCCGAACTCACAGTTGATTCTATCTCAGTGGAAATCCTGAAGTCATCACCACTACCAACATTCCAGAGTGTTACTGGGAATTCATAGAAGTGTTCAGTAAGGGTAAAGCCAGTGGGCTCCCCTCACCAACCTTATGACTGTGCCATTGAGATCTTTCCTGGCACCATGCCTCCTCACTGCTGCATCTACCCACTTTCTATTTCTGAGCTGACAGCTATGGAGGATTATGTGCAGGAGGCTTTGCAGCAAGGGTACATCCATCCCTCCATGTCACCTGATTCTGCTGATTTCTATTTCATGGAGAAGAGAGGAGGGAGCCTTAGACCATGCACTGATTATAGAGGACTCCACCAAATCACAGTAAAATATCCCTATCCCTTGCCTTTATTTCCCTCAGTTATGAAACAACACAGATCAGCTAAATTATTTACATAGCTCAACCTATGCAGTGCTTATAATCTGGTGTGTATCCATAAGGGTGGTGAGTGGAAGACAGCTTCAAGCACCACCTCGGGTCACTATGAGTACTGCGTAATGTCATATGGGCTATCCTGTGTGCCAAGTGTCTTCCAGTGCCTAATTAACAATGTATTGAGGGACATGCTTGGAAAATTCATCAGTTTACATAGAAGACATTTTGATTTATTCTTCTACCCAAGAAAGTTAAGTGAACCATGTAAAGAAGATAAATAATTTCATCTCCTCAAGTTCAGCATGTGCATAGACTGAAGTACCCTGGACAATTTCCAGTAGGCAAGCTCTTGCCACTTCCCATGCCTCAGCACCCATGGTCCCACTTAGCTATAGACTTCATTACAGATCTTCCCATTCCCAAGGCAATACAGTAATCATGGTAATCATTGACAATTTCTCCAAGTCTTTGAGGCTCATCCCTCTACCCAGCTTCCACACAGCATTTGAAACAGCAGAGCTAATCTTTTCCCATATGTTTCATTATTTTGGTGTCCCTGAAGATATAGTCAGTGATTAGGGTGCACAGTTCACAACTGGACTTTGATCCAAGTTCATGGACAAGCTGGGAGTTTCAGTGAGCCAAACATCTGGATACCACCCACAGTCAAATGGTCAGTTGGAAAGGGCCAACCAAGAGATTGGATGTTTCCCCAGAGTGTTTTGCACCAGAAATCAGGTGGACTGGGTGCAGTTCTTACCATGGGCCAAATACATCCAGACCTCTTTGTGTCACTCTGCCACTCCCCTTACACCCTTCCAGTGTGTACTTGGCTACCACTCTCTCCTTTTCCCATGGGACAATTCTCCCATCAATGTACCTGCTGTGGACAACTGATTCAAATACAGTGAGCATTCACCAGCATTTCACCAACATTTCACCAGTGCAGTGAGCATTCACCAGAGTGTTAACCAGTGTTTGGAGCTAGTCTCACAGAAGTACAAGTACTACACTGGACTGTCATAGAGGGGATACCCTCTGTGACAGTATGTATACACGTTTCAGCATGCACGTTTCACATCTTTTGCCTCAAGCCCGCCATCCTAGGTCCACTAGCCACCAAAGTTCCCTCCATAACACCTCTCATCCCATCAACATCTATGGCCTTACATCATCAGGAACCTCCTGGATTCCCACAGGAGAGATGGCAGGCTAGAGTAACTCGTGGAGTGGGAGGGTTATGGCCATGAGGATCAGTGCTGGGGCAATCAAAGAAGATTTCCACTCCCGCAGTGAGCTCCTCTGTGGGGGTGGAGGGTCAGGGGGCACAATCACATTCACAGTCATAACTCACAACACAAAAGGACTCACAGTACACACCATCATTGCGAAGTAACACTCAGTGTTGTTGCACGTGAATTTACCAAGCATTCACAGTTTTCCTAGTGATATATGGTTTGACTTGGTTTGTGTTTTGGACTTTGCCTTTGATCTTGCCTCTGACATTCTGATTGTGCCTCGCCTGACCACAGCCTGTTTTTAGACTTTGCCTTTTGCTTTATGATTTGAATCTGTTTACCAGTATGCTCTGAATAAACACTCTGTTCTGCTTTTACATCCATCTGTTGCCTGTTTACCTGACACAGTGGTGGATTTAGGCATGGGCGACATGGGCAGCTGCCCAGGGTGGCATCTTCCCAGGAGCAGTATGAGGTGCCAGCACAAAAAAATCTGAATTTTGAGATTTGCATAATCGGATTTCTATCACTCATTTCCACATCATGTGAATGATATCATGTCACCATGTGGGTCAATTAACCTGCCAGAGTGGAACCCTGATTCTAGTTTGTGGTCAGGCAGCCAGGTTACTTCCTGGTCTCCCACTCAGAAGTATGAGATAGGGAGGGAGGGGGATAGGGTAAGTTGACCTATGATCTCAGGTTTCCCCACTGGAAGCCAAGGTAGGGGGAGTAGAAGAATGTATTAAATAGTACACATAGTATTAATGCAGAGTAAAATCAGTCACAGTACGAAATGCTACCAAATAAACCATAATTCATTCATAATACTCAAAATTTGTTCTTGAGTGTTGTGTATCGTTTGTTAGCCTATGTTGCTATCTTGCTTGCTATGCTATGACAATATTCTGTTTGCTGTCAAACTAGCTTACATAACACTGGATATAATTTCACACAGTTTCATCATGGTAATGTGTGGAGCCCGTAACTTAACTAACATATGTATTCTAATAATTTGATTATTTTTTATTTGTATTCATATACTACAATTTGTTTCTGTTTATCTTTGTTACTACTTTTTGATACTTATTTGTCTTATTTTTTATATTTTTAATATTCGTGTAATTTTTTAAAAAATGTTTATTTGTGTTGTTCCAAATGTCTGAATAAAATTACAGTTAGTGCAGAATGGGGGCAGGTGCTGGGGGGGGGGGGGGTCACCCAGGGAGCCATACAAGCTAGAGGCCTATACAGTTCTAGGTTGATTGACAGATCTTTTTTTAGGACGATGCATTTATGATGGTTTGCAGCATTTCTGAAAATTATTCCATTTGTTGCATTTGTGATATTGCTGACCATAAGCTAGACATTTTTTTGGTCTTCATGATTGCCTCTATAGTTATTGTAGTTGGTTATTGAATGTATTGTTTGCTGATCTGGGCATGGCTTTTGCTTTGGTGTGTGTGGCTGTCTTTTCTTTGCTTTCTGATGCAAACTATCTACTTTTGAAAGAGTCTGCTTTGGACTTCCTAGGACTTTGGTATGCTGCTCAGTAAGTTTGTATATTTGACATATTTCAATGCTGTTGTCAATTATGCTGCATTAGTTCACCAAATCTGCAGATCTTTGCTTTGTTTTTCAACGTACTCATGTAAACTTCAATTGTTTCATCAGGCCTTTGGTCTCTTGTGTTAAATTTGTACCTTTCCATCGCTGTGTTTGTTTGTGGACTGCACAGCTCACAGAATTTTCGTTTAATACATTATGGATCTTCTTTTGATTCAGCTCGGATAACTAAGCATCTATTTTCTCCCTCCCCCACATAAACAGCAGGCATATATCCAAAAGTACACTCTATCTCTATGGTTTCTGAGCCGGCTAAGTTCAGGAGAATGAACAATTGAGTGTGAGCATCTTTCTCAGAATGTGCAGCTGCGATGGAAATATGGTACTCTTCAGATTCAGATTCAAACAACTTTATTAGTCCCCAAGGGGGCAATTCAGTTCAAGCAGTTCCTGAGCGTAAAAAACACCAACAGCAACAACCATGACAACAAGCAGGAGACAGCAGACAGGAATGCAATATGTCAGAAACAGCAAGCCAGAACATAATTGTATGGAGTGGCACAGTTAAGTAACAGGGAAAAAAATAAATTAAATAAATAAATAAATAATGATAAATAAGTGGGCATCAGAGATGCATTCTTGTTTGACTACTCGCCAGTTTTCCATGACATTTCCATCAAGCATCAATCATTCTGGTCTGCAGAATCCATCTGGAATGCTTGTTGATAAGTATACTTAGCCTTGTCCTAAGATAGCTAGATACACAGCATTAGTTAGCTGCTGGCTATGTCTTCAAAGCTCTAAGCAAACTTCACCTTACCTCACTTTCTTGTGTTAAGTCTTTTTTATGACTAAACCTAAAACTTCAGACACCATGTTTGAAGTTAGAGAAGATTAGAACCAAATTTTACTGGCAAACTTTGTTTTAGAAGAACAGGCAAACATGAGGGAAATGTCTCCTTCACTGAATTACACATATGCTCAAAAACACATTACTTGTTCATATTATTGAATAACATTATACATCAACTGCCAATAGCAATAGCAATAACATAGGTCAGTGTTCTACATTCTCCTAGTCAAGATTAAATTCTATTGGCCCTGAAGAGTGTATAGTGATATAACCCATTTTGTCCAAGCCGATCAAGCCTGTTCCCAATCTAGGACCCCTCTACACCTACCTAGTGGAGTCCTGGAACCATTGCCAGTGCTATAAAATTCTGGGACACAAATAGCCATCAAATTCATCAGAGATTTATCTGAATCGTAAGGTCATACCATGGTTATAGTAGTCATTGACAGATTTCTTAGGGCCTGTTGCCTGGTACCAAACTTCACACTGCAATGGAAACTGCAGAGACCATATTAAGAAAGTGTTCCACTCCTATAATATATAAAATATTGTGTCTAACAGAGGGTCCATCTCACTTCTCAGTTCTAAAGAACAGTCTCTAAACAACTTAACATTAGCATCAGTCTTTCATAAGGTTACCATCCACAATCTAATGACCAAGTGGAGACACTCAACCAGAAGGGTTCTTATTGCTCCTAGAACCTGAACATCTGGAATGAATACCTTCCATTGTTTGAGTATGCCCAGAATTCACTAACCCACTCTTCCACAGGACTTACACCAACTTAGCATGTTAATGTATGAACCACCTCTCTTAGTGTGGTCTGGCAAAGATTCAGACATCCTCACAGTTGATGAGTGGATAAGATGATGTGAACAGACCTGTGAGATGATCTTTATCTGTCTTTAAGGGACTATTAGAAGAGTATACCGATGAGCAACATAGATTGCACCCACAGCTTTGACCTGGGCAGATAGTCTGAATCCCAACCAGGGATCTCAAGTTGAGATTTCCACTGAAAAAGCTAGGTCTAAAATTTATTGGGCCTTTTAAAGACAAGACAAGTGTCATACCAATTAGAACCACCTATATCATATAGAATTGCTCCTACATTCCATATTTCCCTGTTGAATCCTAGTATCTCCTCATGGGAGAGGCAGACACCTGGAGTCTGCTCAATTCCAAGTACCAGGGTCAATGCCTATGGTATGTCATGGACTGGCATGGGTATAGTCAAGATGAATGGTCATGGGTCCCAGCAGAAGACATTCTGGATTCCTCATTAATTAAAGACTTTCATAATGAATATCTGGACTAGCCTGCCCCATCTAGTGGCATACTCTGGCAAAGGGACATCTTGGCTTCAGGAGCAGCCTGTCAAGGAGGGGATGTGGGCAACACATGAGAATGACTCACAACATTGCATGTTTAATGACAGTGTTTATTGGATTGTGGATATTGGACTTGTTTGTTTTATGGATATTAAAATTTCTGCACATGGTTCCTTATTGCCTCATTCTTCATCTGAGTTTCCATTCTTGCACATTCACATACACAGCTGTGTTACCATAATTCTTCCCAAAAAATATTAACATCAAAGTTAATACACTGCTTGGCCAAAAAACAAACAAACAAAAAAACATCCTCATATTTCATGATATATTTCACTAACAAGTGCTTTTCTTCCAGTCACATAGCTGTTTAGTCTCGATTTTGTTAGTTCTCTTTGCACTGTCCATGTTGAAATGCTCTTACTTTCACTATTTAAACATAGTCATGAGTTGTACAGTTTTTAAGTGATCTCAGATTACAATCAAGACATTTTTCTGACCACATATCTTGCACAAAGTAGATAGTTCATCACTATCCTTATAGGTTTTAACAAGGCATTGGACAGTTCTTAACCCAATTTCAGTAATTTCAGCAATCTCCTTAGATGTGTCCTTTGCTTGATGCAGGCTGATAATTTTACCCTTGTGAAACCAAGATGTGAGACATCTTTTCCATGACCAAGGGATACATGTTTCGACATAGTTGTTTAAGAAATGAGAAGCTACTCATTGCATCAGTTAGGGTTAAAAGAATTGTTGTCAGCTGAAACATATTAATCACTGTAGTAATTATCCAATCAAAGGCTCTTAAGTATTTGCTTATTTAAATCCAAATGGCAACTTTATTTTGGCCAGGCAGTGTAAATTTCTTATGTAGTGCTTACGGTATGTTTGCAGTACTCTGTAGACAACACGAAAGACATGGTGAAATATACTAATTCCTGTATTACACACCGATATGCATGCATGCAGAGCATTTTGGAAACAGATCAGGCAGGAGGAGGGTCTGCCTGAACAGTTCTCACAACCTCGTAAACATGAATATCTCCCCAAAATAGTATCAGTAGAACACACTTTTTGTGAATACCAAAAATTAGTTCAAAATTCTAAAAGAGTTGCACCATCTAATACCTGTTCCACATGCTATAAATTCCTTTCATAGCACAAAAACGTCTTATAAAGCCAAAATATGAAATACAAATAATAACTTACAAATAATAATTACTCTTACTTCATACTCCTTCATTCTCCTGGCCAGGACTGTACAACTCTAACAGCATCACTCCAGAAAAAAGAATGTCAAAAATATATAATTTTCCCCATTTATAGGTATCGCTTTGGGACATAGGCAGAGTGAGGAAAATGAAGCTTAAGGCCTAATTAACAAGGGCCACAGACATAATGAGCACTGCTGTGGAATTAGGCCACTCCATATTAAATCAGGCTAAGCCACCCATTTCTTAACCAAATATCAGATATATAAATGCAAAAGTGACATACACAAACTGAGCTGGACAGAATGGATATGTGGAAACTATGAAAAAGATGTATAATTTCCACAGAGATATGTTGGTTGAATTTGTAAATAATTGAACATCATGTACAAAAAATAGTTGTTCAATTGTAAAGTTATTACTGTAATGTTATTATTGTTCTAAATACGTTTCTGTATTTTCGAATCATCTCAACAAATGCAATGATATGCAACATACTACAATTCAACTACTCCAGTGTATTTGATTTTTGTCCTGCTCTTATAACTGAGAAGAGATCTGAGGAGGAGACAGAGACACTGCCCGTGTCTCTTTGTGGTGTAGTTTTACCTGCTAGTTGGTGTTTCTTGGAGAGGTCAATGCCGTTGTCAGTTAATGTAATGATCTCAGTCTGGTGGAGGAAAATGACAGGGACATAGTCATTGATATTTTTAAAGATTTAGCTTTTCACAGATAGCAAAACATATCAACATAGTGGTATTACAGCTTTTTTCCCCATTCAGACTCATTACAAGTGATGGATTTGGACTCTGATCATCTTAACCAACCACTGGGATCAATAAAATGTAAATAGCCTTAGTTACAAGCAGCAAACAACTTATGAACAACTAAAAATGTAATTTCACTTGCGCTCACAGAGAAAGACCAGGTAGCATATAATTTCCAAAATGCAGGCTGGTACATGTTATTACTTTTCATTCAGTTTGCAGTATTGTTGTTAATGGTTGCGTGAATGTAAATGTGTGCTTACATGGGATAGACTCATCACCCACTACAACCCTGACCAGGATAATGTGGTTATTAAATGAATGAATGAATGAATGAATGAATGAATGACCTAAATATCAGATTAGAAAACATAGGAAATGTTCATCAGCGCCAGGAGTCTGTAGTTAATGGATTTTTTCCTCATGTGGATTGAAGACTACTTATTTTCATTGGGTAGACATTTGATTAGAAAAATAAAATATACGTGTTTCAAAAGTAGTATTATAAGTCCCAAAATTCTGTTCTGTGGTAGTTTCATCAAAAAAGTCCTGGATTCATTTAGCATTCAGACACCAAGGCCAAAATGGAAGATACCCTGAAGCTACACAGCCCTTCACATTTTCCATTCCAAATTAACCTACTTGCATTCTATATTGGCTCGCCCACCCCATGGCCATCTGTCATCACAGTTTCTATAGATATACATTGGCGATCTCAGGGCAGCTCCTGCTGCATATGCAAAATTTAGATAAATCTATTTTATAGCAGAATCATTTTTTAAATTTATAAAATTCATGTTTTGTACCAAAACCAGAAATTATTATATTAATAATTTCAGAAATTATTATATTAAATGGACATATGGTCTGAGACAAGACTTTGGGACATTTGAATCAAACACAGGTAATTAGGTAATTCACAAAGCATAAATTAAAGTGACAGGCCCTTATCTACTTTTAAATAAGCGATAAGGTGCATGTTCACTTCCTAAATTTCTGGTGATAAAGAGAGACATTCTAAAGTTGAATATAAGTTAAGTAAAATCAAAGCTGAAATTCCTGTGTAGTTCAGCACTTTCTATTGTAAAACACAAATGAAATGCCACCAGGCTGGCAACAGCCCTGGCTTTATAATCAGCTAACACAGCATAATGATCCCTGCTTTAAATTGTCTAGGTTTGTTTTCAACCATTACCATAACATTAGAACCTCCATTTTGGTTAATAGTTGAAAAAAAATCATTTTAAAAATATATTTTTTTAAAGCTGCACATATCCATGACCTCAGGGAAACTTACATTATAGGTGGTTATCACATACTCTCCGAAAATATTTGAACAGCAAGTATTATTTTTGCTATATTCTGAAGACACTGGGTTTGCAATTAAAAGATGAATATGAGAAGATGGTTCAAAATTTCAACTTTCATTTCCTGATTTTTACATCTAGATGTGTTAAACAACTTAGAACATGGTATCTTTAGTGTACTTTAGCAGCCCACCCAATTTTTTGGTTAGCAAAAGTATTTGGAACACATAGTCTTAAAGTAAATAAATTTACTATTTATTTTGTAAATACCCCTCTGAAGAATCACCACCTTAACATGGTGAAGGGCTTGGGTGTCCCAGTGATCCTGGGAGCTGTGTTGTCAGGGGCATTAGCCCCTGGTAGGGTCTCCCAAGACAAATTGGTTACAGAAGAGGGGCCAGACTAAAAGCGATTCAAGATCCCGATGAAATGGCAAAGAAAGAGCTGCAGCACCTCGCACAGGAGTGGGAAACCAGAGCCTCCTCCTGGAGCCAGACCTAGGAGGGGAGCTCACCAGTGAGCATCTGGTGGCCGGGCCTTGACCCATGGGGCCCGGCTGGGCACAGCTCGAAGAAATTACATGGAGCTGCTGCCATGTGGGCTCACCACCCGCAAGGACAGGCACCGGGGTCAGGTGCATTGTGAGCCGGGTGGCAGGCAAAGGCGGGAGCCTGGGCATGCTGATCCTCAGCAGCACAGACTAGTGATTGAGATGTGGAACGTCACCTCTCTGGCGGGAAGGAACTGGAGCTGGTGCGAGAGGCGGAGTGGTACCAGCTAGATATAGTTGGGCTTGCCTCCACGCATAGCACCGGTTCTGGAACCAAACTCCTGAAAAGGAGGTGGACTCTCTCTCCTTTTCTGGAATTGCCTAAGGTGAGAGGTGCCGGGCAGGTGTGGGGATACTCATGAACCCCTGGCTGAACACCGCTGTGTTGGAGTTCTCCCCGGAGAATGAGAGGGTCACCTCTATGTGACTGCAAGTTGCTGAGAGGAAACCTATTCCTGTTGTTTGTGCTTATGCACCAAACAGCAGTGCAGAGTATTCAGCCTTCTTGGAGTCATTGGGTGGTGTCCTGGAAGGGGTGCCGACTGGGGACACCATAGTTCTCCTGGGGGACTTCAATGCTCACATGGGCAATGATGGAGAAACCTGGAGGGGGGTGATTGGGAGGAACGGCCTGCCTGATCTACACCCAAGTAGTGTTTTGTTGTTGGACTTCTGTGCTTGTTATGGCCAATCCATGACAAGC
>JAOPUC010000023.1:28640268-28650346 GCA_027564185.1 Cephalocassis borneensis | reverse complement strand
GTTTTTTTTTATGTTTTTGTACTGTATGCCATACTGATTAAAATTAAAATAGAAAAATGCTTGAAACATTTTAGTTTGTGTAATGAGTCTATAATATATAACTTTCACTTTCTTAAATAACTGATAGAAAATATTGAACTTTTTCACAATATTCAAATTTTTTGAGATGCACTAGTATATGTAGCATTGCCCTGTGAAGGAGAGTGTACAATAGGTCAATATTCCCCAGTCACAATGGCGGAACGATTCCTAGCACCATATGGAAATGCCCAGTCATGTTTCCTCACTGAGAATCAGGTGTCTGTTTGGAGAGATGATTTAGGGTGGACTCCCTTGGGAGACCAAGCAGTGGGTGGGCAGGTGGCAGTGTATTCCTCATCCTCTTATCTCACAGAGGACCACCATGGGGTGTACCTCTCTCCCTAGAGGACTACCACAAAGGATGCAGCCCCAGACACCACCATTGTTGCAGATGTTTGTGCCACTGATAAATGGGATCCCAGGGCAAGACTGGGAAGTTGCACAAGTTGGAAAACAATCTCACATAAACAGTGATTCTCCAACTTCCCTCAATTCCATCTTAAGTCCATGGGGTGATAGGAGCAGAGCGAAAGAGTCTTCAAGAACCGCAACCTTTCTAAGGGACTGAAGATTGAAGTGTACAGAGCTGTGGTCATCATCACTCTCCTGTACGCATGCAAAACTTAGGTCACCTCCCACTGCCACATCAAAACCCTGGAACAGTTCCATCAGCGCTGTCTATGGTGTATCTTGGGAATCTCCTGGGAGGAAAAAAGACAAATGTGGCAGTCTTGGAGATGACCATCAAGGAGATGTCTTCATCTACATCTTGGAGATGTAGTCCATCAAGACTTTTATCATGTGCCAGCAACACTGATGGACTGGACACCTGGTCTGAATGGATGATGAACACCTGCCAAAGGTTCTCTTCTATGGTGAACTTCCTGCTGGATTGCAGCACAGAGGGACTCTGGCAGTGGGGACATGGCAAAGTGTTGGTTTGTGGATGGAGGGCAGGGCCAGGGAAGGTGAATGGAAAAGTCATTGCAACTGTTGTCGATTAATGTTGTGTTTGTTGCACTGATGATGGAGAATAGAAAAAGGTGGGAGAGAGTGAAGAGGGGGGATCTCTTCCAACCAGAACACGTGTGTGTGTGTGTGTGTGTGTGTGTGTGTGTGTGTGTGTGTGTGTGTGTGTGTGTGTGCGCGTGCACACATGAATGAACGAGAATATTGAAGCTGAAAAGCAAGCAAAAAGTCAAAATAAAGTCTGTGTTAACATCATTTCCTGCCTGCCTGTGCTTCAGTATTCCACCCACATCAGGGACATACAATAGTGGTGCCAAAAACTGGGATACTGAAGTGAACCATCCATGGAGTCCTCCCTGCTCAACAAACCCATCCATGCCCTTGCTGCTGCCCAACAGAGCTTGCACCAAGCGCTGATTGCCCTCCAAAAAGGAGCAATACCAATGCTTTGAAGCCTTGCTGTTGGCCCAGCAGGAAGCTTGCCAGGTGTTCTGGCACCTGCTCACATCAGCAGGGTCCTCAACCGCCACTGCTGCAGACCCACCCCACATCACACTCACAAAGATGGGGCCAGATGATGATCTGGAAGCCTTCATCATGCTCTTTCAGCAAGCGGCCAAAGTGTGGGGGTGGTTGGTCAAGCAAGGTGTGGCACATCTTCTACTGCTGCTGACTGAAGAGGCGCAGTTCACCGCACAGCAGCTCCCCGCTGACAGTCGGCTTGTTTATGTCGACTTGAAATGAGCCATCCTGCAGTGTGTCAACTGCTTCCCAGAACAACACTGTCAGTGTTTTTGCATGCTGACATTGGAGGAAGTTGGCCAGCCATTTGCATTCGGCCAACAGCTCCAGGATGCCTGATGGTGGTGGCCAAGGGTGAACGACCGCGACACTGAGGGAATCATTGACATGATGGCACTGGAGCAGTTCATCATGCAGCTGCTGGAAGGAACAGTGGAGTGGGTCCAGTGCCACTGCCTGGCATTGCTGGATCAAGCCATTGAGTTGGCGGAGGGCCATTTGGCAGCAGTTCTGGTGGCAGGCATACATTCCACCTCTTCTGCTCTCTCTCTTTCTCCTTCCTCCCATCTTACTTCTCCCCATCCCTGCCCCTTTCCCCCACCATGTGGGTGGGGGCCAGTCCCCCACAACTGGCTTGCCACAGCCATGGTGTCCCCCACCCTTCCTTCCCTTGTGTGTTTGTGTCTTCTCCCCCCCAAGTGAGTGGCAGTGCAGAGGTGAAGCCTGGGCTGATATGCTGGTGCTGCATGGAATGTGGCTATCTCCAGGACCAGTGCTCTGCAATGGAGGTGGGTGCTGTGGTCTGGATCCTCGACCAGAGACTGCCCTCAATTGATTTGGAGTGTAGATTCCGGCTGTAATCAGACTTCAATCCACCAAAGCCTGGTGCAAGGTGAGGCAATGGGGAGAGCATAAGTGGCCAAAGTTTTGTGTGCGCACAGTGATGTTCACAAATATCCACTAGTGTTGGTCCACATTCTATTTTGGGGGAAAAAGTATAGTGTAAAGGCAGAGATTAACCCACCAGTTGGGGACCAGTTCTGTGTGGATTATAGAAAAGTCAACACGGTGTCTAAATTTGACACGTACCTAATGCCTTGCATTGATGAGTTGCTCAATCGATTAGGCACTGCTTGCTTTTATTCAACACTGGATTTGACAAAGGGATATTGGCAAATACCCTTGACTCCTCTTTCCTGAAAAAAAAGGCCTTTTCCACACCGTTCGGCTTACACCAATTCATCATACTTTCTTTTGGGTTATTTGGAGCTCCTGCTATGTTCCAGCGGCTCATGGACAAGATTATTCAGCCCCATGCCACCTATGCCGCAGCCTACCTAGACAACATCATTATATATAGCAATGATTGGCCAGGGAACCTAGGGCACCTTAGGGCCATCCTGGAGTCACTGAGGTGTGCAGGCCTCACAACTAACCCAAAAAAAGTGTGCAATTGGGTGGGTGGAATTATAGTATCTGGGTTTCCACTTGGGTCATGGCAGGTGCCTCGGGTGTGAGACAGTTCCTGGGGCTGGCTGGCTACTACTGCAGGTTCATACCTAATTATTCAGATGTCACCAGCCCGCTGACTGATCTCACTAAAAAAAGGAGCACCAGATCCTGTCCAGTACGCAAAGCAACGCCAACAGGCCTTCACTGAGGTAAAAGCTGTATTTTGTGTGGGGCCTCTTTTATACTCCCCTGGCTTCTCTCTCCCTTTTATTTTGCAGATGGATGTGTCGGACAGAGAGCTGGGGGCCATTTTGTCCCAGAAGGTGGAGGGCAAGGAATGTTCAGTGCTGTTCATCAGTTGCAAGCTCTCGATGTATGAAAGAAACACCACCATCAAGAAGGAGTGCCTGGCCATCAAGTGGGTGGTCCTCACCCTCCAGTATAACCTTCTGGGGTGCCCTTTCACCCTTTGTTCAGACCACGCGCCACTCCAGTGGCCCCATTGCATGAAGGATGTCAATGCATGGACCACCCATTGGTATCTCGCCCTCCAGCCTTTTAAATTCGAGGTGGTCCATAGGCCGGAGGCACAGATAGTGGTGGCAAACTTTCTGTCCCATTGAGGGAGTCTGCTGCAGGCCGGATGGCTCCCCAGCCTGAGTCAGGCAGTGGGGGTATGCGGCAGTGGGGGCGTGGCCAAGCACTGGTTTGTGAATAGAGGGCATGGCCAGGGAAAATGAGTGGCAAAGTCATTGCACCTGTTCTCAATTAATGTTGTGTATTTGTAGCAGTGATGACAGAGGATAGAAAAGGAGGGAGAGAGTGAAGAGAGAGGATCTCTCCCAACCAGAATGTGTGCGTGTGCATGCACGCAAGAGAACGAATGAGAATATTGAAGCTGAAAAGCAAGCAAAAATCAAAATAAAGTCTGTTTTAATGCCATTTCCCACCTGCTCGCGTTTCAGTATTCCATCCACGTCAGAGACATACTACAGAGACCCTTGAAAGAGTACAAAGATGTGATTAAGAGCAACATGTCCCCCTCAGCAGCTAGAGTCCCTGGCCAAAGATAGACAGAGCTCAACTATAGTGGCGATGACATTCAAGGCCTCAAATCAGAAATATGCTGAGGAAAGAGAAATTAGCCTCCACCCAGGAAGAACCATCCCTCCTATGCCTGTACTGTAGAAGACTCTTCCATTTTAGACTAGGTCTTTACAGTCATGTTTAAGCTCATTAACACTGAGCTCAACAACAATGCCAAGCTTATCAAGCTCAACAAGGAAGGAGAAGAGGAGGAAAGAGATGACTCCCTACTCGAGCTCAAGTGGACCAATAACGAGAACGTGTATCTACCAAATGCTCTTATACAAAGAATAACAAAACAGTCCTAGAGAAGCTGTAATAATTCTACATACTCATGCTGCTTTTTACAGGTGCTACAGTGGTCTCGCTGGTATCAAAATAGAAATTTTTTAACAACATGCAAAAATGGTAAATACAAAGAAGTTTGTACCAATATGTACTGCAAAAATGCAAATGGAAGTGCAGAGAAAAATGACAATTTATTATCTTAGATATTGCCTAAAGAGGTATGCTGGTTTTTATATCTTTGTAAAGTGAATGAAGAGAGGAGAATATCTGGAAAGTTGGTAGCTTATCTTACCACTGAAATACCTGTCAAGTCATATCAAGAGGGATTTTATTTCATTCCTTGACATAAAACTCATATCCACTAGAACAGAATGCTGTTCATTCGGAATCACAGTGCAGCACAACACAGGGCACATAATAAACAGGACAGCACACACTAACTAGACAGGACAAAAGAAGAGGATTGCATGGAAGGAACCAGTGCAGACAACTACCTGTAAACTGTTGACTGTGAATAGAAGTGTAGCCACAAGATCAAGTAAAAAGTAGCAGCACATAAAAAAGCATGTCATAACAATAAAAAACCCCATTATAAAGTGCAGGTGTGTGGTGATGGATGTACAATGGTGGGTGTTGGGAAGGGTTTGACTAGTCCAGGTAGGTGATTCGATGCAATGGTGTGTTTAGTATTCTGACTGCCTCAGGGAATCAGCTGTTTTGGAAACTTGTGATGATGGCACAGATGCTCCAGTACCTTCTGCCATAAGGAAATACATGAGAGGGTGGGAGGGGTCATCCACAATACTAGTGGCCTTGCTGCATTTGTGGTAAGACTTGTCAATGGTGGACACTGAATTCAGGACAATGACTGTTCATAACTCAGAGAGGGGAATGCCAGGTGCCCTGAGGCTGTAGACATAGCAGGCAAGTGTGTAGTTAGGAAGTTGGTTGCATAAATATGGTGCAGAGCCCTTTCATGACTGGATTATAAGGACAAGAAGTTTGAATTTAATTTGTGTCACAACAGGAAGCCAGTAAATTGATCTCAGTATGACAGTCACAGGAGAGAGTTTTAAGAAGTTTTTAAATGGATAACAAGCAGAATTTTCAGTGCTCTGAAGAGGAGATGTAACATATGAAAGGATAAAGCAAGTTTTCAGTAGTCAAGTCTGAGAATAATGAGAGCTTATATAAGAATGCGAATGTATTCTGTAAGCAGGAAACACTTGGTTGTTCTGAAGGTAAAAATAAATAACAATCTGTAGGTTAGTGGTTGATGCAATTGGAGAACTTGAACCCTTTTTCTAAAATCACAGAACAATTCTTAGCCACCAGATGGACTGTAAAGGAGGTGATTTTGAGAATCAGCACATGGAAGTAGTAGGAGGAAACCTATTCTATCTGCTAAGGTTGCATTTCAGAACATACACTATGTAGGTGCAATAGGCTTACCAAATCAGTCTCATAAATTAATTAATCAGTCTCATAAATTAATTAATCATTAGTGTATCTAATAGTTTATTGCTAAACTATTAAAATCCATCAAATCAGTCTCATGTAAAAAGGTATCAGTCTCATGTAAAAAGGTATCAGTCTCATAAATTCATTAACAAAATTGTGACATGGGGTGGCCTTGGGCTGAGGTGCCCTTGAACAAGGTACCTAACCCCTGACTGCTCCCCAGGTGCTCTGGTGTGGCTGCCCACTGCTTGGAGTGTGTGCGCGTGCGTGCGTGTTCACTGCTTCAGATGGGTTAACTGCAGAGGATGAATTTCACTATGCTTGAAAGTGTGCATGTGACAAATAAAGGTTTCTTCTTCTAACAAAATGAGTGAAAGCAATTAGAGTTCTTTTCTTCGCAGAGGTTGGCACTTCAGTGAATATTGTAACAGTAAACAGGACACAGTTTATTCCAAAGATACCATTTATTTAAATAGCTTTCAGGACTTAGCAAACTAATACAGATCAGATATAGCAACAATAGCAGCCAAAGAATAATTCAGTATAAATGATGATACATATACAAATATAAGAATCAGTAATGTATGATAATTAAGGTGCTAATGGTAATCAGAAGTAATAGGGTGAGTAGATGTTAAAATGTGATAGGGAAAATCACGTGGTTGGTTGTGTGTGTGTGTGTGTGTGTGTGTGTGTGTGTAATGTGAATGGAATGCACGAGCCGTGCCAGGCCACACCTACAAGGAGAGCACACTGAAATTAAAACAAAGGAAACTGGAGTTTGAACTAGCCTCGGTTAAAAAGCGAGAAAGAAAGAGCAGGAGAGAGCACAGGCACAATCAAACTAAACAGATAGTAAACAAAGTAAACCAACAACACACGGTCTAAGACCCACTTATGTGAATCAAAATGTGTACATTTAAAATCATAAATGAATTCAAAGAAACACTGTTCACATTAACTAGCTACAAGTAAAACTAACAACTTTGCCCAGATGCCAGCCTTATTCATTAGCGATTGGAAGCGCCTTCTGTTATCCGGGAGAAGACAGTATTGAAAGTGATCCTTCTAATCCGAGACAGCGTGGAACGCAGATCTAGAGGAAAGATGGTTTTGCTCCTTCCACAGCTTGTCAACTGAAGATCCTTGGCGTCTCGTCGGGTGCCCAATGATCTAGAAAGAGTCTTGCTTATAATTTTGTTGACGTTGGAGAAAAGGGGGCAGAGGGATCCGGTCGCTTCTTTCCTTTTTTGAAGTACTGTGTAAGCTGCAGTAACTATAACCGGTTCATATATGGTGAAGGTTCATTGTGTCTAATTATTATATGTTTCTTACGTTGATTTCTTAAGACACATGAAATCCAAGAAATCAACGTAAGAAATGTATAACCGGTTCAATTATTATTACAACTCCGCGAAGGTCAAGCACATTGAACTTTGGCTAAAGTCTGATATCAATAGCTGGTTCTTTGTTCTCTGTCCTTCTGTAGCGCCAAATGCATCGGCTTCTCTCTTTCACATGTGGAGTCCACCAGAGAGGACATCCATGGCCAGAGAGAGGGAGATTTCATTTCCCTCACTGATTTAAAGCAGTCCAATACCATTACAGGAAGTCAGAGGAAGGGGAGGAGATAAAGCATGGCATCGAGTACAAAGATGAGTGTGTTTCAAACTGATTGTGAAAGGGTTACCATGGTTACGGGCATGGCCGCTGTCCCTACAACTACATGGCCAAAAATATGTGGACAAAATGACCGTCACACCCATATCCTTCCCCAAAATATTGCCACAAAGTTTGAAGCACCCAACTGTATAGGATATCTTTGTATGTTGGAACATTACAATTTCCTTTCACTAGAACTAAGGAGCCCAAACAATTTTCCAGCATGACAATGCCCCTGTGCACAAAGTGAGGTCTATGAAGACATTGTTTGCCAAGGCTGAAGTGATTGAGTAACCTGCACAGAGCCCTGACATCAACCCCACTGAACTCCTTTGGGATGAACTGGAATGCTGACTACCCCATAGGCCTCCTTAACTGACATCAGTACCTGACCTCACGAATGCTCTTGCGGCTGACTGAGCACAAATCAGCCACACTCCAAAATTGAGTGAAAAGCCTTACCAGAAGAATGGAGATTACTATAACAACAAATGGGAACTAAATCTGGAATGTTCAACAAGCATATGTGGGTGTTATGATCAGGTGTCCAAAAACTTTTGGTGACATAGTAGTCTTTATCTAAGAAGAAATGTTCAAAAGTTGATCTGCTGTCCTCTGACAGACTTGGGAGGTCGACAGAAGAAAAGAGACATGAAGTGTGTCATCACCACAGCAGTGTTAGGAGAAGCCCCTGATCAGTGAGCTAAGTTAGCTAGCATATCTGAAGAACAAGGGTGGACCAAGAACTGACCATTGAGGAATTTCTCTAGTGAGGATGTGAGCTGATGAACTGAATCTCACCTGATACTTGGTAGGACTGATCCTGCAGATTTTCAATTAAAGGGGGGGGGGGGGGGCAGAATGTAGCCCCCAGTGCCCATATCAGCAAGAATGGAGATGATCTGATGCTGATGATCTGCTGATTCATAGGATGTAAGACTCTGCTCTGACTTGATAATACCATTTGTCTCAATCTCAAGTGGGCAGCCAAATGGGATCAAATGTGACTTGTGATCAATCACTCACACCATTTATGAAGGTGTTTGGGATGAACATGGCCACATTACATTTGTAGCATGAACACTACTTCCCAATGTGTCATGGATATAAAAAGGCAGGCTAATTACCATCATTGCCAGGTTCACAGATTTCACAGGGAAATATCCTAATAGGGAAACTGTTTGGGGTTTTTTTGTCTGTGACTTGGGCATTCTCCACACATAATATTAAATACAGTTGTACAGTATATTAAAATTTAAATAATAAACATTTGAGGTCTCTTTACATTGCATCTTACCATTTTCACCAAGCTCTGCTCATTATTGTATAAATATACACTCACTGGTCACTTTAATAGGAACTTGTTCTGGATTCTAAGACTCCTGTTCTTGGCTGGCTGGAGTGGAATCCAGTGTGGTCTTCTGCTGTTGCATGCTGAGATGCTTTTCTGCTCACCATGGTTGTAAAGAGTTGCTATTAGTTGCAATATCCTTCTTGACAGCTCAAACCAATCTGGCCATTTTCCTCTGACCTCTCTTATCAACAAGGGAATGGTCACTCACTCAATGTATTTTGTTTTTCACGCCATTCTGTGTAAACTCTAGAGACTGCTGTGTGTGAAAACCCCAGGAGATCAGCAGTTTCTGAAATACTCAAATCAGTCCATCTGGCTCAAACCAACACCCATGCCACGGTGAACGTCACAGAGATCAGTTTTTCCTATTCTGATGTTTGAAGTGAACGTGATGAAGCTGTTCATTTGTATTTGCATGATTTTATGCATTGTGCTACTGTCAAGGGATTGGCTGACTAGATAATGGCATAAAACAGTGGGTGTATGTGACTCCTTAGGATCATTTTTTTAAAAATGATCTTTTTCAAGGGGTTCGTGCAAAAAGAGCTTGTAATTAATATAACGTGGCCTGTGGCTTCATTGTAATTATTCGCATCTATAATTAAGTCTGGGGTGTCGTCATCTGATCTCTTGGCTGGCCTATGATGTGTGTAATGTGAAAGTGCTCAAGGGGATATATGGCCATTAGTCGGCTTTCAAGCATTCAAATCTGGGAATTTTTTCTTTTTTTAAATTGAAGTGACACCTCGCAGGTTGGATCTGTCAATCTTTTTCCATGTGATTTTGTCTTGTAGGGATGGGTGATACCACTGATTTCCCAAGACTAGTATCCAGAGAACAGTATTGATACTTTTATTAAAGTCTTCTTGTGTACACACACACACACACAAAAAAAAAAAAAACCAGGAAGTATTTAATTTCCATAGTGAAAATTGTTAAATGCAGACATCAAAAGTTGTACTCGAAAGATTTGTCACTAGTACAGTGGGGCAAAAAAGTATTTGGTCAGCCACCAATTGTGCAAGTTCTCCCACTTAAAAAGATTAGAGGCCTGTAATTTTCATCATAGGTATACCTCAGCTATGAGAGACAAAATGAGAAAAAAAATCCAGAAAATCACATTGTCTGTCTGATTTTTAAAGAATTTATTTGCAAATTATGGTGGAAAATAAGTATTTGGTCAATAACAAAAGTTCATCTCAA
>JAOPUC010000023.1:27200209-27211787 GCA_027564185.1 Cephalocassis borneensis | reverse complement strand
AACCGGAGCACCCGGAGGAAACCCACGCAGACACGGGGAGAACATGCAAACTCCACACAGAAAGGCCCTCGCCAGCCCCGGGGCTCGAACCCAGGACCTTCTTGCTGTGAGGCAACAGCGCTAACCACTACACCACCGTGCCGCCTGGGAAAAGTATAGAACACACAAATGAAAAGAAACAAAAGTGTGATGCCCTTCATAAATCAGGCAATGGCTACAGAAACAGTCACATAGCTGAAAATGCTCATATCCACTGGTAGAGCAATAATTAAGTGGACCTGATAATGAACCTGCCTGGAAGAAGGTACAAGTATATTTTGCCCCATGCAAAGTATGAAGTTTGCTTAGAGATGCAAAAATTACTTGAAGTATCCTCCTTTGAGATCTGAAGAAGATTGTAGCTTTTAGGGTCACCATTATACAGAAAAGAACCTTTGTTAAATATTAGATATGGTAGATGATCTACATCATGGACTCCATGAAGCACCAGGAGAGTTTGAATGAAAATCCAGCTGCCTCTGCCAAGAAGCTACAGCTGGGTTGTGGTTGGATCATTCAACAAGACAGTTAATCCAAAATGTCCAAGTCCACACAAAAGTAGCTCAATGAACATAGAACCAAGATTTTGATATGGTCCCCTGACATCAACCTGATTAAAAACCTGTGGTCTGAATTGAAAAGTAAAATCCATAGCCCTGGAAAATGTTTCAGGGGATTCTCTAAAAAGAGTGATTTTCTCTTTTGAGGAGTGCTCTCAGATTCCCGACTCTTACCTCAGTTAAATCAGTCCCAGTTTAAGCTAATTATCCACATACATTTTGATAATTGGCAGCCTGATGATGCAGTAGTTACCACTGTCGCCTCATAGCAAGAAGGTTCTGGGTTCAAACTTTGTGTCAGCTGGTGTCTTTCTGTGTGCAGTTTGCATGTTCTCCATATGCCTGTGTAGGTTTCCTTCAGGGTGCTCCAGTTTCTTCCCACAGTCCAAAGACATGTGGATTAGGTCAACTGGCTACTCTAAATTGTCCTTAGGTGTGAATGGGAGTGCGAATGGTTGCTTGTCTCTCTGTTAACCCTGTGGTGACCTGCTCAGTGTGTACCCCACGTCCCACCTGAAGTCATCTGGGATTGGCTCCAACTTCCCCTGTGACTCTGACAAGTAAGCAGTATGGAAAAAAGGATGGAAACATGGATTTTAATTTATCCATCTTTCCCAAGGATACCAAACAATTCTAAAGCAGACTGGATTTGTCTCAGCACTTAAATTTCTCGGTTTCTTTTTGTCATTATTGCTGCAGTAATATAATGCCTGTATGGCTCAGGAAACAGAACCTATTTGAGTACCACATGTTGTATTCTAAATTGCAAGGATGTGCTTTTCAAGTCAGCTTGAGGAAAAACAGTGCCACTACAGACTGCACTACAGGGGAAAAAATTATGTACAGCTGAGGTTACATGCAAGGCAGTAAAGAATGAAGGCGAACGTGTTATGGGGCTCTGTGATCACAGATGTGCTGTCAAGTTGAAAGTAAGAGAGAATGAAAAGAGGTGAGAGAGATGGATTGGGATTTGTAGGTAGAACAAGTGAGGGGAAAAATCATAATTAAAATTGCAGGTAAATGCGAGCTTATGTTTGTGAACACAAAGGGAATTACTTTCTCTGATTTTTTTTTTTTTACCTTCTATTTCTGTCTCTTTGAAGTCTGTGAATCACGGAGGATCCATTCTCAGGACAATAATGATGTTTGCCTGTGATTCACTCCAAGGAGCATGAAGTGAGTAGAAACCCACTGAAATTGCTGAGAGCAATTTCACAGGAGAGACCGCTGGATTATTTGGTAGGAACAGAAACTGCCAAGACCCTCACCACATTCACTCCCAACATCTGATGGATGTTGGTAATCTCCAAGAAAGCAACTGGTCACAGTTGGGAAAGATAGATGAAAATTACATTCCAGATCCCCTGCATTAGAACCTGAAGCCAATTTGCTTTCTGTGCTGAAGAGGGAGATTTTGATTTCCCAGTGCTGTGGAAAATTGGTATGGCTAAGGTGGAACAGTGTGTGGCGTAATAACTAGCTCTTGTTTATTTTTACCTATTGCTCTGTTTCTACAATAAAATATACTGGCCACTGAGTTTCAGGTTCTTGATGTGTGATTCATAAGTGCTCTGAGGAATGATACAAACGTGAACTTCCTATGATGTTCTGGAGAAACTCTTCATGACAGACTGTTTAAAGATTTGGTGCTTATACTCAAAAATGTTCTGTGCTTGTTCTTCATTCCAGTGCTTACATAAGCCTGTTGTATCTCTTGTATCTCTTATTTTACGATTGACTAACTGAGAAAGTCCAGCTTCACAGGAAGCTTTCTAACAACTGTCACCATAAAAGCAGCAGGATGTAAATGTTTGCTCATTTTTGCACAAAAGCACACAATTCAAATTGATGCACTTTTCATAAAGAAAAAGAACATGCATTCTTGCAGAACAGATGTTCATAGTATGACGTACAGCACAATAAATGAGTATAATGTACTTCAGTGAGTTGAGAAAGAAGCAAGACATCCAAACACTTTTCTTATTTGTTGTATAGACACCAAAAAGCAAAATGAAAAAAGAGAGAAATCCTTAAATCTCTTTATCCACTAACACTTAAGTCTCACCTTTCTTCCTAACCTGACATGCATAACACATGTGCAGAGACCCAAAACACTTGCTCTGTTACTGTAATCCCCCACCTGACACACTTATAAGAAGCTCAGCCAAAGCACACAAAACAGAAGTCTCACTACTCACAAGTCCTCGCTCCATCCTCTTGTTTCCTTCTGCCTCTGGCTAAGCTCTTCCTCTGATACACATTACTACAGACTGAAAACAGAATGCAGACAAGAATACGTGATACGAGGAACTGACAAAGTGCTCTGTAGGCGGCCACAAGATGAGAAGCACAGGGAAACCGTATGCTGCCAGAGCCTCTCCCTTGGCAAAGGAGCTCATTAAGTGAGTGACAATCATGCTGCACAAAGCTTGATCTGAGAGCTATTCACTGCACTGGATGGGTGGGGAAAGGAAGGGAGGGAGAGAGAGAGAGTGAGTCAGGCAGGCACCAGTGAAGGAATGTTGAATCGGGACACATAGTTTTAGGGAAAAAAATGAAATAAAAAAGTCCGCTGACATCTGCAGAAGTGTAATCCAAGGTAAGATCTTATTATGCATATTAGTGTATGTAGAGTTTAAAGTTTCAACTACTGTAATCATTCAAGTGTTCTTGTAGAAATAATATTATTGTACACTGCCTTGTCAAAAAAAAGTTGTGCACTCTAATATTTGGTTGGGCCACCTTTAGCTTTGATTACAGCATGCATTCACCATGGCATTGCTTCCATAAACTTATGCAATGTCACAACATTTATTTCAGTCCAGAGTTGTATTAATTTTTCACCGAGATCTTGTGTTGAGGATGGGAGAGTCAAACCACTGCGTAAAGTCTTTTCTAGCACATCCCAAAGATTCTCAATAGGGTTAAGGCTGGGACTCTGTGGTGGCCAGTTCATGTGTGAAAATGATTCCTCGTGCTTCCTGAACCACTTTTTTACAATCTGAGCCCTAATTTGAGCCCATGCCATCAGGGAAGAAAAAATCCATGTATGTGATGACCTGTTCATTCAGTACATTCAGGTCATCAGCTGACTTCATTTTATTGCCCCATAATATTGCTGATCCTCAACCTGACCAACTGAAGCAACCCCGGATCATAACACTGCCTCCAGAGGCTTGTACGTGACCACTATACATGATGGATGCATCACTTCATGTACTTCCCTTCTTACCCTGACACACTCATCACTCAGGAATAGGGTAAATCTGGGCTTATCAAACCACATGACCTTCTTCTATTGCTCCACAGTCCAGTCTTTATGCTCCCTAGCAAATTGAAGCCTTTTCTCCTAGTAGTCTCACTAACAGGTGGTTTTCTTATGGACACACAGCTGTTTAGTGCCAATCATGTGAGTTCTGTTCACATTGTAAGTCTGGAAATGTTCTTAATTTCACTATTAAACATAGCCATGAGTTTTACTGTCATTTAAAAAAAAATTCAACTTCACCAAGGATTTAAGTGATCTCTGATCACGGTCAGTTAGGATATTTTTCCAGCCGCACTTTTTCCACAAATTTTAAGGTTTACTACCGGTACTATCCTTCCAGGTTTCAATAATGCAGTGAACAGTTCTTAACCCAATTTCAGTCATTTCAGAAATTTCCTGAGTTCTTTTCTTTGTTTGATGCAGGCAGATAATTAGACCCTTCTGAAACACAGTAACATCTTTTCCATGAGCATGGGATATGTCTTCCGACATGTTTGTTTAATAAATGAGAAGCTACTCACTGCATCAGTTTGGGTTAAAATAATTGTTGCCAGCTGAAACACAATCACTGCAGTAATTATCCAATCAAATGATCTTATGTATTTGCTTCTTTAAATCCAAATGGTGACCTTTTTTGGCCGGGCAGTGTATATCTGAATTTCTGCAATAATAGCATCAATGAGCTTATGCAAACACACACAAAAGTGAGCATGAAGTGAGCACAATATAACACTCTGTTCTGGTTCTCCAAAACATCTGTAAACACCTGCTTATGTTTCACTAATTGGCATCAGTTCAATGGGAACATAATCAAGAACATGACCAGAAATCCAAAGAGCATGTGATATTTATTTGACTCACAACATAGCCATAGGTGGACTAGTAACAAACTATTACCAGCAAACTGGGGAAAAACCCAGTCCTCTCCCATTACATTGGGGAGTAGGGAGTTCAGGGGAGAATCAAGATGATATATGATGTGGAATGGGGTGTATGACTCACAGTTTAACAAGGAAGAGGGAAGTGGAAAATTGGAAGTGGGGGAGGTTATGTTTGAATTATACTGATATGGGTCGTTAAAGGACAGAAAATCTTCAAAGCACTGAAAAGATTTCCTTGAATTAAAAAAAATGCAGAAGAGATTCTACATAAGCTTATATCAAGCTGATGCATCAGCTGCATATAGCATTTTCCATGCTTTTATTAGATCATTTTTGCTGTAGGAAGTATGATCCTAAGAAGTGCCATCAATTACTTGGAATATCATTAAATTTACAGGCACCAGAAAAAAAAAATCTTAATTAAAAATCAATTATAATGAATGTACTTGCGAGTTTGCTTCTTGGAAGTTTCATTAATTCCATCCTCTCTGGCTGAAGTTAATTATCTTAGCTAACTAGATAAAAGACATAACCAGTCTTTCTACATTTTTTCCTGTATATCAAAGTTTTGAATTGTATTCCAATAAATACCTCAACCTCAGATTTTTATCAAAGCAATAAATCACTTAAGCCTAATTCTGATGAACGAGAATGATCCGTCATGTGTGAACATGAGCAACGGATGTTCAAGCAAATGAAAGGCAATAAAGGTACCGCCATCAGTGAAAAAAATCTTACACTAGGTTAAGAAAACAGTGGCTCTGTTTATAAAGATGAAATACAGTGATTAGTCATCATTCATCTTCATTTAACAAATAGCACAAGTTTCATCTTGAATCATCCACTGCTCTAAAATATCGGTCCACTTCAAATGACAGAGAATGGGATTGAGCAAAAACACTATGGTGTGCTTAATTGTGGGAGCAGACTGCCAAAACCAGACACTGAGAACACTCACTGCTGTGTCAGTCCAGGTCCCTTGGCACTCCCTTCAAGTGCCAGCAGGATGGGGCTGCCTTTATGGGCCGCACAAACAGAGGGAAGCCTTATGAACTTTGCACAAGCACTTATGGAGGTAAGCAGCAGAGGACAGTGGACAGAGGGGAAAGAATAAAGCTGCGGAAAGGATGGACAAAGCTGCCAGCTCTCCGGAGTTCAGCTGCGCCGAACAAACCTGACATTGTTCTTGGTGCTGCCTAGAGGACAACTTCCCCTCCCTCCACTTCTCTCTCACCATCTCTGCGCCTTTGTGTCCCTCTTCTCCATGGTTCACAGTAAGCCACCATGTATTATAGGGTTCTTCCAGTGCCATTTGATCTGGCATTCACAAACCAAAACAACTCTGACACATATTATGTGCATCATTTGTTTTTAGCTCTAATCCCTCATTACTTATAATTATAAATTTTTTGCATCAAAGAATGGCTTGCATTTATAATTTATAGTTCCAATAATTTTACAAACTTCTACTTCTACAAACAAAATTTTGCTGAGAGTAAGTGCACTGCAGAAGCAGCCAATTGGGGAAACATCACACTACCTGCAAAAACTAACAAATCACTACATTCGCTAAGCCAAATGTGGCACACTGGGCGCACAGGTGTTCTCCACTACAGGAAATAACCTTAGAGTAACCTTCAGGCAACACTGACAACCTGCACTGTGTGCTCACCTGGGTCCTGATAAACTCCACTATCCAGTCTAAGTGATCTATGCTTTGGGATTAGAAAGGAACTCCCAGAGCATCTATATAAGCTGAGGAATAAAAAGTAGGGTACAAAACATGATGGGTCAGTGGCATGACAAGCTCAGCATCATCAAACCAACAGAGAATGCCTTCTGCTGGATTTACACCACTTGAGCATTGGAGAGCTAGAGCACAATTTTGTAAAAACATCCATAAGATGAGATCATCTTAACTGGGAGATTTTTATTTTTTTTAATACTCTTTGTGCTGCACAGCTCAGTCCTAAGCACATTCCAAAGCTATATTCACTGCCAGAGCAATGAAAGAAGCTTCTGGTGCTCCACTTTCAAATCTGTATCAAATAAACCTACGTATACACTTGTTAAAACCACCTTCTTACATAAGCAGATGTTAATGTGCTGTATCTATGCAGAAATGAGTTAAAGATTCAATAATTAGAGAGAACTGCTTAAAAACTGTATGGTTATTGACATTTCTGACCTAAAAAAATGCACAGTCATCATAAATTATGTCAAACAGGTTCGAGACAGGTTTTTTTCCCCCTCCAGTTGATTCCCACTTGTTTGGGGCAAGACTAATTTAGCAGGTGTTTTTATTCAGTTTCAAAGCTATAACATATTTATTTTTCAGCAGCTCCTTTGAACCTACACATGCCAAAAATAATGGCCGGATATCTGACAGGTGCTCTTTATGAACTCCACCACCATATGCCTCTCCAGACGAAGTCCCTTTATATGCAGAGTGTTTATATGCCGTTCCCCATTAGCGTTGGCACATTAACAACCTCTAAATTGATTCCAGACCTTGGTTTATAGGTGAGGGCAACATATACTACAACTGACTCACATCAGGTATCCATTTTACAGCATAGGCAAGCATGGAAAGAGATAGCTGTTGCATGCTTGAAGCTGCACTTTTCCATTGCAAAAAAGTCTACTGTGTACACAGGTTAGTGAAATGTTAAGCATGTTAAATTGCAGGGTGATAATTACACGAGACATTTGCATTCCGTGTGTGTGTACGTGATATGGTTTTCAGGACTGAAATGTTATTGAGTGATTTCTCTTGTCTCCTCTGTCTTTTTCAGACTTTCCATTGGCAGACTTGATCACAGATGGTACTCCCTGTGATTATGGCAACAGCCATTATGTGATCAGCTTTCCTGATTGGCATCTTCACCAAAGGTCTCAGGCAAACACACATCACTTGTCATGATAACACTGCTACCACTAAATGTTAGGTTAATTCACATTGACTGCAATATAAATTTGAGGATAAACATGCTGTCAAAGTAAGTATGAAAAAAAAAAAAACAGTAGGAGACAGGCTAACTTTCATTCTAGCGTCCTTCACCACACTTCCGGGACTGTTGTTGACAGGTTTTAAATGAAGTGTCCTGTTGAACCCACTTTAATCATGTTACCCCAGAAATCAATGCCCTACTTCCCCCAGTGCTCAGCCTTAACAAATGCTAAAGATCTGGAGCCCAGCGGTATTTTGAGTGTTTACATAAGTCATTTGAGAATGTTGGACAAATATGAAGTCAGGGAGATAAATTCATTAAATCAACCATCCAGTCATTCAACATGCATAGCAACACAGCACATCTAAACCCTATGTACAAATGTGGTTTTAGAGCTGACACTATGGAAAGAAGGGATTAAAAGAATGAGATAAGTCCTAGCTCAAAATGAAAATGGTTCATTGGTTCAATATTAATTTAATACAGCAGTGCTGCAGGCATAGAGCTCTGTGTGGATCATCACCATCTTCCCACCTACCAATAGAGGAAGTCCATTGCAAATGGCTGCAGGCAGAAAGTGTGCCGCCAAGCAAACGCCTCCTGTGCTGCAAAATCAGATTTCCAACAAGTGAGATTAATGTCTCTTGGAAGCATCCATAGCTGAGCCGCTTCTCCTCCTGCCGCTTTAATGAGATAAACCTAGCTTATTCTAGTTAGCTGGCCAAGATAGGCCTGAGCAGCAAGCTGATGCCTTTTAAGGAGAGATGAGCCTGAGGACTGAGGTCAGGGTTGGGAGACAGAATGTTATGCTGCAATACAAAACTAATCAAGCAGTGGAAAACTGCATCAAAGATTAACTTTGCTTGTGAGTCTCTCTTAATAAAAATAAAATCCTGAAGGGGACAAAAATCAGATGTATTTGAATTAGCATGCAAGTCACGATCACACAAGGCTACAGAATAGTACGAGATATTTCTACTAAATTGAGGATGCAGTTATTTGTGTGTGTGTGTGAGAAAGTGATTGCTCATGAATAAACCAACATTGTTAAGATGATTTTGAAAATACAGGAATTTTTTTAAGTAAATAGCATTTTTAGAAGTGATCATCGAAATGCAATACACAAAAGAAAATGGGACAAACAGTTGGTGGTCAAATTTCACATACACACACACACGCACACACAAATAGTTAAATAGGCCAGGCCCTTGCTTGTGTAATATATGTTGTTGTTCTCTGAGACCCTGAAAATAATTAGGATACAACATCCTGGGGCCTGCAGGCAAAGCTGAAAAAGGTGTGGGAAATTGTCTTATTATGTAAATGTCCCTGCTAGCTTTGCATGATTGATTGTGTTGGTTAATTACTTTACCAGCAGTCATAGGTGATTACTGGAATTTCAGTTCGAAAAGTCTGCATAGATAATATTATGAAGGAATCACCAAAATATCCATTAAATGTTCTCACTCAAGTTTGATGTGTGTAGTAGTTTGCTATGTCCTAAAGGACTTCCTTTCTGTTGCAAATCAGCTTTACAACATTTATATCTGTCTGTATTTTAGTCAGTTCCAGGATACGGTGTTCATTCTTATAAACTGTTTATAACTGTAAGTGCTCTCATTTTACATTGCAGTGACCCCTATGGCCTTGTAATCTATTGTATAGCAGCACCTGCAGTGCACATCTGGTGACTTTGAACCCACTAGGCCAATAATGTGAGCAATTTCCTTCCAGCAGTGTTTCGAAATCTTCTGAGAATCACCCCCATGCACATTCTGATGTTTTGCCTCCTCTAACACATCCATTTCAATCTGTTTCAGGGTTGTTTGTTAACTTATGAGTTGAATCACAGTCTAGCAGGGCTAGCTTATGAGTTGGGAACAGTGAAAACCACAAAATGTGCATAGCGGAGGCACTTCAGCAGCAGGACTCAGAAACACTGCCTTATAGCCAGGCAAAAAGCTAATCATCTAACTATGTAGGTGTCCATTTATGTCTCTTCGGCTTATGCTGAGCAGTCTTGCATGCTGTTTTGCCACTCACACTAATGTGAAAATTCACTGTTATTTTGTCAAGCATTGTGGGACTGAATAATTCATACATCCACATATCTGTTCTGATAATATGGAGAGCCTGGATAACATGGATACACAGTCAGAGCTTGACTGTTTAAGAGGTGTTTTAATATACTGACTCTAGCAGTGTGTTCCTGTTGAAAGGGTCCATGGATGATGCCTATAATGGGTTCCAAAAGTCTCCAAAAGACACCACGAGTGAAAATGCTTTGATTTTGCACTCTTTTCTACAACCCCAAAACATAAAATGTTGGGACAGTATGGAAAATGCAATTAAAAAAAGGAAGCATTGATTTCTAAATTTACTTTGACCTGTATTTCATTGCAGACAGTATGAATCCAAAATAATTTGTGTTTTGTCTGGTCAAATTCATTGTATTTGTTAATATTCATCCATCCTTGCATTTCAGGCCTGCAACACATTCCAATAAAAGTTGAGACAGGGACAATTTTGGGCTAGTAATGAGGTAAAACATTTAAATGATGTGAGTTGAAACAGGTGATGTCAACATCCATTCATCCATCTTCTGCCACTTATCTGGGCCTGGGTCACAGGGTTAGCAGCCTAAGCAGAGCAGTCCAGACTTCCATCTCCCTGGCCACCTCCACCAGCTCTTCCATGGGAATACCAAGGTGTTCCCAGGCCACCCAAGAAATGTAATCTCCAGCATTCTGCCCCAAGGTCTCCTCCCGGTGGGGCATGCCCAGAGAACCTCCCCTGGGAGGCGTCCAGGGGGCATCCTAACAAAGTGCCCAAACCACCTCAATGGACTCCTTTCGATGTGGAGTAGCAGCGGTTCTACTCTGAGTCTCTCCCGAATGACCAAGCTTCTCACCCTGTCTCTAAGGGACAGCCCAACCACCCTGCAGATAAAACTCATTTTGACCGTTTGTATCTGTGATCTCATTCTTTCGGTCACTACCCACAGCTCGTGACCATAGGTGAAGGTGGGAACGTAGATAGACCAGTAAATTGAGAGGTTTGCCTTTTGGCTCAGTTCTCTCTTCACCACAACAGACCAATTTAGCATCCGCATCACTACTGATGCTGTCCCGATCTGTCTGTCCAACTCCTGATCCCCCCTACCCTTACTCATGAACAAGGCCCCAAGATACTTAAACTTCCCCACTTGAGGTAGCATCTCCCTCCTGACCCAAAGTAGGCACTCCACCCATTTCCAGCTGAGTGCCATGGCCATGGACTTGGAGATGCTGATCCTCATCCCAGCTGCTTCACAGTAGGCTGCAAATCATCCCAGTGCATGCTATAGGTCACAGATTGATTAAGCCATTAGGACCACATCATCCACAAAAAGCAGAGACGCAACCCTGATGCCACCAAACCGGACACCCTCCGCCCCTTGGCTGCTCCTAGAAATTCTGTCCATAAAAGTTATGAACAGAACTGGTGACAAAGGGCAGCCCTGGTGGAGTCCCACATGCATCGGGAACAAGTCCAACTTACTGCTGGCAATGTGACCCAAACTCCTGCTCTGGTCATACAGGGTCCGAATGGCCTGCAGCAGTGGGCCCCAAACCTCATACTCCCGAAGCACCCCCCACAGGACACCCTGAGGAATATGGTCGTAAGCCTTCTCCAGGTCCACAAAACACATGTAGACCAGTTGGGAAAACTCCCATGCACCCTCCAGTACCCTTGTAGGGTAAAGAGCTGGTCCAGTGTTCCATGACCAGGATGAAAACTGCATTGTTCTTCCTGAATCTGGGGTTCAACTATCAACTGGACTCTCCTCTCCAGCACCCCAGCATAGGCTTTCCCAGGGAGGCTGAGAAGTGTGATCCC
>JAOPUC010000023.1:27118187-27136423 GCA_027564185.1 Cephalocassis borneensis | reverse complement strand
CTGTAATAAATGTATTTGTGAACTCAGTTCTGGCCTGCCGTCCTTCTGTGCTCCACCCACCCATCCAAGTTGTTACACCACCAAAGGAAGGTCAGTAAATAAATGTATAGTGTACCTTTCTTCAGGGGGAATAAAAAACCTGGGTGACTAACTGTCAGCCTTTTTTCTCTCTCTCAGGTTTCTGCTACCTCTCTCTACATTTCCTGTAACCCAACTTCTTCATGATGGTGTCAATCTACTGATGGTTCACCATCAATTCTGCTTCTACGGTGCACAGCTAACAGTGCTGGATTGGAAAGCCACAAACCTAACATGGTGTCATGCTCTGGCTCTGCCTACACAAGACTGTACCACATAATGAAAAGGGAGAGGGGTGAAATATAAAAACTATCTATTCTAATAATTTTGTGAAAATGGAAACCCAAATCAGAAGGTTGTTGTATTTGCTCAATATAATTGATAAAATTATTAAAATATTTTGATTAAATTAACTTAGAAATAGTAATAATGTTAATATTGTCCTCTGAGGACCCCCTGTCAATACTGGGCCCTTAAAATCATCCTTACCCCCAAAAGGGCACCCCATATATAAATACACATAAATATTTGCACTTAAATATACAAAGTACACATAATAGAAAAATAGGTAATTAGTTGCTCTGTATAATCAAATGTACATCAAAATACCAAAAATGTTGGCTGCTCTTGGAAAATGGGGGGAAAACAAGGTGCTCAGGCAAGAAGACAATCCAGGCACTCCAAATGAGAAAATGAACAAACAGGGAAAGAGTTATAAGAGAGCCTTTATAATAGTGACTAAATCATTGCAAAGCCAACATGTTTCAACCATTGTTGGTCTTCATTAGGGCTTTAAAAAACAGGCAAATCAGGCAAGGCCTGATATATACTGTAAGATTACTGCTGTTACTGTATATATAATCTCATCTCATTATCCCTAGCCACTTTATCCCATTCTACGGGGTCGCAGGCAAGCTGGAACCTATCCCACCTGACTACGAGCGAAAGGCAGTGTACACCCTGGACAAGTCATCAGGTCATCACAGGGCTGACACAAACAACCATTCACACTCACACCTACAGTCAATTTAGAGCAACCAGTTAACCTAACCTGTATGTCTTTGGACTGTGGGGGAAACCAGAGCACCCAGAGGAAACCCACGCGGACACAGGGAGAACATGCAAACTCTGCACAGAAAGGCCCTTGCTGGCCAAGGGGCTCGAACCTGGACCTTCTTACTGTGAGGCGACAGCACTAACCACTACACCACCATGCCGCCCTTAACAAGGGCTTTGTAGCAAAATAACTAATCTGCAAGAAATACTTAAATGTATGGCAAACAACTAAATATTTTAATTTGATTTTTTTTTTACATTTCACAAATCTATCTGCATCACAAACTATTGTGATTAGACAGAACAACCCAGACGTTCCGGTTATGACGTGGACGTGAGTAGTCGCAGAACCCATATGCTCCGGTAAAATATTTTATATATATGTATACCCATTCGTTTGCTTTTGTGAAATGTCTTAGTCGAGTGATAAGTGCAAGATAGACGTAGGATTCAAAATGAAGTTGAGTAAACCTAGTTCAAGAGCTAAAGATAAGAGAGAGAGGACAATTTGGAGTTAGCAGCTCATAGGCTAGCTGAAGCTCCCGTAACTCAAGCTAGGGATGAAGGAATTTTAGCTGCTATACATGTGCTTCGGAAAGACTTCTCTGCCCATCTCCAAGAAGTTATCACCTCAAATCATGGGATCAGAGAAGCCTTAGTCTTTCTCTGAAAGACTAAGTGGCGCAGAATCCCGTACAAGTTCAGCTGAGGACCAATTGAACAACCTAGATAACGTCTCTGCAACCACTCAAAAAAAGGTGCTAGCACTCACCAGGTCAGTGGAGTCCATGGAAAACCACCAGTGCTGACTAAACTTGAGACTGGTGGGCTTGCCAGAAAACACAGAGAAAGGTGACTTGGTATCCTTCCTCAATGAATGGTTACCCGACCTCCTTGGTCCAGAAAATTTCCCGAATCCAACATCCGTTGACCAAGCCTTCAGACTTCCAAAAACAGCCGCTTCTAATGCTAACAAGCCGAAACTAAAACCTGTTCCTTGGGCAGTCCTCATGAAATTCCGCTGGCTGATCGACAGAGACTGAGTGATGAAGGCTGCTCACAAGAAGAAATGTCTACAGTTCGAGGAGAATTGTGTGATGTTTTTCCCAGACCTTTTGGCGGGGATTCAGCAGCAGAGGAGAAAGTTTGATGGCGTGAAAGCCCGACTACATAAGCTGGATATCGAGTTTGGATTAGTTTCCAGCAAAGATGAGAATCTATCACAAGGGTAAATCGCATACTTTGCTGACTCCAGCAGAGCACTGTAAAACTAGATAAGGTCACTGAGCTCAAATTTTGTTGAAACAGATTACGTAAAAATTTGAGGTAACTTAAATTTTTAAAAGGTAAGATTTCTTAAAAGTTACAATTAAGTGCAACTATAGTGTAATTTAAGAAATCTTACCTCAAACTTTTATGTAATCGGTTTCAATAAAATTTGAGCTCAGTGACCTTATCGGGTTTTACAGTGAGGTAGAGGCCTTCATTCAAGAGATCGAGACAGAACGGTCTCAGTCTCAACAGAACAATGACGTGAGTGATGTGAAATATCGCTAGCCCGCTTTGAGCTAAAATACACGAAAGACTTAGACCAAGATGTATGGGGCAAGAGTATCATATTCCAGAGACATATCACATACCCATAATATAGCTGCTGACCCACTGTGTTAACAGAGCGTTCTTTGCCTAGCGTTCGACATGCAATCCACGCAAGTCTTTCTGGTTTGAGAGCACTTCCGTTTGCATGGGCACACCTCTTTTATTAATCAACACGTGTAGACACTTAAACTCATCATCACATTCAGACCAATGGCCATCAAGAAACTAAAGACATGGGCGTCAAGCCAATAAGCAAACAAAAAGAGCATTTCCTACACATGATACTTAAACACAATTGTTCTTTGTGTAGGGTATAACAAAAATAAACAGTGTTAAATGGGAGCATCTTAACACCCCCACTTGCTCACATTTTTGCAAGCACCCTTTTAACAAGTCTTCACAATCCATTTTTCACAAATCAAAAATCAATTTGTTTACAACTCTTTGTTTTTCACAAACACAATTTCTAAGTCCATCATTGGTCAAACACCAAATAAGTACAGTTCAAAGTCCATCAACCTCAGCTTACTCGCTGGTTTCGTCAGGATGTCTGCAACCATCCCAGTGGTTGGACAGTACTCCAATTGCATTTCATCATTCAACATTGATCTTACAAAGTGGTATTTAATGTCCACATGTTTGCATCTCTGCCTATGTACAGGGTTTTTCGCTAATGCTATAGTGCCCTGGTTGTCTTCATAGATAACACACTTGTATACTAGTCCATCAAAGTATTGCAAAAACTGTTTCAAATACAGGCACTCCTGCATGGTCGCAGCTAATGCCATATACTCGGCCTCACAGGTGGAAAGCGCTACTGTAGGCTGTCTTTTTGTTTTCCATGACACTACAGGTCCAGTACTGGTCAAACTTACACAATAGCCTGTTGTGCTCTTCCGGTCACTAACATCAGAAGCCCAATTTGCATCACTGTAAGCATACATCACATTCCCATTCTCATGTCTCCTGAAACAAAGTTCTTTGTTTGGGGTTCCTTTTAAGTATCTCAAAACATGTTTCACAGTTGCCCATTGTTCAATGGTTGGTCTACTGAAATATTGAGACAATTTACTTACAACATAACTTATGTCTGGCCTTGTACAGGTTGCGAGGTAGATCAAGCTTCCAACTGCCTCTCTGTACTTCTTTACATCACTGAGTTCAGCATCATCCTTGTAGTCAAGTTTTTGCTCACAAGGGGTGGTTCTAGGTTTACAGTCTGACATCTCAAATTTCTCCAAAATCTTCTGTACATATACATGTTGTGACATCTTCACACAATCAACAGATACATCAAAGTCAATACCTAGAAAATGTGTCAGCTTGCCTAGGTCTTTCATTCTGAACTTTAAGGTCAACATTTCCTTCACTTCTCTCAGGACATTGTGGTTGCTGGCAGCGATAATTAAATCATCTACCCATATAATCATGTGCACTTTTTCCTGTTCAGTTATTCTGCTATAAACACAATGATCAGCTGGATTTTGTATAAACTGCATTTCACACAAGTAATCATGTAGCATTTTGTTCCAATTATGACCTGACTGTTTTAAACCATACAGGGATTTCTTAAGTTTGCACACTAGTTTGTCTCCTGCTTTTGACACAACTCCATAACCCTCAGGTTGCTCAATGTAAATCTCACACTCGATTGGTGCATGCAAGTATGCAGTTTTTACATCCATCTGGTGGACGACCAAGTTGTCTTGTGCTGCTTTCTGTGCCAATAGCCGGATACTCATCATGCTAGCTGTTGGAGAAAAAGTCTCATCATAATTCACACCCTTCTTTTGGCTGAATCCTTTAGCTACATATCTAGCTTTATATTTGTCTGATCCGTCAGCATTCTTTTTCATCGCGTACACCCATTTACCCCCCACTACATCTTTGCCCTTGGGAAGAGTGGTCAAGGTAAGAGTGGCATTTTCCTTTAACGATTGCATTTCCTCATCCATGGCGTCAATCCATTGTTTGGCATTATTTGAGGCTATAGCTTCTGTGTAGGTTTGTGGAACATTACAAACTAGCCTGTAACAGTAGTCAACATTGGTAAAATCCTCCTCAAAACCACATGCATGATCACCATAGTAATCTGGCCTTTTTCTCTCTCTGTCAGGGTACCTTCTCTCAGTAGTTTTGTCTTCTTGGCTGCCAACTTCATCGTCTACATTCACCATCTCAGTAACGTGCTCATCTGTTACATCTGGCTCACGTTTTGGTAACACCCTCTGGTCTTCGGCTGTCTGTGGGTTAGCGGTTAGGACTGTCACAGTTTTTCTTTCCTTTTGGATCTCATAATCATCTTCCTCAGCATCCATCACACCTTCATTCTTTCTGAGTACAAACTCAACAAGTCTGTGTTTTTGTACTTTCCTAGTGCTTGGATAGTACACTATGTAGGCAGGACTATTTTTATTGTAACCAATAAAAATACCTTGGTCGCATTTAGCGTCTAACTTTCCTTTTTGTTGTTTGTAAGCATAACATGGTTGTCCGAACTTTTGCATTCTGGCAATGTTTGGCTGTCTGCCTGTCAACATATAGAAAGGAGTCTGTTTAGTGCGATTATTGAAGCACCTATTTCTAACGATAGCAGCTGTCTGGACAGCATATGTCCACAGCGTTTTTGGCAGTTTACTTTCAATCAGCATACATCTTGCCATCTCAAACAATGTTCTCCAATTTCTTTCAGCTGTACCATTCTGGTGTGGAGAGTAGGGAGCAGAAGTCTCATGCCTGATACCATTATTATACATCAACTCTTGGTACTGTTTACACGTATACTCTGTGCCATTGTCTGATCTCATACACTTTATTTTGCCATAAGGCGCCATATCAGCAATAAACCTTGCAGTGGCTTGTACAGTGTCACATTTGTTCTTCAAGAAATAAACAAAAACTGCACTAGAGAAGTCATCTGTAAAAGAAAGGGCATATCTGTGACCATCTCTAGACACTGGATCTATCGGACCAGCAAGATCAGTGTGCACCATATTCAGAGGTGCTTTGGCTCTGGCATCTGGCCTCCTATTCCTAGTTTGAATGAATTTACCTTGTGTACACACTTCACAAGGTGAGACAGGTTTGCTACTTTTATCAATTTCCATCCCATCAACAACATTTCTCAGTTTCTTAATATCTGCATAGTTGCAATGTCCTAGGATTTCGTGCCAACTTTGCAAATCAAGACTTTTCTTACATTCATTACTGTTACACTGGTTCTCTGTTGTGTGTAAGTAATAAAGTTTGTTGTGTATGGGGAACTCTGTACCGTCTTTGTGAAGCAGAACACTTTTCTTCTCGCTGAAGATCATGGTGGCCCCACTGGAACTGGCTGCCTTCACGGAAAATATATCCTGTGGATACGTCGGGATGTACAATGCACCCCTCAGCGTGGTTCGGAAGCTCCTGCCTCCGCTGTCAATTAGCCACACCTCAGCGTCTCCTCTGCGTTTGGCGACGTTACACCTGGAGCCGTCCGCCAGCTCCACAAAATGAGTCTTGGCTTGGAAACTTTCGTCGAACGTTTTAAACTTCTTGATGTCCGTGATGTGAGAGGTGGCCCCTGCATCGACCATCAGGCCTCTCCTCCTGACGTCTCCTCCCGGTTGCTCTGCGTCCCTCACTCTGAACGCGTACTCCTTGGCCTTGGGTTTGTCGACTGCCTTCCGTGCGTTGTCCTGCTGCTTGTTCCGCCTGCAGTTCACCGTGTTGTGCGTGTCGGTTCTGCAGTGATGACACCACAGTTTGCGTGGACAGGATCTGGCAATGTGTCCACTAGTTCCACACTTGAAGCATAATTCAGAAGTCCTACCACCGTCTCTTGTTGCGGCGGCTAAGTGTCTTCTTCCGACCTGCGCTCTTGCCTTCATGACATCATCAGAACCAGCCGCACGCATGTTTTCGATGTCCTCGTAGCTGCGAAGCTTTGTCTTGAACTCTGCAAATGTCAGTTTGTCTTCCATCTGGGTAACATGTATGGCAAAGGGCTTAAATGTCTCTGGCAAGCCTTTTAACACCATCGCAATCAACAGTCCATCACTCAGCATTTCACCTGTGCTTCTCAAAGCTGTGATAGCAGTCTCTGCCCTGATCACATACTCGGTGACGTTCTCCGTCGGTGACTTTTGTAGAGACGTTAACTCTGTGTATAAGTTTATTATTCTGGGCTTTCCTTTCCCAGCATAGTACTCCCTCAGAATCTTCAGTGCTTCGTGCCCATCATCTGCCACCTCCCACATCACCAGCGACAGGCTTTTATCATCCAGGAACTGAATTAGCTCGGCGTAGGCCTCGGCGTTTTTTTTTTGTCGTCTTCATCACTTGCTTCTACGGGTTCATGTTGGATCGTGTCTTTCAACCCTTGCAGACGAAGATGTCCCAAGAACTTGGCTTCCCATAACTCATAATTCTTCTCGTCGCCGTCAAAAACGAGCCTCGCCCAGCGACTGCTTGCAGTTTCTTTACTCATTCTTTCAGGCTACACAGGATTACCTGGGCCCATAACCTGTTAACAGAGCGTTCTTTGCCTAGCGTACGACATGCAATCCACCACGCAGTCTTTCTGGTTTGAGAGCACTTCCGTTCACACGGGCACACCTCTTTTATTAATCAACACATGTGTAGACACTTAAACTCATCATCACATTCTGACCAATGGCCATCAAGAAACTAAAGACATGGGTGTCAAGCCAATAAGCAAACAAAAAGAGCATTTCCTACACACAAATACTTCAACACAATTGTTCTGTGTGTCGGGTATAACAAAAATAAACAGTGTTAAATGGGAGCATCTTAACACCCCCACTTGCTCACATTTTTGCAAGCACCCTTTTAACAAGTCTTCACAATCCATTTTTCACAAATCAAAAATCAATTTGTTTACAACTCTTTGTTTTTCACAAACACAATTTCTAAGTCCATCATTGGTCAAACACCAAATAAGTACAGTTCAAAGTCCATCAACCTCAGCTTACTCGCTGGTTTCGTCAGGATGTCTGCAACCATCCCAGTGGTTGGACAGTACTCCAATTGCATTTCATCATTCAACATTGATCTTACAAAGTGGTATTTAATGTCCACATGTTTGCATCTCTGCCTATGTACAGGGTTTTTCGCTAATGCTATAGTGCCCTGGTTGTCTTCATAGATAACACACTTGTATACTAGTCCATCAAAGTATTGCAAAAACTGTTTCAAATACAGGCACTCCTGCATGGTCGCAGCTAATGCCATATACTCGGCCTCACAGGTGGAAAGCGCTACTGTAGGCTGTCTTTTTGTTTTCCATGACACTACAGGTCCAGTACTGGTCAAACTTACACAATAGCCTGTTGTGCTCTTCCGGTCACTAACATCAGAAGCCCAATTTGCATCACTGTAAGCATACATCACATTCCCATTCTCATGTCTCCTGAAACAAAGTTCTTTGTTTGGGGTTCCTTTTAAGTATCTCAAAACATGTTTCACAGTTGCCCATTGTTCAATGGTTGGTCTACTGAAATATTGAGACAATTTACTTACAACATAACTTATGTCTGGCCTTGTACAGGTTGCGAGGTAGATCAAGCTTCCAACTGCCTCTCTGTACTTCTTTACATCACTGAGTTCAGCATCATCCTTGTAGTCAAGTTTTTGCTCACAAGGGGTGGTTCTAGGTTTACAGTCTGACATCTCAAATTTCTCCAAAATCTTCTGTACATATACATGTTGTGACATCTTCACACAATCAACAGATACATCAAAGTCAATACCTAGAAAATGTGTCAGCTTGCCTAGGTCTTTCATTCTGAACTTTAAGGTCAACATTTCCTTCACTTCTCTCAGGACATTGTGGTTGCTGGCAGCGATAATTAAATCATCTACCCATATAATCATGTGCACTTTTTCCTGTTCAGTTATTCTGCTATAAACACAATGATCAGCTGGATTTTGTATAAACTGCATTTCACACAAGTAATCATGTAGCATTTTGTTCCAATTATGACCTGACTGTTTTAAACCATACAGGGATTTCTTAAGTTTGCACACTAGTTTGTCTCCTGCTTTTGACACAACTCCATAACCCTCAGGTTGCTCAATGTAAATCTCACACTCGATTGGTGCATGCAAGTATGCAGTTTTTACATCCATCTGGTGGACGACCAAGTTGTCTTGTGCTGCTTTCTGTGCCAATAGCCGGATACTCATCATGCTAGCTGTTGGAGAAAAAGTCTCATCATAATTCACACCCTTCTTTTGGCTGAATCCTTTAGCTACATATCTAGCTTTATATTTGTCTGATCCGTCAGCATTCTTTTTCATCGCGTACACCCATTTACCCCCCACTACATCTTTGCCCTTGGGAAGAGTGGTCAAGGTAAGAGTGGCATTTTCCTTTAACGATTGCATTTCCTCATCCATGGCGTCAATCCATTGTTTGGCATTATTTGAGGCTATAGCTTCTGTGTAGGTTTGTGGAACATTACAAACTAGCCTGTAACAGTAGTCAACATTGGTAAAATCCTCCTCAAAACCACATGCATGATCACCATAGTAATCTGGCCTTTTTCTCTCTCTGTCAGGGTACCTTCTCTCAGTAGTTTTGTCTTCTTGGCTGCCAACTTCATCGTCTACATTCACCATCTCAGTAACGTGCTCATCTGTTACATCTGGCTCACGTTTTGGTAACACCCTCTGGTCTTCGGCTGTCTGTGGGTTAGCGGTTAGGACTGTCACAGTTTTTCTTTCCTTTTGGATCTCATAATCATCTTCCTCAGCATCCATCACACCTTCATTCTTTCTGAGTACAAACTCAACAAGTCTGTGTTTTTGTACTTTCCTAGTGCTTGGATAGTACACTATGTAGGCAGGACTATTTTTATTGTAACCAATAAAAATACCTTGGTCGCATTTAGCGTCTAACTTTCCTTTTTGTTGTTTGTAAGCATAACATGGTTGTCCGAACTTTTGCATTCTGGCAATGTTTGGCTGTCTGCCTGTCAACATATAGAAAGGAGTCTGTTTAGTGCGATTATTGAAGCACCTATTTCTAACGATAGCAGCTGTCTGGACAGCATATGTCCACAGCGTTTTTGGCAGTTTACTTTCAATCAGCATACATCTTGCCATCTCAAACAATGTTCTCCAATTTCTTTCAGCTGTACCATTCTGGTGTGGAGAGTAGGGAGCAGAAGTCTCATGCCTGATACCATTATTATACATCAACTCTTGGTACTGTTTACACGTATACTCTGTGCCATTGTCTGATCTCATACACTTTATTTTGCCATAAGGCGCCATATCAGCAATAAACCTTGCAGTGGCTTGTACAGTGTCACATTTGTTCTTCAAGAAATAAACAAAAACTGCACTAGAGAAGTCATCTGTAAAAGAAAGGGCATATCTGTGACCATCTCTAGACACTGGATCTATCGGACCAGCAAGATCAGTGTGCACCATATTCAGAGGTGCTTTGGCTCTGGCATCTGGCCTCCTATTCCTAGTTTGAATGAATTTACCTTGTGTACACACTTCACAAGGTGAGACAGGTTTGCTACTTTTATCAATTTCCATCCCATCAACAACATTTCTCAGTTTCTTAATATCTGCATAGTTGCAATGTCCTAGGATTTCGTGCCAACTTTGCAAATCAAGACTTTTCTTACATTCATTACTGTTACACTGGTTCTCTGTTGTGTGTAAGTAATAAAGTTTGTTGTGTATGGGGAACTCTGTACCGTCTTTGTGAAGCAGAACACTTTTCTTCTCGCTGAAGAGCACGGTGGCCCCACTGGAACTGGCTGCCTTCATGGAAAATATATCCTGTGGATACGTCAGGATGTACAATGCACCCCTCAGCATGGTTCGGAAGCTCCTGACTCTGCTGTCAATTAGCCACACCTCGGCGTCTCCTCTGCGTTTGGCGACATTACACCTGGAGCCGTCCGCCAGCTCCACACAATGAGTCTTGGCTTGGGAACTTTCGTCGAACGTTTTAAACTTCTTGATGTCCGTGATGATGTGAGAGGTGGCCCCTGCATCGACCATCAGGCCTCTCCTCCTGACGTCTCCTCCCGGTTGCTCTGCGTCACTCACTCTGAACGCATACTCCTTTGTCTTGGGTTCGTCGACTGCCTTCCGCGCATTGTCCCGCTGCTTGTTCTGCCTGCAGTTCACCGTGTTGTGCGTGTCGGTTCTGCAGTGATGACACCACAGTTTGCATGGACAGGATCTGGCAATGTGTCCACTAGTTCCACACTTGAAGCATAATTCAGAAGTCCTACCACTGTCTCTTGTTGCGGCGGCTAAGCGTCTTCTTCCGACCTGCGCTCTTGCCTTCATGACGTTGTCATCAGAACCAGCCGCACGCATGTTTTCGACGTCCTCGTAGCTGCGAAGCTTTGTCTTGAACTCCGCAAATATCAGTTTGTCTTCCATCTGGGTAACATGTATGGCAAAGGACTTAAATGTCTCTGGCAAGCCTTTTAACACCATCGCAATCAACAGTCCATCACTCAGCGTTTCACCTGCGCTTCTCAAAGCTGTGATAGCAGTCTCTGCCCTGATCACATACTCGGTGACGTTCTCCGTCGGTGACTTTTGTAGCGACGTTAACACTGTGTATACGTTTATTATTCTGGGCTTTCCTTTCCCAGCGTAGTACTCCCTCAGAATCTTCAGTGCTTCGCGCCCATCATCTGCCGCCTCCCGCATCACCAGCAACAGGCTTTTATCATCCAGGAACTGAATTAGCTCGGCGTAGGCCTCAGCCTTTTTCTCATTGTCTTCATCACTTGCTTCTACAGGTTCATGTAGGATCATGTCTTTCAACCCTTGCAGACGAAGATGTCCCAAGAACTTGGCTTCCCATAACTCATAATTCTTCTCGTCACCATCAAAAACGAGCCTCGCCCAGTGACCGCTTGCAGTTTCTTTACTCATTCTTTCAGGCTACACGGGATTACCTGGGCCCATAACCTGTTAACAGAGTGTTCTTTGCCTAGCGTTCGACATGCAATCCACCTTTCTGGTCTTTCTGGTCTTTCTGGTTTGAGAGCACTTCCGTTTGCACGGGCACACCTCTTTTATTAGTCAACACGTGTAGACACTTAAACTCATCATCACATTCAGACCAATGGCCATCAAGAAACTAAAGACATGGGTGTCAAGCCAATAAGCAAACAAAAAGAGCATTTCCTACACACGATACTTAAACACAATTGTTCTTTGTGTAGGGTATAACAAAAATAAACAGTGTTAAATGGGAGCATCTTAACAGATAACGTGCGTCAAGTCAGCGGGAAAACACCGGGAGTGACATCATTGGAGTGACATATTGGGAATTATTATACATCCATGGAATAAAAACATGTACTCTATTCGCTTCTAGCGGGTTTCATTCATTTCATTTGATAGCATGCAATATCTTTAGCATAGCTTATTCTATGTGTATTATGCCACTCTACCCAATGAAGAATGGGCACAATATTGTTATGATATTGCACATTGCCAAGACAACATGACATCAGGTCAGAGTGCAAATATCCAATAATAAGAAGCTTTTCTGTTGCACATGCACACAATCATTTCTGTGTTCACTGGGAAAGAGAAAGACATGTTGAACACCTGAAAGGCAACCAAAACTTCATTAGATATTCTTCACGCATATTTACAAGAGAAAAACAGATGAACAGACAAAAAAAAACTGGAAAAGAGATATGTCAGAGGCATGAAACTTCTGTGCTAGTGAGCAACTGTGACAATTTGTAAACAAATATGGCTGCCAGGTTTGCTTTGTTAATTATGGAAGATTTTGAGAGAATTTTGGCTGCCAGGTAGCTTTTTTATCTGTAGATATCAATGTTGATTTTAAAAGTAACTATGTAAATTACATAGGGAAATTAATACTTAGGTATGAGTGAAAAATACTGTGGAAAGCATGAAGAAGAGTCTGGAGACAGAAATTTTAGTTTCTCGGTCGTTAGCCTGTGCTTCTTGTTCTCAATAGCACTGGTTTGACTGCTTTATTAGCATTCGCTAACACTACTGATGAATGCTACACTGGCTGGAAGGTGACTACACTGCTGTGCTAGCAGCGCTGAGTCATGGGCAAGTTAGCATTAACGTTCACTAACACTACCGATGAACACTACACTGGCTTGAAGGTGATTACACTGCCATGCTAACAGTGCTGAGTCACGGGTAAGCTAGCATTGCCCTTCGCTAACACTACTGATGAATGCTACACCAGCTGGAAGGTGACTACACTACTGTGCTAACAGTGGCGAGTTGTGGGTAAGCTAGCACCGGCCTTTGAGAATTCATATCAGTATATCAGCAGACAGTGTGTATGTATAATAATAATAATAATAATATATTGGCTGACATTTTTTGTGGGATATCAGATATATTCCATTCAGCTAGCATGATACTGAACTCGTCTTCGACTTGTTCAATATCATGCTTGCTAAATGGAAAATATCTGATATACCACTCAAAGCCAGCCAAAATTATTTAAATATCTCACTCAGATTCATGATCTATTTGGTATGAAAAATGCGAGTTTTTCAAGATGAGAAGATAAAGTTTATATCTTCAAGCCAAGGTGTGATTTTCTTTTTATTATATAGACACATTCACAATCAAAATGTACCAAAAATTTATCAAAACAATTCATCAATTTCCTCACAAGTGACATATTGCGAAAGATGGATGTAGTCAGGATGTAGTTCGTATGAAAAATGAGTGGCATATTTCCTACGAAAACTCTCGTGTCCATACACACACACACACACACAATACAAATGGCAATAAGATCATCTAGAAGGAGGAACTGAAATGCAAAGGTTTGCTTAATGTTCATTTTGTTCTCCTTCCCCCCACCTATTGCTGCAACTGCATTGCTGCGCTCAGTGGTTGCTATGGAGATTGAAGCTATGGGGCATGCAGGAAGTTCATTAACTATCAAATGGCATATCATTAGATATTGTCCCACATGCAGGCCCAAGTGAATGAATGACAGCTTTTGTTCATTTATGTTTTTGTGCAGACTCCTGCCTTAAATTAATTCATAGATTTGTTGAGATGTTTCTTATTGGCCCAATGAACAATACCCAAATGCTCTGTGTATGTGGCCTGATGGCACAAAACTGTTTGTAAGATGCAGAAATCCTTTTAAGCACTTTAAAAAAGCTTTTGTCCAACTTAACTGAATAAACTTGGTGGGCTACATCTATTGGTTACAAGGCAGGACATAGGAGGCAAAGCAGGGTCAGGAAATAGCCTCACAAAAGAGGGTCTGATAAATCTGTCATGCCCGACAATGTGGCTCTGCTTCTGATGCTTAAAAACGTCTGCTTGTGTGAACAAAGGCGCTCAGTGTTGCATAAAATCTGCATCTCAGTACTGGCATTGCAAGCATGAGTTTTGCACTGTCTGTGCCTCAATATGGCCTGTCTCTAGATGCTGTTACCACAGCATGCATCGTAAAAAGTAGCATCTTTACAGTCATGCAGAACAGCCAGCATAGAGTTTTTATATAGTTAATGTCAGTGAAAGTGCTTCTTAAAATGGAAAATCCATCTTTGTAACTAATGCTTTTATTAAAGAAACTTTGGTTAAAAAAAAAAAAAGTACTAGTCAGGGTTCCCCCCCTCCAGACTGCAGTCTGCTGGTGATGTACCAGTATGAAAATTGCTGGCCAACAGCTAATAGTCAAATATTGATAGCTTGGTTGTTCTGATTCCATCATTTTTGTATTTGCTAACAGAGAGAGAGAGAGAGAGAGCAATTATTTTGCATCTGCCAGACTAATGAAAACAGAAGGTTATGTATGAAACCATGACTGCCTGCCTGGGCAGTTTGCTTCAGAATTAGTTGCATATTCCCATTTGCTTGTTTCCTTGTTAAATAGCAATGGCTAAGTTGCCATACAGTTTGCTTCTAGTGGAACTAGTGGAGGCAATATATTAGAAAGTCATCAGAAGGGGTTGTAACACATGGTGATGGTACATCTCACCAGATAGTAACAGACAGCAAACATAAATGCTGCCAAAACCATTTATTGAAACTGAGAATCATTCAAAGTGTTGATACTGCTTCCTATTATGGATGAAAATCACTCATGTGCTGATATTTTCTTCTGTATCGAGAATGCAAATCAAATGTGGATATTGATCTTCATTGAGGAAAGGAACTGCTCAGGGCGCTTATACTATGCAAATCCAAATCAGAAAAATCCAGGATGATATATTGAAATTAAAAATAAAAACAATAATTTATAAATAATATTTGACCTGTATTGCGCTCAAAACAATACATTAGTACATTATTCTGTTTTACCTCATGACTTTTTTTTTTCAAAATGAACACATTTCAATTCTGATTCTTGCAAAACATGAAAAAGTTGGGACAATAAAGCATTTACCACTTTGTAATGTTGCCATTCCTTCTCACAACACTCAAGATGTTTAGGATGTTCAAGATGAAGACACCATGTGATGAAGCATTTCAGGTGTTATTTTGTCCCATTCTTCCTGCAAACAAGTATTAATGTGTGCAACAATATTGGGTCATAATTATCATATTTTTCATTTTATAATTTACCACATATTCTCTGTTGGTGACAGAGGGGACAGGCACCCTCTTCTTCTGCAGCCATTCCTTTTTAATGTGTGCAGAATGTGGTTTTGCAATGTCTTGTTGAAATATCCCAGGAAAAGATATCTTGAATGCAGCATATGTTACTCCAAAATCTCGATATACTTTTCTGTATTAATGCTACCATCACAGAAGTGTGAGTTACCTTTGCCATGGGCACTGACACAGCCTTATACAATGATAGACCCTGGCTTTTGGACTTGCTACTAGTAACCGTCTGAATGGTCATTTTCATCTTTGGTCCGGATCACACAACGTCCATTTCTTACAAAAATGACCTGGAATACTGAGCCATCTGACCGTAATGCACATTTCCATTGTGTGATGGTCCCAGATGCCTCTGAGCCCAGATACTGTATGTCAATGGCACTTCTGGACACATTTAACATAAGGCTTCCTTTTTGCACAGTAAAGTTTTAACTAGCATTTGTGGATATAATTCACATTAATGGAATATCTCCATATCTCCATTTATTGGATAATTAAATAATTATTACCCAATAAATAATTCCATATTGTTGTGCTTGACAAATGTTTGCCAAAGTAATCCCAAGCCCACATGGTTATATCAGCTATAGATGAATTACGGTTCATGATGCAGTGTCGTCTGAGGGATCAGAGATCACGGGTGTTCAGCTTAGGCTTGTGCCCTTGCCCTTTATGCACCAAAATGTCTCCAGATTCCTTGAATCATTTAGTTATATTATGCATTGTTGATGGGGAAATATTCAGATCTCTTCATATCTTGCTTTGAGGAACATAGTTTTTAATGATTTCAATAATTTTCTCATGCATTTGTTGACAAACCTGCATTTATTGATCCTTGGCCCATCTTTGCTCCTCAAAGACTGTCTTTCCTGGATACTGTTTTTTTATTCAATTATCATTACAATCACCTGCTGGCATCACCTGTTTCAACTCACATCATTTAATAATTCTTTTACCTCATTATTAGCCCTAAATTTCCCCTTTCCCAGTTATTATTTTTTTCTTTTGTTCTTTTTTTTTGAGAATGTGCTGCATGCCTGAAAAGCAGGACTGGATGTTTATTAAAGAATAGAATAGAATAGAATAGAATAGAATAGAATAGAATGCCTTTATTGTCACTATACACATGTACAATGAGATTAAAAAATGAAATGTAGTTGACCAGAAAAAAAAAAAAAAACATGAAATGTCTTGGGTTCATACTGTCTGTAATGAAATACAAGACAAAGTAAATTTGGAATTCACTGCTTTCTTTCATTTTTTATTTATTTATTTGCATTTCCCATACTGTCTCAATTTTTTCTGATTTGAGGTTAGACATTACTGAGGATAATAATTACTCAACTGTTGATATTGTTCCTTATTGATGATAAGAATTACTAAATGTTTTTGATATTTATACTCTTGAATATGAGAATTACTCAGTGTTCTCCTCCTCCACATTCTGATACTGCTGTCTCTCTCAGGTGTGACAGAACATGGGAGGTACTGAAGCAATATTCAGTCTATAAAATCTAGAGAAGATAGGCTACAGTACTTCAGAAATGTCTATAAGAGACACAAGTGGCAGGCACAAGTGTATTTGTACACTTCTTTGTGATCGTGAGTCATGTGCCACTGAGATTCATGAAAACTAGAGTTCATGGAGGTTGTAGTCATTCACTGAGTATGCAGGAATACATTAAATGTCAAATGATCTTGGTAGTGTTTTAGTGTGAGAGGCTTTGTGCAGTGGATCAGAAATGATGGATTTGAGAAGTGAGATGAGTTAACTGAGTGAGATATTGGTGGGCTACTTGCAGATTCTATGTGACCTTGCTGTGTAGCATTATTAGGGCCCTGTGGATCTGGACATGAGTTTTTAACCTCCTTTAAACAGATGAAAATCCCTGGATGATAGCCATGCTCTGGTCTCCAGGTTCATATGTGAGAGTTTCAGAACAATGTCTGTCTGAAAATTCTTTATGGCATTGAATGGCCTGATTCAGGTGTCTGTTGGCTTCCATACCTCCACTTGCTATTCTGAAACCAGACATTACCTGCATCACTAAGAGTAATATTCTAAGGGAAAAGAGTGGGTTGGTGTACAAGAATGCATTGTAATGGTGTGAGTTCCATGGCAGAGTGGCAAATTTTGAGCAGAAGGTTTGGAGAACCATATATCTCTTGGTTTGCCTACTTGGTCACTGACCAGGAGAATGGAAACCTGATGTTATTCACATCAAAGGCTCTTGTGCTTGGTGGCAGTCGACAGCAAAATGGTAAATAATTTCTGGGTTTCACATGACGTCACATCTGCCTCATTAGTTATTCAAAACTTTAGCTGGTGGTCAACCAAAGTTCAGTTGACACAACATTTGTACAGAGAAGGTGCATTGCTTGCATGAAAAATGGCTTACACTTGTGTTGTTTTAGGTTGTTCGAATCGATCAAACTGTGAAACTGAAAAGTTTCTTCAGGGTTCCCCTTAAACTAATAAAAAAAGGGTGAGCAAACACAGGATTTCACAAAAAGACATTGAGAAAGGTAGCTTTTGAATCTCTCACTGATATCGAAGGGAGACGAATCAAAGCCTGCTCGAGTTTGCAGTGATCACTTTGTGAAAGGTTTGTATAGCTCTCTCAGCTATGTCGTTAGTGTTTTCCAAGTACTTTTCTTGCTTTGTGTTGTTATTTTACAGTACTTTTTTAGTCATGAGGCACTAAAGTTCCCAACTGTTTCTTTGTTTACTCCTCGCAAAGTCCATATGCATGAAGGTCGCAACAAAATTCTTCCCCAGCCATACAGTTATAATGCACTGTGATCACTTCTCCGTCTTGTTTAACTAAGATCCAGGTCTTTAAAGGGGTTTCTGATGATCTTTGTGAATGATTTAC
>JAOPUC010000023.1:27056591-27067451 GCA_027564185.1 Cephalocassis borneensis | reverse complement strand
GGCGCCGTTGCCAGATTTTTCCACTCTGGAACCCGTTCTCAAAAGATTTCGTTTTGGGGCACCCAAAACGCCGGTGCTGTGTGGACACCAGGCCGAAACAATAAACAATTTTATCAGATTCACCTGAATCCGTTGCTGTGTGGACAGGGCCTTAAATATACTTATGGACTGAAGACACCAAGTGATGAGGCGTTTCAGGTGTTATTTTGTCCCATTCTTCCCGTAAACGGGTCTTAATGTGTGCAACAGTGCAGGGATTGTCTTGTTGAAATCTTCCTGGAAGCAATGTCGTCTTGAAGGCAGCATATGTTGCTCCAAAATCTCAGTGTACTTTTTTGCATTAATGCTCCATCATAGAAGTGTAAGTTACCTTTGCCAAGGGCACTGACACAACCCCATTCAATGACAGACCCTGGCTTTTGGACTTGTTGTGAGTAACAATCTGAAGGGTCCTTTTCATCTTTGGCCTAGAGCACACAGCATCCATTTCTTCCAAAAAAGAGCTGGAATACTGAGTCATCTAACCAAAATGCATATTTCCACTGTGTGATGGTCAATGCCAGATGCCTCCAAGCCCAGAGAAGTCAATGGTGCTTCTGAACACAATTAACATAAGGCTTCCTTTTTGCACAGCAAAGTTTTAACTGGAATTTGTGGATGTAACTCCATATTGTAGTGTTTGATAAAGGTTTGCCAAAGTAATCCCAATCCCATGTGGTTATATCAGCTATAGATGAATGATGGTTCTCGATGCAGTGCCATTTGAGGGATATGAGAACATTTTATTAATTTTCTTATGTTGAAAAACTGGAGATCTTTGGCCCAAGAGTAGGCTTTTCCTGGGTACTGATTTTATACCAAGTCATAATTATAATCACCTGTCGATGTCACCTATTTCAAATCACATCATTATTTAATTGATTTACCTTGTTATTAACCCTAAATTGCCCTATCCCAACTTTGTTTGGAATATGTTGCAGACCTGAAATGCAGGAATGGATGTATTTTAATAAATTAAATGAAGTTGACTAGACAAAACATGGAATATCTGGGGTTCATACTGTCTGCAATGAAATACAAGTCAAAGCAAATTTAGAAAATCACTGCTTTCTTATTTGTTTGCATTTTCCATCCTGTCCCAGCTTTTTTCTGATTTGGGATTGTGAATTGCATTCCACCCCTACCTCACCCCAGCCCCCAAGAGGAAAGACAAATCCTGTGCCTATATGTATCTGTTTAGAACTCATTATATGTTCCTTCTGACCAATGTATTCAAATTCAATTATATCCCTGTGGCAGCGGGGGCGTGGCCAAGCAGCAGTCTGTGAATGGAGGGTGGGGTCGGGGAAGGTAAGTGGCTAAATCATTCCACCTGCTGTCAATTAATGTGTGTGTGTGTGTGTGTGTGTGTGTGTGTGTGTGTGTGTGTGTTACAGGAATAGAGCATAAAAGAGGGGGGAAAGCAGAGAAAAGAGGCTCCTGACCAGAATGCATGTGTGTGCGCACGTGCATGTGTGGGAGTGAGGCTGAAAAGCTGTATATACCTCTCTTTAAAAAAAAAATAAATGTTTGTAAGAATGTCAGGTTCCGTCTGCCATGCTTCTGTACTGCACCCATATCAGGGGTTTGCTACAGGGTGATAAAGGCTTCTGGATCATTGTGCGGGCCCATCTTTGTGAGGGTGAGGTGGGGAGAGTCTGCTGTGGTAGCGGTCGAGGCCCCTGCCGATGCAAGCAGATGCTGGAATGCCTGGCGATCTTCCTGCTGGACCAGCATCAAGGCTTCAAAGTGTTTATCTTGCTCCTTCTGGAGTGTGGTCAGCACTTGATGCTGGTTCTGCTGGGTGGTAGTGAGGGCATGGATCAGATTCTTAAATGGGGAGGACTCCATGTGTTGGTTCCCTTCCATACTCCCGGGTTTCTGCACCACTGTAATAAGTCCCTGATATAGGTGGAGTACAGAAGCATGGCAGGTGAGAGATGACATTCACACACACTTATTTTCTTAATGCTTTTCAGCTTTAATGTTTGTTCTAGACAGACACATGCACACAGTTGTGTTCTGGTCTCAGAATATCCCTTATCTCTTCTCTCTCCCTCCTCTTCTATCCTCCACCAAACACACACACACACACACACACACACACACACAAATTGACAACAGGTGCATTGACTTTGCCACTCACCTTCCCTGGCCCTGCCCTCCATTTACAAACTGATGCTATGCTACGCCCCCGCTGCCACATACCCCCCCCGCCTGACTCAGGCCTGGGAGCCATTTGGCCTTCAATGAACACCCCCCCCCCCCCCAGGATGGGACAGGAAGTCCGCCACCTCCAACTGTACCCCTGGCCTGTGGACCACCTCGAATTTAAATGGCTGGAGGGTGAGATACCAATGGGTGATCTGAGCATTGGTATCCTTCATGCAGTGGAGCCACTGGAGGGGTGTGTGGTCTGAACAGGGGTGAAAGGGTGCCCCAGCAGGTAGTATGGGATGGAGAGGACCACCCACTTGATGGCCAGGCACTCTTTCGATGGTGCTGTAATTAGTGTCCTGAATCGAGAGCTTGAGGCTGATGTACAGCACAGGGCATTCCTTGCCCTCCACCTCCTGGAACAAAACAGCCCCCAGCCCTCTGTCCGATGCATCCACCTGCAACATAAAAGGGAGAGAGAAGTCAGGGGAGTGTAAAAGTGGTTCCCCACACAGTAAAGCTTTTACCTTGGTGAAAGCCTGTTGGCACTGCTCTGCCCACTGGACCAGATCTGGGGCTCCCTTTTTCGTGAAATCAGTCAGAGGGCTGGTGATGTCTGAATAATTATGTAAGAACTTACGATTGTAGCCAACCAGCCCCAGGAACGGTCTTACCTCCTTTTTGGTCTTGGGCCTCAGGCAGGCCACAATCACTGCAGTCTTGTCAGTTTGGGGATGCACCTGCCCATGACCCAAGTGGAAACTCAGATATTGTACTTCCATCCACCCAATTGCACACTTTTCCAGGTTAGCTATGAGACCTGCACACCTCAGGTGACTCTAGGACAGCCCTCAGGTGTTCAAGGTGCCATGGCCAATCATTGCTGTATATGATAATGCCATTAAGGTATGCTGCCACATAGGTGGCGTGGGGACGGAGGATCTTGTCCATGAGCCACTGGAATGTAGCGGGAACCCCAAATAACCCAAAAGAAAGTGTGACAAACTGGTGTAATTCAAACGGTGTGGAAAAGGCTGTTTTCTCTCAGGATAAAGGAGTCAAGGGAATCTGCCAATATTCATTCGTTAAAGGTGGAGTACTAGATTTTGGAATAACGGTTCCTGCAAGCCATATTTTGAAAAGAAACACACCCACCCTGACCATGCTCCCACCCCCCGCATCTCAACCCCCCCCTCCCTACCCACACCTCCAAAGCACATGAACGTGCATTGCCAGTTCCCAAGCGTTCATGGTTGTCACGAGGACTGTTTGCATTAGCTCAGTGAGTTTCAACCACTGGGTGGGGCAGTGAGGGTTGGGGGGTTTGGGGTCACAGGCTTCAGTCTGATTGACGTGTCAGTAGCCAATCATTTTGAGGTGGTTACCTCAATAGGATTTGATGGCATTTCCCCTTTATTTTACACTGTATACTGGATTAAAATATTTTGTTTTTGGGTTAAACCTTCTATTGTACTGGTTGCAACATGGGTGTGAGGAGCTTTTCAACCAATATGGTAAAAAAAAAAAAATACTCCTGAAAAAAAAATCTTGTACTCCACCTTTAAATTCAATGTCAAATAAATGCAAGCAGCACCTAACCAATCAAGTAACTCATCAATACAAGGCATGGGTATGCATCATATTTAGACACCATGTTGACCTTTCTATAATCTACACAGAACTGGACCGAACCATCAGTCTTGGGTACCAGGACCACCTGGCTGCTCCAGTCACTGTGTGACACCTCAATTATGCCTATGTCAAGCATCGCCTTGAGTTCATCCTGAACCACCTTTTTTTGTGTTCAAGTAAGCAGTAAGGGCAGTTAAGCACCACTACCCCAGAGGACGTTTCAATGTAGGGTTCTATGAAGTGGGTGCAGCCAGGAAGAGGCGAGAACACAGTGTGGCAGTGGGGGCATGGTCAAGCATTGGTCTGTGAATGGAGGGCGGAGTCAGGAAAGGTAAGTGGTAGTATCACTGCACCTGATGTGAATTAACCTGTGTTTGTGTGTCTCCTCCATGGACCATGCCCTATAAAGGGAGAGAGAGAGCAGAGAAAGGGGGCTCTCTCCCAACCAGAAATGTGTGTGTGTGAGAGAGTGAGTGAGCTGAAATATAATATATATATATATATATATAAAAAATCTCACACACACACACCTTTAAGAATAAAGAGAGTTTGTGAGAACTCCGTTCTGGCCTGCTGTGCTTCTGTGCTCCACCCACCTGCTCTGATTCTACAGTGGTGCCGAAACCCGGGACCAGAGCGCAGAAGGAGACAGCCCCATGGAGTCCTCCCCCTTCAAGGATCTGGTCCATGCCCTCACCACGGCCCAACAGAGCCAGCACCAGGCGCTGAATGCCCTCCAGGAGTAGGAACAACGATTCGAAGCCCTGGTGCTGGCACAGCAGGAAGATTGCCAGGCATTCTGGCACCTGCTCACATCAGCAGGGTCCATGACCACCACTGCCGCGGACCCTCCTCACCTCACTCTAATGAAGATGGGTCCGCATGAGGACCCTGAAGCCTTCCTCACTCTCTTTGAGCAGGCAGCAGAGGTGTGGGGTTGGCCGGTGGAACAGCGCGAGGCGCACCTCCTCCCCCTGCTAACGGGCGAGGCGCAGCTGGTCGCGCTGCATCTCCTTGCGGACAGCCAGCTGGTCTATGTGGACCTCCACAGGACCATCCTCCAACGTGTTGGTCGCACTCCGGAACAGCAATGGCAGCGCTTCTGCGTGCTGTGTCTGGAGGAGGTCAGCTGGCCATTCGAGTTTGGCCAGCAACTCCAGGGCACCTGCTGGCAGTGGCTGAGGGCTGACAACTGCGAAGCTGAGGGAATCGTTGACCCGGTGGCACTGGAACAATTCGTCGCCCAACTTCCAGAAGGAACAGAGGAGTGGGTCCAATGCCATCACCCAGCATCACTGGATCAGGTGATCAAGCTGGCAGAGGACCATATGGCTGCTGTTCTGATGGCAGGACAGCATGTCTCCTCTTCTCCCCTCTCTTCTCTCTCTCCCTCTGCTCCCCGTCCTCGCCCCATTCCCCCACTATGGAGGTGGGGGCCAGCTCCACACCAGCCAGCCCGCTGCACCCATGGTGCCCTCCCATTTCCTTCTTCCTTGTTTGTGTCTTCTCCCCCTCAGGTGAGTGATGTCTGGAACACCGGTGCAGAGAGAGAGAGCCTGGGCCGGTATGCTGGCACTGCAGAGAACCAGGGCACCTCCAGCATCAGTGCTCAGCGATGGAGGTGGGTGTGGTGGTCTGGATCCCCGACGCACCAGGAACCACACTCGATCGGGCCAGAGCATATCACATACCAGTGAGTATCCAAGGGGATACATATCAGGCTTTGGCGGACACCGGCTGTAATCAGACCTCAATCCACCAAAGCCTGGTGCAAGACGAAGCAGTGGGGAGAGCACAATTGATGGTGTTGTGTGTGCATGGGGATGTTCACAACTACCTTTTAGTGTCGGTCCACATTCTATTTCGAGGGGAAAAACTTAGAGTAAAGGCAGCGGTTAATCCTTGCCTTACCCACTCGATAATTCTGGGGACTGATTTGGGGAATTAATGGTGCATCTCGTGAAGAGCGGGGCCTGCCCTAGCTTAGTGAGGGGAGGTCCCGAAGGGGCATTGGTGGGAGCGGCTGTCATGGAGCAGTCTATGTCATCACCGCATCAGAGTGAGGAGCAGCCGGCTCCTCCTCCCTCTCTCGGGGATTTCCTTGTGGATTTCCTGTTAGAGCAGTCACAAGACAAGACTCTGCAGCATGTGTTTGACCAAGCGAGAGTAATCGATGGACAAAGTCTCCAGCCGAACGCCATACCGTTCTTCCCCTATTTCTCGATTGTTAAAGATTATACCGAGTGTCACAGGACACTCAGACTAAGGAACCAATAACCCAGCTTTTAATCCCAAAGAGCTGTGGCTCACTTTAATCCCAAGGCTGGACACTTGTGGCAAGATAAGACACTAGCCCGAATAATGGCCCAGTTCTATTGGCCAGGTATTCACGGCGATGTCTGTAGGTGGTGTATGGCATGTCATGAATGACCGTTAATAAATCCTGCGGCCATTCCAAAAGTGCCTTTGTGCCCTCTGCCGTTAATCAAGACCCCATTCGAAAGAATTGGGATGGATCTCGTCGGGTCATTAAACCGGTCAGCACAAGGATATCACTTTATTTTATTTCTGGTGGACTATGCAATGCGATATCCAGAAGCAGTGCCTCTTCACAATATCTCAGCACGTAGTATTGCAGAATCGCTCTTCCATGTCATCTCCCAAGTTGGAATCCCCAAAGAGATTCTGACTGATCAAGGCACTACATTCACGTCATTCACACTACGCAAACTGTATGGGTTACTGACAATTAAGCCTATCCACACCAGCGTTTATCACCCACAAACGGATGGTTAAGTTGAACGGTTTAATCACACCCTCAAAAATATAATTAGAAAATTTGTAAGTGAAAGATGCACATAACTGGGATAAATGGCTTGAGCCCCTGTTATTCACAGTGCGAGAGGTCCTGCAAGCCTCCACAGAGTTCTCCCAGTTCTAATTATTATACTGGCATAAGCTGCATGGCATTTTCGATGTGCTACATGAAAATTGTGAGGAGGGACCTCCAAATAGTAAAAACGAAATTCAATACATTCTCAACCTGCACACCAAACACCACACACTCATGCACCTAACCCAGGAGAATTTGCAGCATGCCCAAGAATGTCAAGTCTGGCTGTATGATGGGAATGAACCTTAGAGAGTTCATGCCAGGAGACAAAGTGCTTGTATTATTGCCCACGTCGAGCTCCAAATTAATCACCAAGCAGTAAGGGCCCTTTGAGGTCACATGGTGAGTCATGGATGTCGACTATGGGGTGAGGTGAACAGACAGGAGTCGGGCATTAGAGATTTACCACCTCAATCTGCTAAAACGTTGGAATGAGGAGGTCCCCACGGCACTGGTGTCGGTGGTTCCAGAGAAGGCGGAGCTGGGGCTGGAGGTTCAAAAAGGAAAATTGACATTGCCCACTGCTCCGGTCCCCTGTGTAGACCACCTCTCCCTGACCCAGCTCACGGAGGTTGCCCAGTTGCAGACAGAATTTTCTGATGTGTTCTCACTCCTGCCTGGCCACACCCACCTCATAGAACACCACATTGAGTCACCCCCGGGGGTAGTAGTGCGCAGCTGCCCGAACACACAAAAAAGGTGATTCGGGAAGAACTCGAGGCCATGCTCGAAATGGGCATCATCGAGGAGCCCCACAGTGACTGGAGCAGCCCGGTGGTCTTGGTACCCAAGGCCGACGGGTTGGTCCGTTTCTGTGTGGGCTATAGAAAAGTCAACGCAGTGTCTAAATTTGACACATACCCAATACCTCGTATTGATGAGTTACTCGATCGACTAGGCACAGCTTGTTTTTATTTGACACTGGATTTGACAAAGGGATATTGGCAGATCCCCTTGACTCCTCTATCCTGAGAGAAAATGGCCTTTTCCACACCGTTTGGCTTACACCAGCTCGTCACACTTCCTTTTGGGCTGTTTGGGGCACCCACGACGTTCCAGTGGCTTATGGACAGGGTCCTCTGCCCCCACACCACCTACACAGCCATGTATCTGGACGACATTATTATCTATAGTACTGACTGGCCGCGGCACCTTGAACACCTTAGGGCCGTCCTAAAGTCACTGAGGTGGGCAGGTCTCACAGCCAACCCAAAGAAATGTACGATTGGGTGGGTGGAAGTATGGTATCTGGGTTTCCACTTGGGTCATGGGCAGGTGCATCCCCAAATTAATAAGATGGTAGTGATTGCGGCCTGCCCGAGGCCCAAGACCAAAAAGGAGGTGAGACAGTTCCTGGGGCTGACTGGCTACTATCGGAGGTTCATACCTAATTATTCGGACTCCACCAGCCTGCTGACTGATCTCACTAAAAAGGGAGCACTAGATCCGGTCCAGTGGACGGAGCAATGCCAACAGGCTTTTTCTAAGGTATGGTAAAGGCTGCACTGTGTGTGTGTGTGGGGGGGCACTGTTACGCTCCCCTGACTTTTCTCTCCCCATTATTTTGCAGACGGACGCATTGGACAGAGGGCTGGGGGCCGTTCTGTCCCAGGAGGTAGAGGGGGAGTAGCGTCCCATGCTATACATTAGCCGGAAGCTGTCGATGCAGGAAGGCAGGTACAGCATGATTGAAAAAGAGTGCCTAGCCATGAAGTGGGCGGTCCTTGCCCTCCGGTACTACCTGCTGGGGCACCCTTTTACCCTCTGTTCAGACCACACACCTCTCCAGTGGCTCCACTGCATGAAGGATGCCAACGCGCAAATCACCCGTTGGTATCTTGCACTCCAGTCATTTAAATTTGAGGTGATCCACAGGCCGGGGGCACAAATGGTGGTGTCGGACTTCCTTTCCTGTCAAGGGGCAGGGGGGAGTTAGCTTCAGGTCAGACGGCTCCCTGGCCTGAGTCAGGCGGTGGGGGTATGTGGCAGCGGGGGCGTGACCAAGCATCAGTCTGTGAATAGAGGGCGGAGTCAGGGAAGGTGAGTGGTCATGTCATTACACCTGTTATCAGTTAACATGTGTTTGTGTCTCCCCTTTAGTGACTGCATCTGATAAAAGGAGGGTGAGAAAGGGAGGACAGGGCCGAGGGCTTGCTTCTAGCCTGTGTGTGTATGTGTGTGTGTCTGAGAGAGAGTGTGTGTCCAGGTTGTGTGCTGTAAAGCAGCAATAAAGTCGAGAGTGAATCGCAAACAACCGCCTGCTGTGCTTCTGTGCTCCACTCACACCAGAGTCTTCCTACACCATCATTCCCTTAAAGTGCATATTCTGGACCAAATTCATTTATTTATTTTTTAATATGAAAGAATGTCCCTTTACACACAAATCCAGAAGGGTAATTTTGCACAAGGCCATCTGTCTACAGCAGAAAAAAAGAAAATAACAAAACATGTCTGGAAAAATCCCAAGGGAGTCTGGAGCCACATTCGTGATGTCACCTGTGGAAGCGCCAGCAGGCTGAGAGAGCTTGCACAGTTTCAGTGCATAGCCTGTGTAGACCAAGTTTAGCAGCTAGTGATTTTGCATTGAAATATGGAATTGTCACCTGACCACAATGTTACTTCACCTTTGGATGAAAAATGTAATGTTGCTACACCCTCCTACAATACATCTGTTAACTATTTTAATAATTATGTGATAACGTTGAAGAAATTTGCAGAAAACCACCAGGTTGTTTTCTCATAAACAAACCAATGCTGACGTAGGATTCAGAGGGAGGCGTCCCGCACGTGACGTCACGAAAATCAATGTTTCCTGGTTAATCCAAATGCCAAGTTTTTTCAGAGGCGGACCAATTCGCCTCAGATGGCTTGATTTCAACTGAATTTTTCTGGCATTGTGCAAGGTAAAAAAAATTGCACAAAATGCAAAATGTGACAGATATTTGACCAAAGTTTAATATACAATAGGAGAATTACATTGATGTTGCTCCTGAATTTACCCGTGATATGCACTTTAAAGAAATGGCTACAGGTTACTGACACTTTATTGGGTAGCCATACTTATCTATTTACCTTATCAAAGGCCTTAGATAAGTTTTTGAAGACAATGAATACACTTAGCATGCTCTCTGCTCTTTTCTTGTAGTTGTCTTGTGGCGAAGACCATGTGAACAACTGCTTCTATCTTTAAAAACCCACACTGGGATTTTGGTAGCGGGCTCAAAAATCAAAACAGGTGGGCTGATATGCAGGTTTAGGTTTGCCAGTACCAGCTGATGGTCAATCCAATATTCAGCCTCCTCATGGCATGAGTCAATAGACCATCTCTGACATCTTCATAATATTGACAATAATAAAATCAATCAGATGCCAGTGTTGATGTATCGATGAGGTTTCACTTTATTTTTGCACTTTTTTGTGAAGAAGAATGATAGTAAGCCAATGTTCTATCCCAACATTTCTAGAGAGGTTTCTCTCCCAATATTATCCCACTGAAATGTATCTGTCTACTGACATGCCTTCTAGCTACTTAATGCCAGATCTGACTATTCTTCCCAATTCATGCACTAAAGTCACCCATATATCATCCCAGCCTATCCGATTCAACCACTTATAAAATCAGTCTGCTATCCTATGTAGCTACTACAATAAGTGATACCAGGATATAACTTATTAACACTGGTAAATCTCAGTAAATATAAAACATGATGCTGTAGGAAAAGTACCTCAAGGGTGGTAACAATCACTCTGCTTTGCATCAAGCTACTTCACACCATGCTATTGTTGATTATTTTCCTGTACTATTATAGACCATAGTGTTTTATTCCATCGCTTCTGGTCTCTTTGTCAGTACCAGCTTTTGTAGTAATTGCATTGAACTCCTTTAATAGCTATATATCTCCTATATTCTATTATACTTCATTCTGAGGGCAGCATGGTGGTGTAGTGGTTAGCGCTGTTGCCTCACAGCAAGAAGGTCCGGGTTTGAGCCCCATGGCCGGCGAGAGCCTTTCTGTGTGGAGTTTGCATGTTCTCCCCGTGTCCGCGTGGGTTTCCTCCGGATGCTCCGGTTTCCCCCATAGTCCAAAGACATGCAGGTTAGGTTAACTGGTGACTCTAAATTGACCGTAGGTGTGAAT
>JAOPUC010000023.1:26948827-26959262 GCA_027564185.1 Cephalocassis borneensis | reverse complement strand
TTCATGTTGGTGTAGGCCATGTCTAATGTGTTCACTCCCCTGGTTGCACAATCCACATGCTGGTGAAAATGAGGGAGGACTGTCTTAATATTGGCCTGGTTAAAATCCCCAGCTACAATGAAAAAGCCCTCCATGTGAGTGGATTGTAGCTCACTGATGGTCCGGTGAGAACACTCATAGCTTCCTTTGTGTTAGCACTGGGGGGCACGTACACAGCAGTGATGGAAACTAAGGTAAACTTGCTGGGCAGATAGAATGGTTTACAGTTAGAAGCTCAATGTCCAGTGAGCAGTGGCTTGAGATGAACAGCATTTTTACACCAACTGTTATTGATATAAATACACAAACCATCCCCTCAGGATTTACCACTTAGCGTGCAGCTCCTGTCAGCACAAAACATAGCTAGCCACTTGATGCCAACAACATTGTCTGGGATTGAAGAGTTAAGTCATGTCTCTGTCAGAATAATAGTGCAGCAGTTCCTCAACTCTCGTTTTGATGTTAATTCCAGCTGCAGGTGATCCATTTTGTTCTCCAGGAAGCAAATGTTAGTGAGGAAGATGGATGGAAGTGGCATTTTATAAGGGTTAGCTTTTAGCTTAGCTGTTAGCCCCCCCAACAACCGCACTTCCGCCTTCGGTCACGCCGCCTCCGCTTACTCCTCTGTCGGCTTGTGCTGCTAGGGGAGTCCGCTGCACCGTAGGCCCCTGGGTCTTGCTGGCGCAACACTCTGAGGCTATGCAAACACTCCTGAGTTGTTGTGTCTACGAAACCGAAAACACTGGATGATCATAATTCCAGCAAGTGCTGGTGACTATATATAAACTTACTGAGAGGAATTACTGACTTACTAGGCAGCATATTTTGAGTGAGAAAACTGTAACTGCCACGAGCCCATGCAGCCGAACATCTTATTGGTGATAATTGAGTGATAATGGGACCTGAATTATGTTTTTCTCTTTTTTTTCATATTTTGTTTTTTAGGTTAAATTATTATGGATTATACTGGTTTTCATGATTATAGGAGGAGCCTGGGACCTATAAAAGGGAGGCTACCTCCAAGTTAGAGAGTAGTTGCTGGAGAGTTACACAGGAGGTAACATCTCTGGAGAGACTTTACCAGTAAAAGAAGTACTGTGTATAAATTAACACCCCCCCCTCAGACTTTTGCATTTTTCTTGTATTTGTATGTTTCCCCACACTTATTCCCTGTTGCACTTGGGAAACTAGCACAATAAACATCACCATAACTATAATTACGACTACGCCATTGTTTTTGGAAAGGAGAAATCAAACCTCATGACATTTGGTGTCAGGAGTGGGATGGCTAGCCATAAGAAGGCAGCAGACTGGATTACACTCTCAGCAGCAAGCAGCACAGGAACAGCCACCACTTGATCCAGTTTGGGAGACAGTGCCTTCTGATTCATCTGAAGAGAAGGTCATCAGACCTGGTCATTCCCAGTTCGACGATCGGACCTCCAGACCTGATCCTGCCCCGTTCCACCCAGTGCAGCTGGGAAGTTGCTGCTGGTCCCTGATGAGAAACTTTCTCACAGCCTAACAGTGATGAGAGGGGGGTTTGCTGCATGAGCTATGTGACTTACGGGTCTCCCTGCAGCAAGTTCAGCCAGTTCCTCAGGCAGTGACTGCAGCTGAAACCCCAAGTACAGCAACAGCAAATCATCCCCAAATGGAACTGCCAACATCAGTACCACATCATTGTTTGAAAAGGGAGTCATCACAATCCCTGTTTGCTAATGAGGACTGCAATACCAGCAACCAGGAGCTGCGGATGCAGAGGCTATATGCTGCTGAGCCTAAGATTCCCCCATATCAAATGGGCAAGGATACTGAAAATTACCTGCTGTGGTTTGAGCACGCTGCCAAGAAATGGAAATGGCTGGAAACCAAGTGGGCCTGCCGGCTTGTCCCTCTTCTGTCTGGGAAGGTGTTGGAGGCCTACACTGCCATGGATAAAGATAACACCCATTGCTACAAAGACTTAAGACACCGTGCTGACCAAATTCAACATTTCACCTGAGACATACAGGCAGCAGTTTCGTGCTACTTCAGTGCCAGCAGGAGAAACCCCCACTGAGACTTATCACCTGAGGGGTCTCTACCACCGCTGGATTTGACCAAATCAACTCTCCAAGGAACAAATTGGGAAGCAAATCATCTTGGAGCAGCTGCTGTGTGTCTTCCCACTGGATGTGAGGACCTGGGTGAAGGAGCATGAACCTGAGGATGGATCTTCCGCAGCAAAGCTAGCACTGCAGTTCCTGAATGCACAGTGGGGAGGAGGACCGACACACTTCACCAGCACAATGCCCTGACCAGCTGTGCAGTCCTCACAGGCCCCGGCATGCCAAGTGAGAGATGAGCCAGGAAAGCAGAGGTAACTTCAGCTCCACTACAGCCCAGCCATCTGTCGGTAAGCCTTTGATATGCTATTACTGTCAGCAGTCATGCCTCAAAGCTTTTGTGTGTCCAGTACACAGAGCCAAGCTTACTGGTTTCTGTTATGCACCCAGATAAGAGGCAGAGGTCTCTGAGAACAGAGGTCTTAGAAAGAGAACCCAGAATACTCTGAATGGCCAGCAGGTGACTGCACTATTCAACAGTGGCAGTGTCACCTCTTTGGTGAAAGTCTTTTGTGCCAGTTGGATGTGTGAATTATGGTATGAAAACATTGTGTGTGCACACATGGGGACAGCCATGCCTACCCAAAGTGGAATTGACTGTGAGGATTGATGAACAGCTGTATTTGATGGCTGTTGGTGTTGTGGACAATTTGCCTGTGGACATAATCCTTGGAACAGACCTGCCTGTTTTCTTGGATCTCTTGCAAGAGGTAGACTGTCATTGTGGGGAAAATGTAAATAAGTGTGTCCCTGTGGTCACTAGGGCCCAGGCCAAGGCTGACTTGCAACCTCTCCCAGATCTGGATGATAGTCTGTGTGAGGGTGGCATCAAAGGGCCAAGAAAGTCAAGGCGCCAGCACCACTTTGAAAAGCAGCTACAGTCACCTGAACCTGATGTCAAGAACATGAATTGTGATGAAACATGGAGGGTACCTGAGAATATTGTAGAACTTCAGAGGCAGGATGAGCCTTTGAAACCTGTGTTTGCTAAAGTAGTTGAGAAAACTAATGTGAACCTGGGGGTAAGAGAACAGTTCATTGTTGAAAATGTGTTGTATGTACTTAATGACACACCCAAGTGTCTCGTTATCCCTGCTAATTGTCGCCCATTGGTAATGCACTTGGTGCACACCCTTCCATGGGCTGGCCACTTTGGTCATCATAAAACATTCTTACGCATCGGTTCACGATTTTATTGGCCCAGCATGCACAATGACATTAAGACATATTACACCACATGTCAAAAGATGTGCCCAACTCGCAGTTCTGACAGGGCTCTCCTCCATCCATTGCCCATCATCTCCACCCCTTTTCGAAGGGTTGCCATGGACATTGTGGGCTCTCTAGTAAAGAGTGCCAGGGCCACCAGTATATTCTTTTTGTGTGTGATTACACCACCAGGTTCCCAGAGGCATTCCCACTCCACACCATCACTGCTCCAGCTGTCCTTCAGGCCTTGGTTCAGCTCTTCTCCAGAGTGGGGATTCCTGATGAGATCCTGACCGACCAGGGCACCAATTTTACCTCCCACCTGCTGCAGCTGTTTTATAAGCAGTTGGGCATCACAGCCATCCAGACCACACTTTGCCACCCTCAGACCAACAGACTGGTGGAGAGGTTCAGCCAGACACTAAAGAGGATGTTGCAGGAGTTTGTGGATGACACCTGGAAAGACTGGGACTGCTGGCTGCCTTTCTTACTGTTTGCTTACAGGCAGGTGCCACAGATGTCCACTGGGTTTTCTCCCTTTGAACATCTGTATGGCTGGGATATTCAGGGCCCTTTGGACTTACTCCAAAAGATCTGGGAAGTACCTGAGTACCCTCAGCCAGAGACCAAGCCGTGGTCAAATTTGTACTGCAGATGAGAGATCAGTTGGCCCAATACCATGAGGAGGCTGAGGAGAATCTGAGGGAGGCCCAAAAGAAGCAGAAAACCTGGTATGATCAGCATGCATGTCATTGCGACTTGCAGCCAGGGCAACAGATGCTGCTTCTGCTTCCTTCCTCCAGCAACAAGTTGTTGGTTAAATGGCAGGGTCCTAATATGATCATCTGATGGATGGGCCCAGTCACACATGAAGTCCATCATTCCATCAAGAAAAAGCCTAAACAGACCTACCATGTGAACCTGTTGAAGGAGTGGAAAGAGCCGGTCAACTGGGCACCCGAGGTTGGCTGGCTGGTGAAAGAGGTAGAAATGGAGGAGGAAGACAGCCCAGGTGTGGCTATAGTGACTGAAGCTTCTTGCCCTGTGCTGGTTCATCTGACTGCTGAGCAGGCTGCCGACCTTTGCCAGGTGTTCCAGGAGATGCCATCCCGCTTTGCTACCAAACCGGGGAGGAGTAATCTCATAGAACACATCATCTGACTAAAGGAGGGTCAACCCATCCACCAGTGACCGTACCAGGTTTCACAGCAGCTGGTGGACAAGTTATGGCAAGAGGTGGATGTCATGCTGAGGGTGTGCACCATCGTAGTGCTGCCTACATTGATGTGGTAATCTTCAGCAACACCTTGAAAAAACATGTCCAGCATTTGAGGCAGGTCCTGGACAGGATCCAGAGTGCTGGACTAACCCTCAACATTAGAAAGTGTGATTGGGCTCGACAAGAGACCTGGGCTACCAGCTGGGAGGAGGAAAAGTGCGACCACAGGTGGATAAGGTGGAAGCTATCCAAAATTGCCCTCATCCTTGGACCAAAAAGGAGGTGAGATCCTTTCTGGGACTAGCTGGGTGATACACAAGGTTTGTGCCCCAGTTTGCCACAATTGTGGCCCCACTTACTGTGGTCACTGCCAAGGATCAGAAAACCCTGGTGGCCTGGACAGAAGTGTGCGAGGGCATTCTACACCCTTAAAGCCTGCCTGTGCTCTTCACTGGTGCTTCAAAGGCCTGACTTCAACAAGCAGTTCCCAGTGCAGGTGGATGCATCTGCTGTTGGCCTGGGAGCTGTTCTGGCTCAGGGAGAACTGGGGGATGAGTGACCCATCCTGTACTTGAGCCGCAAACTTCTTCCCCAAGAAGCTAGGTACTCAGCGGTGGAAAGGGAAGGCCTGGTGATCAAGTGGGCATTAGAAAGCCTTCAGTATTACCTGCTAGGAATAAAATCTGACTTGGAGACAGACCATCATGCCCTCACCTGGATCAATTCAATGAAAGATCACAACAGCCGCTTGACATGGTGATACCTGTCCCTGCAGCCATTCAAGTTTACCATTTGACACAGGTCTGGCAAGTCCAGTATAATGGCAGACTACTTGTCCAGATTGCCAAACTTTGCCAATCTCCAGGAGGAGGGCGAGAATGTGAAAGAGTAGCCTGCCATATATATATATGTCAAGTTATATGGTTTCCCCGTATTTTGTATGGGAAAATGCAAATTTTTGGCTAATATGGTGTACACTGATTTTCATACGGGAAAATTATGTTTTGTATCAGAGATTTTTCCCATTACTCTGAGAATTTTCTTAGTGTAGTAATGTGGGCGTTCCGTTCTCTTGTGTTTTCATGACGTGTGTCGTTGCGTTGCGCATGTGTAAGGTGATAGCTCAGGTATTTATGTGAATGGGCTTATTTTGTTTTCGAGTAGGAAGCACTACGGATGTCGAAGACTGCTGCTCCGACTATTCGGCTTGTTTGCCCTTTTGGCCACACCAAGGCTCAGTTTTGTTCTTTTGGGGTAGGTGCGTTTTCCTATGGTGTTCTCTTTGTAATTTTGTCTCCATCAATGGACTTATGAGGCGTTATTGTGTTCTTAGCCAACTGCAACCTGTTGCATATTCTGGGTGGCCAAAACGCTTTCCATCACTGTGCGAGCGCGTTATCTGAGGGTGTGGTTCATTTAAACTCTGACTCCTCCACCACGACTTCGGTGCTCTTTCTTCCTGGCACAGGTAGGCTATTCTCGTCATTTTGGTCTACTGGTTCCTAGCAGGCATGTCGAGTTAACTCTAATAAGTCGTTTGTATTTTATAGCGTGGGTTCTGGATTCCCCTATACATCTCTTCCTGATTGTGTGCCTCTCTTTCACTGGTTAACGTCTGTGGGTAGCTGTGGCCCGGGCCGCTGCTGTTCTGTCTGTGCTGGAAGCCCTTAACGGCACGACGTGCTTTGCCCCCTCTGCTGCAGTTTTTTTTTTAATTTAAAAAAAGCTGTGTGTGTGTGTGTGTGTGTGTGTGTGTGTGTACGTCAGTGAGCATGTATGGGCACCCAGGTAGATTGCGGTGTGAGAGCATCTTCCAGTGCCGGATGTGTGTGTGTGTGGGGGGTGTCTGGTTGGCTAGAGTGAGAGTGGCTACCCGGGCTGTGTGGGTGGGTGTGTCCGTGTGCATGTGTGGGTGTAGAAATTGGGTTCATGTTAGGATTTCTTGGTTAAGTTGGTGTATTCTTTTCTTTAGTGTTGGAAGCCCTGTTGCATGTTTATTTTATTTTGGTTGGTTGTGTTCTGTTAGTGTGTTGTGTGTTTTTCAATTTTTCTTTGTTTTTTTTCGTTGAATTTTAGTTTGCAGTGTGTTTTTGTAATATAATTGATGTAAATATGGACATTCAATGTTAAAGGGGAATTACTGATGAAAATAACTGAAACAAAATCCAAACTTGAACCAAGGATTATTTTAATAAAAACGGTTTGTGCACAAACAAGATGGATGTATTAAAGTGCTGAAATTGTGATTAAATGAAACTTAAATGTTTTTGCACCCATGAGCGAATGGTGATCTGCACAGTAAATAAAAAGTGAATTTTATGGTGTACATCTTGCCTCTGGTCTCTGATTGTCCCAGACGGACTTGTGAGCCTTAAGGTATTTTGTGGTGTCTCCTGTGTCGAGACATTATTTTTCCAGGGGGATTCCCCAGCTCCCCCTGGTGGCGTAGTCGGTGTATTGCAGGCTTGATATATCCTTTAAAATACTAGAAATTGAGAGTGAACATAAAATAAAACCCGGCTTTGCTACAATAAGGTTGATGAGGAGGGAGTGAAGTGGCCCGGGCCTTACTGAACACCTGACTAAGGTCCCGATATTCCACAGGGCTGCTGGAAAGGTCGATGGACTCATCGGGACTGGTGACTTGGAGGGTGAGGGGACTCTTGGCAGAAGACAGGCAGGTGGCCAAGCAGCAGGTGCTCCAAAAAAGGACTGTAACATTACTCCAATTCAGATGGGGATTATGTAGACACAGCCAAGGAAGACCAAGAACAATAGACTCATGGGAGTTATTCATGGTGAAGACAGAGAGAGATTCCATGTGGTTCCCTGAGACCTTAAGAGACAGTGGCTCTGTGATATGGGAGACAGGACTGAGTTCAGTGCTGTTGACTGTCCTGGTGGCTAGAGGGTAGTCTAACTTTTGTAGGCTGACCCCCAGCTCCTCTGCAAAGAAGGTCCTGATGAAGCTTTGGCCTGCCCCAGAGTCAATGAGCGCCTTAACTGGGTGACAGTTGTTCTGAAAGATGATCTTAGTGGGAAGCACCGGCCTCTTGGCAGGGGAAAACTGTGTCAGTACACCCACATGTATCCCTGCTGCTACTGGTGGGCAGGCCCTTTTAATGGGCAATGAGAGATGAAATGTCTGGGTTTGCCACAGTAAAAGCAAGACCTGGTCTCACAGTGGTGCCTTCTCTCCTCAGGGGTGACCCGGGTTCTGCCTAACTGCGTTGGCTCTGGTTCAGGGGAAGCAGCAGCTTTGGATGAGGAAACAGCGACCTTAGGTTCAAACCTGAGGCTCCTTCTCAGGTTCTGTTGGTGTAACCGGGTATCTACCCAACTGGCTAGGTTCACAAGGCCATCCATAGTCTCAGGGAGGTTGTGAAGGATAATCTCATCCAATATATAACTGTTTAGTCCATGAACAAATGTGTCATACAGGGCACTGGCATTCCAGTCCACAGCTGCAGCCAAGATATGAAACTCAATGGCATAGTCATAAACCAGCCAGCGGCCTTGCTTGAGCCCCATTAGTCACCTAGCTGCCTTCTTGCCCTTGGGTGACTGATCAAAAACCTTTTGCATCTCTTCAGAGAATTCCTTGTAGCTAGAACAGCAGGGGGCCCTGGCATCTCAAACTGCTGTTTCCCACTCCCAAACCCTTCCAGTCAGAAGTATGATAATATTGGCAACTTGAGAACTCTCTGAAGGGAAAGCAGACCATTGACAAGGAGCACTAGGAAAGGAATGACTGGCAGGTCCCAGGCTCTCCATCATAATGCTGTTGGGCAGGCTGGCATGGCTCTCAGTGGAGTTGCAGAGTCAGAATGGCTGTTGGGATAATGGGTGAGCTGACTGACACAGGTGCTGGTTGTCTGGAGGTATCATTTTGAAGACTCTCCATCTGAGAGGAGACTTTCTGCAGTGTGTCTGTGATGGCCATCATGCTCTGGTGGACAGCTGCGATCTCCTGCTGATGGTAACTCAAAATAGAGCCTTGTTTGGTCAATGCTGCTCTGACCACTTCAAAGTCTGCTGGGTCCATTCCTATTAGCAAGATTGTTCTGTCATGGGCCAAATGGCCATAGGTGCTGACTAGCACAAGAAGAGGAGAGCAGCAGCCAGCAAAAAAAATCTGGAAAGGAGAATTAGAGGAACAGGAGCTAATGCCAAACAGGAAGTGTAGAAGTCCCAGATGAGCACAAAAGCAGAAAAAGTCACTGAGTCCTGGATGCAACCCTGCAGCAGGGAAAAAAAGAGTTCACAGTGTAAAACAAAAGTAGAGTCCAGAGTGCTCCCACAGCAGAAGAAATGTGCTCGCAGTCCCAAAAAACAAACAGAAAAAAGTAATCCAAAAGCAGGAGCAAAGTAATCCCAAAGCACACAGCAAAGTAGCAAAGAAATTGAGTCCAAAGCCAAACTGGGCGAAAAACAAGCAAAACAACATAGCATGAGGTGAAGATAATCCTGCGCTAAGAGAATCTCCAAGTGGTATAATATAGAGCCGTAGATGAGCTGATGAAAGGCAGGTGTGCTGGCTGCAGTGCAGGAAAGGCTCAGAGAAAACCAGGGAGTGGAGTAAAAGACCGGATCAAGACCTAGACTTTCCTGGCTGGCTCATGACAAATAGTAGGAGGTTCAGTGAGTTAAAACTGAATGTTTGGTAGAACCTTAGAGTAAATACAAAGGTGACAATATTTATGCATACAAACAGGATGGTTATTGGATATCTTGCTGATGGTCAGATCATCTTTTCAGAGTGGGCATATATAAGGCAAATACATTGGAGAGCTGATCTGACTTTGTGTGAAGTGCAAAATTGACTGATAATGCTTTATGAATCTAACATTGATATTGCTGACTACTACTTAAACAAATGAGATTTTAATACAATAATGTTATTATAGACTTCGAATGGATTTGGATTAATTGCTATCTGTGTAGCTTAGAAGGTTTGGTATGATGTTGCCTTTAATAGCCTCGAATAAGTTGTTTATCCTTATTTGTTAATTCCATTTGTTTTATTTATTTAGTATTTGGATGAAGAAGCCTATTTATGTTGAAGTGGGGGGAAAGGGGTATAAATAGTGAACATCCACAAAATAGGCTTGTAAGAAATGAGAAAAGACTGATATGACTGCACTTGAATTCAGAAAATTTTGTCCCTGCATTGAGAAGGGGTCTTGGGTCATATGGTAACATGCATTTTTGAACCAATTCCACTGCTTTTTGCCAAATCAAAACAGCAACACCCTGAAATTAACCAGCAAATTATGCTTGTATCAGCAAGAAAACAGAGACTCTCATATTAAAAACCATACAGGCAAGTTGATTTCCTTTTACCCCACTGAATATATGTTCCTTTGAGGCTCTGCTTTCTACAGTTATACCAAACTTCAGTTATTTGCAGTTTACATGAGCTGTCAAAAAGTAGGTAGCTGCCACTAATATAATTTGTGAGGTCAGATTTCAGATGGATTACAACATTTATAAGGTATTGATGATTTTTTTGCATGCAAAACTATGCATCCATTATCTGTAACTTTCTCGTACAAACTTTATTGAAATTCATTGATAAAAATCTAAATTACAATATATATAAACTCTTAAGAATTAAAAACACAATATTTACAAATTCCAAGAAAAAAATTATAAAATGAAAAACAAAACTGGAAAAGAGAAAAAAAACTAATATCAGCAAGATTGGCATTAACAGTAAAATCCAATACAAATTCATATTCATTGTTTTTAAAGAAAGGAGTGCGTGAACCTCTAATGCACATTATTACTGCTTTCAAAATTTCAAAAGATAACTTGGTTCTTATGTAAGTCATTGTGTCTGTATAGCCTTGGCCAGTTT
>JAOPUC010000023.1:26814565-26824938 GCA_027564185.1 Cephalocassis borneensis | reverse complement strand
CTTCAGTGTTATGCTGCCCCCATGGCTGCAAGTTGTAACTGCACCCTTACCGCAGTTTACCGCGGGGCCCCTATACCATTCTGCGGCAGACAGGCGAGCATTCTGAACTAGCAGATGCTGTACATAAGGAAAAACAACAATACTGCCAAATTTTAAGAATTATCACAGGAAATTAATTTGCACTTTATCAGCAATATCCATATCAGTGTCTGTCTCATCACTTGAAGTTAAATGAATTTAAACACAACATTGTTGTGTCTATTTTCAACTCATCACTGTTCATGCTAAAAGCAGTGGGGAAATAATTGATGATTTATTCACGCAGTTATGTTCTTCTGGCTACATTTCTTGAGTTTCTATTAATTAAACATTTTACAACTTATGTGTTCAGATTATGTAAGCATTCTTCTCTGTGTTGATGATGGAACAGTCCATAAACATCTTGGAGATCTTTTTCCAACCACTTTTTTTCCACGAATTTGATGGTTCACTACTATCATTCCAGGTTTTAATAATGCATTGGACAGTTCTTAATCCAATTCCAGTTATTTCAGCAATCTCCTTAGTTCTTTTCTTTGCTTGATGCAGGCCAATAATTTGACCCTTCTGAAACACAGTAGCATCTTTTCCATGAACACAGGACACATCTTCCAACATGTTTGTTTAAGAAATGAGAAGCTACGCATTGCATCAGTTAGGGTTAAAATAATTGTTGCCAGCTTAAACACATTCCTCACTGCAGTAATTATCCAATCAAAGGCTCTTATGTATTTGCGTCTTTGAATCAAAAAGGTGACCTTTTTTTTTTTTTGGCTGGGCAGTGTATAAATAAGCTATGTCACATGAGATGGAGTACTGTTGCACTTGAATATCAGCACAACTATGATTCTGTCATAAGCACGATGCTGCAGGCCGAGTGCTGATACTAATCACAGCCGTGCTGATATTCAGTACAACAACATGACCTTGAGTGTTATATTGTTTTTATATAACAGTTCTGTAAACAAGAAATTAATCTTGGCTAAGTGACATTTTGGACATGATATGGCCAAATATTCTGTTTATTTTTGCTCCATAAGCAGACATAGACCCCAATGGAGGCACACTCACTTTTTATAGCATATCAGCTGGCTGGCTAGTTAATTCCCACTGGTTCATGCAGTCCCATTAAAGATGTTTTTGGTAAATTTGGTGTTCCTTCTTCTTTTACATCTTCATCTGACAAACTTTCATATTTTAAGTCAAATGTTATATTCCTGAAAATTATAATTTTCCTTGTCTGCTGATGACATCACTAACACTACCATAGTAACCAGTTAGAAATATAAAGTTGAGTTTTACTAGTATATGAAGTGATCCATTTAGTGAAACATTCCAGTGCTGTTATAATGAAATGTCTGCCCTTTTTGAACCCCAATCAACCAATGAAATAAGTGGACCAGAACTAACAGTTGTATAAAGACATTTATTCAGGGCCGTTATTCTGTATTGTTGCCATAGCTCTATCCATAATATAAATTATATTCATAACTTTGAGCTATTTTCATGGAAGAAATATTGTCAGCAATTAGTTTTTCAATTAATGGTCCCAAGAAAATAGAAGTCACTCTCAAAGGCACTCTAAAAAAGATGTGCTCTTCCAGGTGCTTGACATATAGACATTCATTCTTTGCAGACTGTATATCTTTTAAAATCCTATGGAGAATAACAGTATTACTCCACTTCCATGCAGTAAATTCCAGACTCCTTAATATTCCCAACTGTGCATACTATTATTTCAAGCAAATTTGTATGAAAATGTTTTTGTTACATGTAATTTAATCAGTTTCTTCTGTTGAGTTAAAAAAATCTGTATTTTTACATATAAATTTATAAATAAATTTATAAATAAATAAAAACTGATTAGTATCTACAACCATTTTTGTTTCTTTCATGAATGGTGCCAATAACTCTGGAATTGTACATAATTTTTATCAACGCAGGACAATAGTGTGATTTTGAATATTTCTGAACAAAGAAAAACCTGAGTTACTGTACATTGCTCTCAAGAATGCAAGCTATGTCTATTTATCTACTCACCAATATTTGTGAAATTCTCAAAGACATATTACATGATGGCACCATAAGAAGGTCCCAATCATGACTATGGTGCAGCACTTACAAGTCTGGCCTGTTAGGGTGGGACAGTATCCATCCCACTCAAGAAGGTGCTGTTCTCATTTCTTGCAGCATAGCTTATAGTCTCAGAACAGGCCAAGTTAACTTGTAACAATCCAGAGCCAAGGCCAGAGAGCAGACAAACAGGCTCAACTGACTGTCTGCTAACTGCACAGAATGATCACTCAGGTTCCATTATGCTGAGACTGTGTCTTTTCCCTGAGCTTACAGAGTAGAAATACTCAGTTTGTTCTAGTAATCTTTGCTCTAAAGGCACCTTTGATCTAAAGGTAGGATTATTAAATATTAGCTCTCTTTTGTCTAAAGCATAAATTGTTAGTGAACTTATGATTGATTTGGAGTTTAATGTACTGTGCTTAACAGAAACATAGATTAAACCAAATAAGTGTTCAGCATTAAATGAAGCTAGTCCTCCTGGATACTATTTATACATATCAGTGTCATCTAACTGGCAGAGGAGGATTACCATAGACCCATGCACACCTGCAATATGTAGTTACAACAACTTCATGAATTTTTTCAATGACAAAATTGAAAATATCTGGCAAAAATTCAAACTACTAATTTAAGGTCAGACAATTTAATTAACCCTTTAGTTAATAATACAGGGGGCTGCAAAAGTAGGCATACAGTAAGGATTATTTCAGTATTATCAGTATTATAATAGTGGTGTTAGGTTTCATTTAATACTAGAATTCATTAAAAGATGAGGTTTTCACACAAAAGCCACATTCTGTTGTCATGATTCAGTTCATATGGGAGGCTTGCCAGGAAATTGATGCTGATAAAGACCTTTGTGCCAGAGTGTGCATCGATGTCCACACTCAACCAGTGGAGTGTGTGAATGCTGGGGGCAAACAGTTTGAACATTTGAGGGATTAATATGTTATTGATTTGTTATTATTGATATGTTTGTATAATCAATAAAATAACACTTTGTGTGAACATTGTTTTTTTATTACTGTATACCTACTTGTGCAGCCCCCTGTATAACTGTATCAAATCAGCAATTAGAATGTTTTACTCCCCTTAGGGAATTTGAACTAACTTCATTAATTTCCAAATCAAAATCTTAAACTTGCATAATAGATCCTCTACCTACATGACTCTTCAAACAGATAATACCAGAAACAATTTAACCACTTCTAAAAATAATTAATTATTTCCTTAGAATTGGCTATGTACTCAAATCCTTCAAACCAGCAGTTATCAAACCCCTGATTAAAAACCTGACCTTGACCCCTGTCAACTGTCCAATTATAGGCCAATATCAAACCTCCCCTTTACCTCCAAAATCCTAGAAAAAGCTGTGGCACAGCAGTTATGCTCATATCTTCTTTTCTTGTTTCAGGCCAGCTTCAGTCATTTCCGACTATACCAAGTGAAGATTGTCATTCATCTGTGATTGAGAGGCGGGAGCATTGTCTCGAGTTTGTCCAAGTTATTCTAATGGTCATGCCTCATCCCTTGAGGGAGGCAAACACTCCATCTATGCCTGTCATGAGCAGTACTAGTCCAGCTGGTGGATTATATTTTGAAGTCCTTCAGATCGCACTTCAGCACATCCTTATAGTGAAGATGTGGGTGCCGTATAGGATGGGTACCCTCCTCCAGTAGACTGTGTAGTACACCGTGGGGGATCCTGGTCTTTGGCATCTTCTCAACATGACCTGCCCACTGGAGATGAGTATACTTGAGCCTGGATGACTGTGGTCTGGAATTGGTGATGTTAAACAGGGTTTCATTGGTATGAAACCTCCAAAAGTCGAAGCACAGAGGGCAGCATCATCTGCATACAGAAACTCACAGACAGCAAGTTTCTCAACTTTGGTTCTTGCTTTAAAACTGGACAGGCTGAAGAAGTTTCCATCATCACATGTGAGCAGAGTAACACTTACATCCTCTTGTAGATCCTGATATGCTGATTTGAAGACAAAAGCGAAATATATACTGAAAAGTATAGGAGCCAGCACACAGCCTTGTTTCACACCTCTATTGATCAGAAACGGGTCAGAGTTGTCACCGTTGTATTGGATCATACCCATCATTCCTGAGTGAAATGGCTTGATCAGTGACAGCAAAGTTGGAGGGCATCCTGCCTTTTCTAATACCAGGAAAAGGGAGTCTCTATCAACCAAGTCAAAAGCCTTTGTGAGATCTATAAAGGCTATATGCAGTGGTTGCTGCTGTTCACATGATTTCTCTTGCAGTTGCCTTATACAGAAGATCATGTCGGTGGTAGATCGTCCAGGGCAAAAGCTACATTGTGATTCAGGATAAATATCTTCTGCAAGTGCCTGCAGGCTACTCAGCAGAATCCATGCCAGTACTTTTCCAGCTACACTAAGGAGAGAAATGCCACAGTAATTATTACAATCTCCACAGTCACCCTTCTGTTTGTAGAGAGTTGTAATCTTGGCATTCTTGAAATCCTGTGGTACATCACCAGCTGACCAGCAGTTGATGATGAGATGGTATAGTTCACCTGCCAGTGCTGTTACACCAGCCTTCAAATGTTCACCTGGGATAGCCTCTTCACCTGATGCCTTTAGACTTTCTTTTGTTTATTGTTGTCACTACTTCATCAATTTCAGGTTCTGTGTCAAGGTATGTCCATACTGGCTGGCAGGGTAAATTGTTAAGAGTTTGGTGGGAGACACTACTTTCACCAGCATAGAGCTCACTGTAATGTTCAATCCATTGTGACAACTTCTGTCTTATCAGCAATGACTGAACCATCTTTCCTCTTAAGGACTGAGCAGGATTGCAAGGTTGGTCCAGTGGCTTCCTTGATTGCTGAGAACATTCCCTTCATATTAGCTGAATCACAGGCCATCTCAATCCTTGCACACAGCAATTCCTAGTTCTTGTGAGCACACAGACTGGCAGTCCTCTGAGATTTTGCTCTTGTGACACAAAGATCTGCAACTGCTTTTCTTGTTGGTTTTGACTTTACATGCCTGTCATTTTTCTTCACTGACTGGTCCCATTCTGTCAAGAGATGCATTCCACCAATTGGCATTCTGTTGTATCTTCTTTCCAAAAACACAGAGAGCTGTTCCATGAATCACCATTTTGAGATTGAGCCATTGAGTGTTCAGATCAGCTGCAGGGGATAATTCAGCTAAGTCCTTCTGAAGTTCATTACAGTATTGCATTCTGAGGCAAGGTATGGCTGTTTTGTGTACATCAATTTTCGCTGTTTGTCGAGTTAATCTGTGGTATGGTTTTGGCTGAATGGTCATGAAAGACCAGACTGTAGTCTGAGTCACAGTCAGCACTGTGGTAAGTACAAGTGCTAGTGAGCTCCTGTCGATGACCATGCCTGACTATTACAAAGTCCAGTTGGTGCCATTGTCTGGAACAAGGGTGACATCAAGATTCCTTTCTATGTGGCTTCCCAGGAAACATGGCGTTAGTGACATACAGACCTTGTCTGCAACAGAGTTCAAGGAGTTGTTGGCCATTATCATTCATTTTCCCAACACCAAACCTTCTGATGCACTTAGGCCATGACTTATGATCACCAATTTGGGCATTCATGTCTCCAAGCAGAACAATATGATCTTTGGGTGTCGTTGATCTCAGGAGCTCCTCAAGTTGTTCATAGATAACCATCTTTCTCTATAGGTTCTACTTTTAGAGTGGGGGCGTAGGCAGAAACCACCAAGATGTTACCCTGTTTCGTGCTGAGCCAGAGAGATGATATCCTTTCACTGAAAGCTGTTGATGTTTAAATAATAATAATAATAATAATAATAATAATAATAATAATAATTTCAATTTATATAGCACCTTTCACAAACCCAAAGGACGCTTTTCAAAAGAGTTACCACCACCCCCCCCCCCCAAAAAATTAGGAAGAATAGTGTGAGGTAAAGAGAAAAAAGTTTTCAAGATGGCTTTGAAGGAAGAGAGTGTGGAACAGTCATGAAGCGATTGTGGTAATGAGTTCCAAAGTTTAGGAGCAGCAACACTAAATGATCTGCCACCCATAGATGCCAATTTAAAACGTCGAACAGTCAAAAGTCCACAGACAAAAAATCTGAGGGAGCAGGAGGGACAGTACAAATGAATTAACTCCCAGAGATAGGAAGGAGCGAAACCATGAAGAGCTTTATAGGTTAAAAGCAAGATTTTGTATTTGCTCCGAGAGATGACTGGCAACCAGTGCAGTTGCTGTAAAACAGGAGTGATATGAGCAATGCGCTTGGTGAGTGTGAGGACTCTTGCTGCTGAGTTTAGGATGTACTGCAGGCAATTGAGCAATGTAGCAGGGAGACCATAAGAAAGAGAATTGCAATAGTCAAGGTGAGAAAAAATAAACGCATTGACCAACATATTGGCATCAGTTTCCAAGAGAAAAGGGCGGAGACGTGCAATATTGCAGAGGTGAAAGAAAGCATTCTTAGTAATTAGTTTAAGATGGGGTTCAAACGTAAGGGTGGAGTCAAAGATAACTCCAAGTTTTTTTATAACTTGGGAAGGATGAATAGACATCCATTTTATGAGGTGAGGATTGATTTGGATCAGGTTTCAGTAAACCTGTGCCTGCTATTTCCTCAGATTCTTGTTCTTGGCTGACAGGAGTTGTTTATGATTACTGTACCCCTCCCCCCAGGATTAGACATTTTGTATGTTTTGAGATGCTTTTCTGCTCACCATGGTTGTATAGAGTGGTTACTGTAGCCGTCGTGTTAATCTGGCCATTCTCCAATGACCTTGGATCAAAAAGGCATTTCCATCCATCTGCCTCAAGGTTTGATATGTTGTATGAGATGCTTTTCTGTTCACCGTGGTTATAAAGAGTGATTATTTGAGTTACCATAGCCTTCCTGTCAGCTTGAACCAGTGTAGTTATATTCGTCTGACCTCTATTATCAAAAAGGAGTCCAGTATCTGTCTAGTAGAGAAATATAGTCACTGTCTATTACTACAAAAGCTACACCATACCACCTCACGCACCTTATGTGGGTCAGGTCTAGGTAAGAAAGATGAAGATTATTCGTATTGTTTATTTTGTATTTGCATTATGTGTTTTTAAAACTGATTCTAAAATGTCCTATAGATCTTGCCCTATAGGTGCTCTATAATTCCCCATGGAATCCAGAAATGCTTCAAACCTTCTGTGGATGTTAATGTCACTGTAATATACTTTATTAGTTTGCCATTGTTGACTTGTGTATTTGATAAGCAGGATTAATAATAATCATATAAACAGTTATTCTTGGCAGTAAAGATTAATATTGATATCCATTGTGGAAAGAAAAATAATGGGTTTTATTAATATTTTATTATATAATTGAAGATTTGAGATAAAGTGTGGCACAGTGGTGTAGTGGTTAGCACTGTTGCCTCACAGCAAGAGGGTCCGGGTTCGAGCCCAGTAGCCGAAGGGGCCTTTCTGTGTGGAGTTTGCATGTTCTCCCCATGTCTGTGTGGGTTTCTTCTGGGTACTCCGGTTTCCCCCACAGTCCAAAGACATGCAGGTTAGGCTAATTGGTGGCTCTAAATTGACCGTAGATGTGAGTGTGAATGGTTGTTTGTCTCTGTATCAGCCCTGCGATGATCTGGCGACTTGTCCAGGGTGTACCCCGCCTCTCGCCCATAGTCAGCTGGGACAGGCTCCAGCTTGCTTGCGACTCTGTACAGGATAAGTGGCTACAGATAATGGATGGATGGATGGAAGATTTGAGATAATTCTAGGCCAGAAAATAAATGGCTGGAATTAAGTGTTGGATCAGACAGCCTTAAACTGTATTTTTGAGCTTTTTAAATTTTTTTTATTTTGACTAAGCAGGCCTGAGTTTCCCAAAAGCATCGTAGCACAAAGATCACTGTTAAATGGTAGAGCGAGCAGCACAATGAATGCCCTATCTCCTAGTTAAGATGCTCTTAGCATTAAGAGGCTTTTGGAAAACCCACCCCAGTTCAATATTTCTTTTCAAATATTTTTACGATTAATCTAGAAAAATGGCATATCTCCTATCTAAATTGGAAAATTTTGTCTTGTGAAGGGTTCTTGGTTTTCTAAAAGGCAAACTGAGATTCATGTTCTGATTCACATGTTCAAGCCACCAATATGTATGCATGTATACTTGGATTCCAAGGTGCTTCCTAGTCACTATATAGGGTGTAGCCATGCATCTGTGGCTGGGAGCTAAGGCATCAAAATTGCCAGTGCTTTTGGGGTGGGAAGGGCATATTCTGCCCTCCCCGGTCAATCACAGTGACAATAGTCAATCATAGGCACCCTTTAGCTCATGTATGCGGAAGAGGGTGGATAGAGTTTTCCTTCAAATGACTTAAGCTACCCTTTGAAAAGATACAAAAGTTGGCTGGTTTCAGAGGAAGCACTTATTCATCATCACCCTCGCTGGTTGGTAGCAGTTGTATGATTGCGGAGAGCTGGCTGGTGGGAATTGGAAGATGATGAAACTGAGGACAGAATTGTGGAGAAAAAGGCAGAGAAATGTGTCAAAACATTGACAAAAGATGTCTGATCTGGTGAGGATCCATGGCACTAGTCAAAAGTGGTCACATGAATTACAACATTTAAACATTTCAGAAAAGACCAATCTTTTACTTGTCCACTGTCTGTGGTGCTTATGAAGGTGTGCTGGAAGTGTATTCACTAAATAGGTCATCTAATTCACCTGCACTAATGAGGCTAAGAGGTGAAATCCCAGCCAGATGTACCGATTCTTGTTTGACAGGGAGTTATGGATTTGTTTACAGGTGTATCATGTCTTTAATGGACACCTTCATTGACTGGGTTACTTGGCTTATTAATCTCAGCCAGGGTTTGGGATTTGCCATTAGGACACTCTCAAATTGAGTGAGCTTCTAATTTTATTACTACAGACAGAATGTTAATAAGTAGAAGAGCTACACTGTGCTTCATCACATCAGTTGCAAAAGGTGAAAATTGAGTCACGTTATTGAATCAGCCAATCATGCGGCAGCAGCTTGCATACGGGGTTGTTTGAGTATTTCAGAAACAGCAGATGTTCTGGAACTCAAATACTTATCCAGCCAATAACTCAGAAGGATTGTTGCTGATTCGCACAGGCCATCCGTGAAAATTTTCTCACGTATGTGGGTATGGATGTGTCGTCTTTTAATGTTGTAGCCCATCAACCTCAAGCTTCAACTTGTGCATTCTGAAATGCTTTTCTGTTCACCACGGCTGTAAAGAGTGGTTATTGGATTTCCCTGAGCCTTCCTACCAATAGAGCCAACCGGTCTTACTGCCTTGAAGCTTGTTGCCTTTCACCTCACCTCATAAGGATAGCAAAAAGTGCTTGGTAGGCTTGATGTTCTGACTAGAACATCAAGCCTACCAAGCACTTTTTGTTATCCTTATGAACCGATATGCAACATATGACTAAGCTAGTATGATTTATCGCTCAAAAATACAGCAAAGGAGCAACCTTTGTCTCTCTAATTGAATGGGAGATGAAGCAGCTGACATATTAATGATTTGCAAAAGTGTTGTGAACTCATTAATAATAACTCACAGGACAGAATGATGTGAAATATAGTACAAACAAAAAATATTGAGCGAGCAGTGGTTCCTGGAGAGGACTGGTTTGAGGTACCAGGAAGGCTAGTAACTCAAGTCACTATTCTTTACAACCACGGTGAGAAAAAAAAAAAAAAACAGCTTGGAAAGTACAATATTATGTAGACCCGTGAGGAGGATGGACTACAACAGCAGAAAACCAGGTCGGGTTCCACTCTGGTCAATCAGGAACAGGAATCTGAGGCAATTGAAGATGGCCTAATAGAAGCAGCTTTGGGACCAAAAGCATAGCTGCCAACATTCCGAAATTGTAAATAGTAATACAAGGTTGGGCCCCCCGCCACCAAAGCTTTCTAGCAAAACTACCCTGAAAAAAAAAAAAAATCACACTAAAACAAAATAGTTTGACAAGATTTATTCTACAAACTAAACTATCATATTACATTAATTTGAAAAGTTCTTTTCAACAATGGAAACAAATTTACCTTGGAACTAGAATACATATATCATCAAAGCAATTTGGCACAGATCAAACATAAAAGAAACCTCTTGTAATCAACACCAAACATAAAAAATGTCTCAAAACATGTTTAGCACAAAGTGAAACAGCTCAAAAAAGTGTCAATTTCAACTTGCTTCTTCACATGACTACAAATCAAACAGAACAGAA
>JAOPUC010000023.1:23993535-24003741 GCA_027564185.1 Cephalocassis borneensis | reverse complement strand
ATGTTAACTTTTTTGCAAATTAAATTCATTCTCAATTCATTTTCATAACCTTGTAATGACAGGGTTGTGTTGCTAGTCTTTTAAACACGGATGAAAATCATATATTTTCCCCATATCTGGCTGGTAGACTACATGCCTCGATGTAATGAATTTGCACATTTACCATGTCGCAACGTTTTAAAACTGTTACATTTCAATCAAATTCTATCTAATTCAAATAGGAGAGCGCATAATATGTTAATGTGATTTGATGTTCTCATTCGAGCATGACGTGCTGCCTTTGTCATGTCAAACAAACTCTATGGGCGCTTATATTTTTTTCCAGGTTGCAAGACAAACTTATGGCCAATGCGAGTCTTTCTCCATGAACAAAAAAAAAACAAACAAAAAAACACAGCGATTTGGGAAACACCAAAAATCGCACGGCCAAAAGATCGTATGTCCGGTTGTGACCTAGGCTTTTGTAAGAAAGATTTGGTGGGGTTTTTTTTTTCACTTTTGTGGTTTCCTGCAGGTGTTGCAAATGATGTTTGTTATCATTTTAGCACGATTAAAGATGCTGCTTTGAAACTGGGGGACTGGGGGTGTGTCAACCTGGTTGGAGTATAGAAGGGGGTGCGTGGCCAAAAAAGTTTGGGAACCGCTGTCCTAGACCTTAAGGAACCCCAAAGTGATGTACTGTATGCTACATCACAGTCATTTCCTACAGTTGAAAAAGATGCAATTGAAAGTGACTGTGATAGTGACTGCTCAGATAGAGCACAAAGGCGAAACAGGCCATGCCTGCTAGATTACTAAATGGTGAAGCAGAAGTGACCTATCAGGTGGATGAGGAAAATTTCATCTTGACAAGTCCAGACCTACTCCCAGACCCTCTCCCTCCCTCCAATGGCCCCACCCTCTCTCCTCTAATTCCTGCAGCATTTGGTGATGAAGAAAACCCATTGCCACCATTTGGTGAGTCTCCCACAGTGTCCAGCCAAAAAAATGGGACTCCCTGAGGAAAATGAGACTCCACTACAAAAAAAAGGAGCTGTCCTGAGGAAAATGAAACCCCAAAACAGAAAATATCCCTTGATTCTAGTGTGTCTCCCACAGCACCAAGCCGAAAAAGAAGATGCCCACAGGTTACTGATAACCCACAGTGCAGTAAAAGGAGATGCTCAGATGAAAATGAAACCATGAAATGCAATAAAAAACAGAAAAAGTCCCTTCAAAATAAGCAAAATAGGGACAGGGTTTTTAAAAGATCTCGACGACCAGCCACATCCAATAGACCAGATTTTGTAGCCTATGGCCCAACTGCAGCAGATTGCATCAGACAAACCAAACCTGACCCTGCTGATGTATCCTCCTACTCTGAGGGAGCTCACTGTTGAGATGTCAAATGCATATTCAATGCAAACAAAAGGGAAGGCACTTGATCCGAACATGGATGAGTTGCTGACTTTCTATGGGATTCTGCTCACATCTGGTTACAGTTCTGTGCCATGGAGGCACATGTATTGGTCATATGACCCTGATGTCTACAATGAAGTCATCTCAAATGCAGTGAGAAGGAACCACTTTGATGAGATAATGGCCTCAATACTTCTGGTTGATAACTCAAAAGCCAGAGACAATCCTTTCTTTAAAGTGCGACCCATCTTCAGTGCACTCAATGACTCTTACAAGATGATGCCATACACAAAACATCTATCAGTTGATGAAAGCATGATCCCCTACTATGGCAAACATGGCTGCAAGCAGTTTATCGGGGCAAACCAATCCGGTTTGGATACAAGTTGTGGAGCCTTGCTTCACCCACAGGGTACATGTTTCACATGGAGCCCTATTGTGGAGTCCACACACTTTTGCCAGAAACTGGCTTGGGACAGGGCCCCAGTGTTGTCCTTGGTCTGGCTGAGCAAGCAGAAGTTCCTCCAAGATGCACATTTGTGCATGATAAACTTTTCACCTCCCTTAGCCTCATTGATGAAATGACCAAACAAGGGTATGGGTCCCTTGGCACACTGAGACAGTGCCATCTGCATGACATCCCTTTCACAGGTGTGAAGGATTTTGAAAAAATGCCTCATGGGAGCACTGAGGTCCTTACAGAGGGGGAGAAGCTACTGGTGTGTTGGAAGGATAACAGTGTTGTAACCATGGCAACCAATGCTATAGAAAAATATTCAGAAGGTCAAGCATCCAGGTGGAGCAAAGAGAAAAAAGCATTTGTCGAAGTGCAACAGCCTCTGTGTTTCCCAACATACAACCAAAACATGGGCGGCGTGGATCTCCATGATCTTCACATGTCAAGATACAGATCTACAATAAGGTCAAAAAAGTGGTGGCCAGTTCTGGCTTGGTCTCTTCACAGTGCAGTGGTGAACAGCTGGCTGTTCTTCAGAGATGTTTTTGGCAGTGACTATGACCTCATGAGCTTTTAGCAGGTTTTGTCCATGGATCTCCTTAATAGATATGGAAAACGACCTCTTGGTCAAGGCAGAAGATCTGTAATTATGAAACCTCAGGATTCCACAAGAGGTGATGGAAAACATCACTGGCCTGTCAACATGGGAAACCGCTACCAAAGATGCAGACGGTGCAACAACTGCACTGTGTATGCATGCGAGAAGTGCAATGTACCAATTGTTAGTTATATCCTGATTATATGTAAACAGGTCAAACTGAAAAATATTGTGTAAATTTCAACTATGCTGTTTCCCACTGGCAACAATTGTTGCCGAGTATATTACCTACATTTTCACTAACATAACCAACATAAAATGAAAAAAAAAAAATCATACATGTTACATACTAGTGAGGTCTAAGGAATGAAATGCATGCATTTATTTTGCAGGGAAAAATTTGGGATTAAACAGGTTAAGATGAAAAAAAGGAAATCTGGAGTGTGCATAGGTATTCACCCACCCCCAAACCAATACTTTGTAGAGCCACCTTTTGCTGAAATTACAGCTGCAAGTCTCTTGGGGTATGTCTCTTTTAGCTTAGCACATCTAGCCACTGAGATTTTTGTCCATTCCTCAAGGCAAAACTGCTCCAACTCCTTCAAGTTGGGTTGCGTTGGTGTACAGCAACCTTCAAGTTATGCCACAGATCCTCAATTGGATCGAGGTCTGGGCTTTGATTAGGCCATTCCAAGACATTTAAATGTTTCTGTAGCAGGAGGGGCGTGGTCAAGCATCAGCTGTGAATGGCAAGGAAGCAGGTTGAACCAGCAAGTAGTGTGTTGAGGTGCACCTGTGTCAAATTACTGGCTGTCTATTAACCAGTGTCTCTGTGTGTCTTTCAGACAGTCAGGCATGAGAGAGAGAGCAGTGTCACCCCACGTGTGCATGTGTTGAGCTGTCACTGAAAAGTGTGCTAAATAAAAGAACTCACCTGTTCTGAAGCCTGTTTCCAGTTCCTCTTTTTCCCCACAAGTCCAAGAGTTGTTACACTGGTGCTGGGAACCTGGGATTTGAGGAACGAATGCTGCCATGGGATCCAAACCAGTCAGAGAGCTCCTGCAAACACTTGCCAACGACCTCTAGTGTCAGCAGCATGCCCTTGTCGCACTGACAGTAGATTAGCAGCACTTCCAGGCCCTGCTCGAAGCCCAGGCATAGGACAGGGAGGTGCTACGGAGCTTGGTCCAGTCTGTGGGTGCTCCAGCGGTTGTTCCTGTGGCCAGCGTGCCCATCCAGCTGGTGAAGATGGGGCTGCAGGATGACCCTGACACCTTCCTCGAGCTGTTTGAGCATGTCATGGAGGCAAGCTCATGGCCATCCTCTCAGTGGGTGGCTCACCTACTGCTGCTCCTGTCAGGGGAAGCCCAGCTTGCGGCTTGACAGCTCCTGGCAACCAACATGCTGGATTACCCCCACCTGAAGCGAGCCATCATACAGTGGATTGGCCATGGCCCCAGAGAGCAGCGCCAGCACTACCACTTGCTGGCTTAAGGCGAAGTAGGCCAGCCAGTCGCATTCGCACAACAGCTCCAAGATTCCTGCCAGTAGTGGCTGTTGGCTGGTAAGTGCGATGTCAAATCCATCATCTGGAGCAGTTTACTGCCCAGCTGCTGAGCGGGACGTCAGTGTGGATCTAGTGTCACCAACTGACATCACTGGAGGAGGCAGTCGGACTGGCTGAGGATCACCTGATGGCATATCCAGAAGCAGGCTGTGCTACAACTTCCATTCCCTCATTTTCACTCTTTCCTTCTCCCCCTCCCTCTCCTTGCCCTTCCCCTACCCCATGGAAATGGGGGCAACTCCCCTGAAATGTGCTCCCCACACCTGTGTCTATCCCCATGTTTCTACTCTCCCTTCTCCTTCTGTGTCTGTGCTGCCATTAACCCCCTTTATCTCTCCACAGATGAACTCATCCATACCCACCAGAACTGCAAGCGAGCCCAGAAAGGTCTGTAAGCATGGAAGAAAGGCAGGGAATCAGCACTTCTGCAAGGAGGCAGGGCAACTGATTTGCATCCATGATGCACTTCAGGCTTCCCCTCATTGAACGGAGCCAGACAGGATAGCTGTGAGTATTCAAGGGGGTACACATCAGGCTTTCGTGGATTCAGACCATGAGACTGTAATTGTATGGTGTACAAAGACTGTAATGATGTATGGTGGTCTGATTGTAATCAGACCACCATACATCAAAGCCTGACTCAATGCGGGGCACTGGGAAATGCATGACTGGTGAAGGTTAAGTGTGTGCACAGTGATATACACAAATATCTGCTGATACCTGTCACTATTCATTTCTGGGGAGAAAACCATAGCATAGACACCTGCGGTTAGTCTGAGCCTCACTCACTCAATGATCCTGGGAACAGATTGGCCAGGGTTTAAAACATTAATGAAACAAATAGTAGTGGGTGAGTCCTGCAGTCGCACATCATGGGGGGATCCTGCTGCAATGCTGGTTGGGGAGGCAGTCTCGGGCACACCTGCATCAGCTCCACATCATGAGGACACAGAGAGGGGGGAGAGCCCTCCTTCCTCTCTGGGGAATCCCTTAGGGGACTTCCCATTGGAGCAGAAGCATGATGAGTCTCTGAGACACACCTCTGACCAAGTGAAAGTAATTGATGACCAAATCCTCCAGCCTAACATTGCACCTTTCTTCCTGTACTTTTGTATTATTAAGGATAGGCTGTATCAAGTGACACAGGACACTCAAACAAAAGAAAAAAATGACATGGTTGTTGGTCCTGAAGAGCCACAGGGAACTTTTAGTCCATGCAGCTCATCATAATCTTATGGCTGGGCATTTGGGGCAGGATAAAACACTGAATCATCTCATGGCCCTTTCTATTGGCCAAGGGTTTGCAGCGATGTCCGCAGGTGGTGTGTGGCATGTTGTGAATGCCAGCTGGTAAATCCAGCAGCTGGTAAATCCAGCCACACCTCAAGCACCATTGTGCCCATTTCCACTGATGGAGAGCCCCTTCAAAAGAATTGGCATGGATCTCATCAGGCCATTAGATTGATCTGTACATGGGTATTGCTTTGTGTTAGTTATAGTGGATTATGCAATGTGATACCCGGAAGCAGTGCCACACCATAATATCTCAGCATGCAGTGCTGTGGAGGCGTGCTTCCATGTTATCTCCCGAGTCAGGATTCCAAAAGAAATCCTAACTGATCAAGGCACTATGTTTGTCATGCACACTGTGCGATTTATATGAATTATTGGGGATTACATCGGTTCATACTAGTGTTTATCATCCAAAAATGGAAGGGCTGGTCAAAGGATTTAACAAAACACTTAAAAACATGATTCATGAATTCGTTCATGGGGATGCTAAAAATTGGGACAGGTGGCTCGACCCTCTGTTGTTTGCAGTGTGTGAGGTCCCACAAGTCTCCAAAGGTTGTCCCCTTTTGAATTGCTGTATGGGCACAAGCCCCATGGTGTCTTAGACATCATTAAAGAAAATTAGGAGGAGGAGCCTTCTCAAAGTAAAAATGAAATTCAATACATTCTTGATCTGAGAACAAAACTCTATGCACTGAGTCATATAACCCAGGAGAATTTCCTACAGGTCCAAGAACATCAAGCTCACCTGTACAACAGAGGAACATGGCTAAGGGACTTTGCACCGGGAGATAAAGTAATCAATTTACTGCCCACCTCAAGTTCAAAATTGCTTGCCAAGTGGCAAGGGCCCTTTGAAGTCACACGGCAAACTGGGGAGGTCAACTATGAGGTCAAACATCCAGATAGGGGCGACATGTCAAATTTACCACTTCATTCTCCTGAAACCATGACAAGAGGAGGTTCTTGTGGCTCTGGCAATGGTACTTCCAGAGAGAGCAGAGCTGGGACTAGAGGCAAGTCTAAAAAGTATGGCCTAATTCACCCCGTCCCCTGTGGAGACCACTCAGAGAGCACAGATAATTGGGCTGCAGGAGGAATTCTCCAATATGTTCTCACCCATCCCTGGTCACACTAACCTCATAGAACATCACATTGAGTGATCATCACCCCTGTATTGGGGTGGTGGTGCCTGTATCAGCTCCTTGAACACAAGAAAAATGTGGTATGGGATGAACTCCAGGCTTTGCTTAAGATGGGAGCAATTGAGGAGTTGCACAGTGATTGGAGCAGCCCAGTGGGCTTGGGTCTCAAGACTGGCAGGTCGGTCCGGTTCTGCGTAGACTATAGAAAAGTCAGCATGATGTCTAAATCTGATGCATATCCAATGCCCCACACTGATGAACTATGTTATTGGTTAGGCGTGGCTTGCTTTTACTCAACATTGGATTTGATGGATATTGGCAGATCCCCTTGACTCAATTATCCCACAAGAAAACAGCCTTTTCCACTCTGTTTAGCTAATGCCAATTTGTCACCCTTCCTTTCGGGTTGTTTGGGGCTCCCATGACATTTCAGTGTCTCATGGACCGAATTCTCTATCCCCACAATGTGTATGCAGTGGCCTACTTAGATGATATAATCATTTATACTAATAATTGGGAGTGGCATTTACAACATCTCAGGGCAGCTCTGAGGCTGCTGAGGTGCACTGGGCTCACAGCAAACCTGAAGAAGTATGCAATTGGACTGGTGGAAGTATGGTATCTGGGCTTCCACTTGGGTCATGGGCAGGTGCATCCCCAAATTAATAAAACTGCAGTGATTGTGGCCTGCCCAAGACCTAAGACCAAAAAGGAGGTGAGGCAGTTCCTGGGGCTGGCTGGCTATTATAGGCAGTTCATGCCTAACTTTTTGGACATCACCAGTCCACTAACTTGTAATGTTACTGCACTTAGAAGTAATGGGTTCTTCAACAACTGTGTTTATTGTCTTCAACATGAGACTGGGTCTTCAGAGGGTCCCTATGCTGTGGAAGACGTCATGCCTTGTCCCTGTACCGAAGAAGCCGTGTCCCAGCAACCTCAAAGACTACAGGCCCGTGGCATTGACATCACACATTATGAAGACCCTTGAGAGACTCATCCTGGAGTAGATCCGGCCTATGGTCAAACCACTTCTTGACCCCCTTCAGTTCACCTACCAGCCCCATCTTGGAGTAGAGGACGCAATCATCTACCTGCTGAACAAAGTCTACGGCCACCTGGACAAGCCAGCCAGCACTGTGAGGATCATGTTTTTGATTTCTCCAGTGCTTTTGACACCATCTGGCTGGCTCTGCTGGGTGAGAAGTTGACAGCGATGCAGGTGGATGCCCCACTGGTGTCCTGGATTGTGGATTATTTGACTGGCAGACCACAGTACGTGCGCTTGCAGTGCTGTGTGTCGGACAGAGTGATCAGCAACACCGGGGCTCCACAAGGGACTGTCCTTTCTCCTTTCCTTTTCACTCTCTACACCACTGATTTCAACTACTGCACAGAGACCTGCCACCTCCAGAAATTTTCTGATGACTCTGCAGTGGTTGGACGTATTACTGGTGGTGATGAGAGTGAGTACAGGATGGTGGTGGACAACTTTGTCACGTGGAGCAGGAAGAACCACCTACAGCTCAACGTGACGAAGACGAAAGAACTGGTGGTCGATCTGAAGAGAATCAGGGCTCCGGTGAACCCTGTTAACATCCAAGGGGTCAGTGTGGACGTGGTGGAGGAATATAAGTACCTGGGGGTGTACTTGGATAATAAACTGGACTGGTCCAAAAACGTGGACACTGTATACAAAAAGGGCCAGAGCCGTCTCTATTTTCTGAGACGGCTGAGGTCCTTCAACATCTGCCGAACGATGCTGCGGATGTTCTATGAGTCTGTGGTGGCCAGTGCCATCCTGTACGCTGTCGTCTGCTGGGGCAGCGGCTTGAAGGTGAAGGACACTAACAGACTCAATAAGATCATCAGGAAGGCCGGCCATGTTGTAGGCGTGGAACTGGACTCTCTGACAGTGGTGTTGGAGAAGAGGACACTGTCCAAAATAAAAACAATCTTAGACTGTCCTTCCCACCCTCTACATGAGGAGCTGATCAGCCACAGGAGCACGTTCAGTAAACGGCTGATTCTTCCACGCTGCACAACTGAGAGACAGGAAATCATTCCTACCTGTTGCAGTCAAGCTGTACAATGCCACTGTATAACTGTGGTGCACTGTCGTACCATGTATTGTATTCTTAACTCAGGTACAATATATGTATATAAAATCACTTCATTTTGCTTTTACTTAGTTATTGAACTTATTTAAATTTTATATTTTTATTTTCTTTTTGCAGATGATTTTATCTTCTACCTTTACTACTACTTTGATTCAGGAGCTTGGTAGCAAATTTGAATTTCCCTCCGGGGATTAATAAAGTAATTCGGGAAAATACTTACCCGTCCAAGAGAGCGGGACACTGACATTTTTGGCTTACAAAGTTCAATCGGAGTCATTTGTGCACTCGTGGATAAGGGGGGGAGGGGGGACACAACCGGCACAGACACCCAGAGCAACACAACACAGGGAAGCCGAGACGGATACCGAGCTTTGGGAAATAAATATTGTATTCCTGATTATGTTGTGCATTTAGTGTTAGTTTATTGTAATTAAGCATACTGGATGAAACCGCTTTGCTTTCGAAGTGCTTTGCAGCAAAGTGAAGCGACAGCATAGCAGGCTTACAGTACAATCCATAAATGTTTCCCTTTTGTACTGTGAAGACTCACTGCTATAAATTCATTACTTTGCTGTACTCGTGCAATTAATTACACAAGCCTACCTATTAGCAATGAATAGCAATGGCTACGTGAGATTCGAGATCTTTTATGTGTCTGTATGTTTAGGAACCAGGACCTCTCAGATGTTTGATGACTTGACGGATCGTCACCCTGTTAGTGTTGTGGGACCTGAAGATTTGCAAATTAAGCACCGGTTCTATCTAAATGACCGGCACAAAATTATGACATGAAGGTCAAGCTGTGTATTTAGTTTAGCTGGCAGATGAGGCATGCGTACAAATTTCTCATCAATTCTGGCCCATGACCCCGACAAAGCGCTTGACTGGGAATAATGATATGACTATCGGAGCAACTCACAACAGCTCAGGAACATATTATGGAGGGGTTACACACACCAGCAACTCCTATGTTTTGCGAAATCACTTTTTTCATTTTGCTCTTCTTTGAGCAAGTTTACACAATTTTCCCCTTCCCCCAAACACAGGAAGTGCCTCATATTTTACACCAAAGCTGGCTAATAATTAAGTGACACTTATAGCTACCATCTTGCTAACTGCATACATAAGTTATTACACCCCTGCCTTAAACAGCATCAACTAATCTCACATAGATGTGCAATTACTGCCAGTCATACAAAATGTATATTACTTGCCTTAAAAAAAAAAAAGGATATTGCAGGAGCAGCTATGCTAAAGCTAAATGGCCTTTTGATTTCATAAAATCAGTGAAATTCAGTTCCTTCTGAAATAGTCATTGTGATGAATGTTATTTCTGTAATATCTTAAAAAAATTTTTAAACAAAATAAAAGGCCATTCTGTGGCTGGGAAGTTATTTAATTTGAGGGGGTTCCCTAGCAAATAACGTGTATGAAATCGCTCGCGGGGTGGTACGGTGGTGTAGCAGTTAGCGCTGTCACCTCACAGCAAGAAGGTCCGGGTTCGAGCACCGTGGCCGGCGAGGGCCTTTCTGTGCGGAGTTTGCATGTTCGCCCCGTGTCCGCGTGGGTTTCCTCTGGGTGCTCCGGTTTCCCCCACAGTCCAAAGACATGCAGGTTAGGTTAACTGG
>JAOPUC010000023.1:22592443-22603434 GCA_027564185.1 Cephalocassis borneensis | reverse complement strand
GAGATTTGTAAATTATTGCATTCCGTTTTTATTTACAATTTGTACTTTGTCCCAACTTTTTTGGAATCGGGGTTGTAGTTGCCTAAAGAGTACTATAACATGAGTAATAAATAAGAAAATCTGAAAGATCTGGTGTGCTTTAATGTGGAGATACGGGGCGTCAAAGTTGCTCCAAAGCGCATTTTTTTTATGATTTTCAGCAAGCCATAACTTGGCAAATATTGAACCGTGAACTTTCTATTTTAGTTTTTAAAGGCATCTAGCATTGAAGAACAACCCTTGAAAATTTCATGTATTTTGCATGAATAGTTTAAAAGTAATGACTTATGGAAATTAGGTCCGTTTTCTGTAGCACGCGTTTCAACAGTGAAATTGGGGCCACGCCCATTTTTTAAGCCCTTATGTCTCAGAAACTAATGAAGGTACAAGCCTAAAATTTTGTGCACTATTTATTGGGCACGTTGACAATATTTCCAGAAAGTATGAAGCAAATCTGAGATGGTCAGTGGCGAACATTTTTCTAAATCTTGTGATTTGGGGCAGAATTACCCCATGTTCAAATATTGTAAGCAACAAGCTAGCCATCTCAGTGTGATGTACATTTACCACCTTAAAACAGTAAACTGTATAGTCAGTGTTGTAGATTTAGCAAGTTAATTTGTCTCTATGTTGATTAATCTAAAATACATACTTGTATATACAGCATAACTTAAAGGTAACAACAAACAAAGTAGTAGTTCTTCATGTTATGAACAGCATTGTTGATTTCACATCAAGTGCTAAACTTGGGAGTTTGAGGAGACCATCCTAAGTTCACAAGTAGGAATTCCAGGTTGAGGGGGCATTTTCTTTTATTTTTCCTAGCAGGAGGTCCGAAATGACAAGTTACAATCTTTTGTTGAATGTAGACCATTTTTGTTTTGGGATATGTATGCAGGTGCACCTCTCATAGATACAGACTGCAGTAGGAGTGATCAGAAAAGTTCAGGAAGGGCTGCTATAACCTGAACAAAAAAAAAAAACCACAGAAAGCCCAAGATACACTGCAAAATTATGCAACAATCTGTATCATCTTGCTTTCCATAGCAGTCAACTTGTGATAGGAACAGGTATGGTTAATATTACTATCTAAAATATTGGTACAATTTCAAAAAGCAAATTTGTACTTCACATTTTAAATTAGCACTCTAGACCATAGACATGCATGAAATGTAAGAGGTTAGCAATCAGAGGTTAATGGTCAATAGATTTTCCTGCACATGGTAGGAACCCATAGTGATTTCAAAGGGCACAAGAATCATGCAAAACACCATACATGCAGTTATCTACCACCCACAGCATACATGCAGTTATGTTCAAAAAATAGCAGTACAACATCAGTAACCTGATGAACTACTGTTATTAATAGTAATGATATTTCTACATGGCAAATAATTTACTTGTAGATGTAGTAGTGTAATAGAAAACAACAGACCCAACAATCATGCATGCTGCTTGTTCTGAGTAATTGACTTATTCAGTGAAAGTGGCGTGTTCAAAATAATAGCAGTGTGGCATTTAATTAGAGAATTAATTCATTCTGTGAAAAACAAGTGTCATTAACTATCCTTTATTAAGGAAGAAGGGAAGCAAATGTCTCACATCTTATGAAATATATTTCCTTCTGAATTGCTAAGTAAAATGGGTTGTTCCAAAAATTGTTTGGAGGAACAATGTAATTTGATTAAAATGTTGATTGGAGAGGGGAAAATGTAGAAAGAAGTGCAGAAAATTATAGAATGCTCAGCTAAAATAATCTCAACTGCTTTAAAATGGCAACAAAAACCTGAAACACACAGAAGAAAACGAGCAACTACTGTTAAAACGGATCGAAGAATAGCCAGAATGGCAAAGGTTCAGCCAGTCGTCACCTCCAGAGAGATCAAAGATGATCTAAAATTACTTGTAAGTACTGTTGTAGTCAGAAGACATTTGATCGAAGCTTATCTGTCAGCAAGAAGCCCTCATAAAGCACCATTGTTGAAAAAATGGCATGTGCAGAATCAGTTAACATTTGCCAAGGAACACATGAATTGGCCCAAAGAGAAATGGCATAACATCCTGTGGATTGATGAGAGTAAAATTGTTCTTTTCAGGTCTAGTGGACATCGACAGTATGTCAGATGACGCCAGGCATTGAATTCAAGCCACAGTATACTATGAAGACAGTGAAGCATGGTGGTGCAAAAATCATGCTATGGGGATATTTTTCATACTGTGGTGATGGGCCTATTTATCATATACCAAGGATCATGGATCAGTTTGAATACATCAAAATATTTGGAAATTATGTTGTCATATGCCAAAGAGGAAATGCCCTTAAAATGGGTGTTTCAACAAGACAACGACCCCAAACACACAAGTAAGCAAGCAACATCTTGGTTCCAAACAAAAAAGATTGAGTAATGGCATGGCCAGCTCAATCCCCTGACCTCAACCCCATTGAAAACTTGTAGGGTCACATTAAAAATGCAGTTTCTGAAGCAAAGCCCAAAAAATTCACAGGAGTTGTGGAATGTAGTTCACTCATCCTGAGCTAAAAAACCTGTTTATAGGTGCCAGCAGTTGGTTGAATCGATACAGCACAGACATGTAACAGTTATCCAGAAACAATGGTTATGCAACTAAATATTAGTTCAGTTTGAGTTGGAAGAGAAAAATGTCAACACTGCAATATTTTTTGGAACAGATTAATGTTCCTTTTCTTTGCTTCCTGTAAAATAATCACACAAAGTTTGTTAATGGAATTGAATGGAATTGAATGTGTAATGTTTCCACTACATTTGAAATATGGAAATAAAAGAGATAAAAGTTTTTCACTTTTTTAACACACTGCTATTTATTTGAACACAACTGTATTTGGAGTTGTTATAAATAGTAACAAATTTCCTTTCTGCTACTAAGCAAGCTCTGTTCAGAACAATTCATCAGCGTTATCGATAAGAGAGTAAACAGTTCAATCACAGCTCAAGGGGAGAAGACCGCATATGCCACCAGTGTCATCTACAAAGAAAATTAGATTAGCATTCATTTAGTCAACATCTGTAAAATCCTGCCATGGTTCATGCTGCCAAGCAAAATAACATGGTTAAGACTAGAGTAGTGGTTAAAGTTCAATATGGAACATGATTAATAACAAAAGATTGTTGCTGAAGTAAACATATGAGGACATGCACACAAGGAATGAGAGCTCACGCGACTGTCCCAAAACAGTTTGACTCATAGGCTAATTAATTATCGTGTTGGGGATAGAAAACTACAGTCCAAAACCTAAAACAAAGCGTGCAATGTTGACATGAAGTAGATTGCCGATTTTAAATGCATGAAATATGATAAATAAGAATAGAAGGTTAATGTGCTCAAAGACCAACATTTAAATGTTGATGCCATGTTTCCTTTTTTTAATGCACTTAAAACCTTTTTTTCTTCTAGGAAGCTACTTGTCTCTTGATTTAGGGCCAGAGTTAATTCACTGCCTGTGGTAAGCAAGGTTGCTTTGCTACTTACTGGATTCTAACCAGGTTAAAATAAACTAATAAATGCCTATTTAATTATGTTCATCCATCGAAGTCGACAGGGACCATGACTTCACTGGTTGGCTGTGTGTCTTCTGAGGTGACCGATGAGTCTGATTTGTGCTTTGAACTGTTTGCTGCATATTCTGCACCTTGGGTAGCTGAGCTGACTTGACACCTCTGCTGATCAGGCTGTGCCATGATGGTCAGTCAGAGGCAAGATCTTCCCAGCTCTGGACAGGAATGTTAAGGCTCTTAAATGTGGCCTTAAGGTTGTCTTTGAAATGGAGTTTGGGGCATCCAACTTGGTGCTTGCCTGCCACAAGTTCTCCATACAGTAGCACTTTGGGGATATGCTGGTTGTCCATATGCAGGATGTGACCAGCCCATCTTGCCTGTGCCTTCTCAAGGAATGTGTGTATGCTGGGCATGTTGGCACAGGAAAGGACCTCTGTGTCAGGAATGTGATCCTGCTATCTGATGTTCATCAGCTTGTGGAGACAGGTTGTGTGGAAATGGTTCAACTGCTGGGTGTGTCTGCTGTATACAGTCCAGGTTTCACAGGTGTAGAGTGTTATGACTACCGGTAGACCTTGAGCTTGGTGCTGAGACTCATACTCCTTCGTTCCCAGACGTTTTGGAGAAGCCTCCCAAAGGTGCTGCTGGCGTTGGCGATCCTACACTTGACTTCCTTGTCAGTATTGGCCTAATATGACAGGGTTCTGCCCAGGTATGTGAATCTGTCCGTGTCACTGAGCACTGTATCATTTATTGTGATGTTGGGTTTCTGGTAGGGCTTGCCAGGTCGGGGTTGATAGAAGACTTCAGTTTTCTTGGTGCTGATGGTAAGGCCAAATTTTTCATGTGACCCAGATAGCCTGTCAGTAATTGCTTGCATTGACTGTTCATTTGCAGCATTGAGAGCACAGTCATTGAAGAAAAGGAAGTCTTTGATTACTGTTTCTTTCACCTTTGTTACTGAATGCAATCGGCGCTGGCTAAACAGCTTCCCGTCTATCCTGTACCTGATGGCTATTCCTTCCTCACAGTTACAGAAGGCACCAGTGAGCATGGTGAAGAACATGATGCTAAAGAGTGTTGGTGCTAGCACACAACCCTGCTTCACACCATTTGTCACTGGGAAGGCTCCTGATGTTGCTCCATCATCCTGTACGCGGGCTGTCATGCAACTGGCATACCATAGTGATGAAGCGTTCTGGACAGCCAAACTTGGTCATGATCTTCCACAGACCCTCATGGATAGCTGTGTCGAGGGCCTTTGTGAGCTTGACAAAGGTAGTGTAGAGGTCACTGTTCTGTTCTTGGCACTTCTCTTGTAGCTGCCTAGCAGCAAAGATAATGTCTACTGTGCTTCTTCCAGCATGAAAGCCACACTGGCTTTCAGGTAGGAGACCCTGTTCAAGGTGCTGGATGAGGTGGTTGAGGAGAGCTTTGGCAAGGATTTTACCGGCTATGGACGAGCGAAATGCCCCGATAATTGATGCAGTACTAGCAGTTTCCTTTCCTTTTGTAAAGGTGTATGATGGAAGCATCCTTAAAGTCCTGGGGTATGACACCTTGCTTCCACATGGACTGAAAGATGTCTGGCAGTTTTTGTGTGAGGATAGGACCTCCTGCCTTGTACGCGTCTACAGGTATGGTGTCAATGCCAGGTGCCTTTCCCCTAGAAAGTTGAATGATGGCCTTTTGAATCTTGTTAATGGTGGGTGGTGCATCAAGTTCCTGGTTGACTGGAATCTGTGGAAGGCATTGGATGGCTTTGTCATTGATGGATGACGGAAGATTTAGCACAGCTGCAAAGTGTTCAGCCAAATGCTCCAAAAACTTGGCTTGGTCTGTGATGAGCATTTTCCCATTTGCACTTAGGAGGGGGGAGGAGGCGGAGGGTTGAGGTCCATATAGGGCTTTTAGGGCATCATAGATGCATTTGGTGTATTTCTTGTCTGCGAAGTACTGCATTTCCTCAGCTTTGGCATTAAGCTAGTTGTCCTGCATCTTACAGAGCTTGGCCTGGACTTCCCTGTAGATGTTGGTGAAGGCTGCACTCTTGGAAGCTGTTGTGGAGTCATCCATAGCAACTTTGTGAAGATGGTGTTTTTTGACCAGGAGCGATGAGATCTGCACGTCGTTCTCATCAAACCAGTCTTTGATTTTTCTGCTTTGTAGGTCCTAGGTGCTGGAGGAAGGTTGAGTACAGCACCTTCCTAAGCACAGCACCTTCCGAAGCACAGACCAGTCTTCCTCAACAGGGGAGCTCCCAAACTGAAGGTCTTTCAGTTTGCTATCCAGGTCACTGGCAAAGCCCGCCACAACCTCAGCCTGTTTAAGTCTGGAGACATTTAACTTCTTGAAGGTCTTCTTCCCCTGAGGCTGTCTTTTGGGCAGGAACTGTAGCATCACTTTGGACACAGTCAGCCAACAGTTTGTCCAACAGTCAGCACCACACATAGCTTTGGTTACATTCACGTCCTGTCTGTCCCTCCTCTTGGTGATAGCGTAGTCATTCAAATGCCAGTGTTTGGAGCAGGGGTGCATCCAGGATGTTCTTTTTCAGGTAGGTAAACAGACGAGGGAGTTAGTGATGAGAAGGTCATCCACAGAGCACAGTTTTAGGAGAAGTAGACCATTACTGTTGCAGTTCCCCACACTGTGAGGCCCAGTCACACCATTCCAAGTTTGATGATCTGCACCAACTCTGGCATTGAAATCCTTGAGGAGGATTACTTTCTTGGACTTTGGGACTGCTGAGATGAGGGTGTAAATTTCTTCATAGAACTTGTTTTTCACCTTGTCTGGATTGTTGTTGCATATGCACTGATGAATGTTGCGCTCTTGTTTTGACCCAGCGAGAGTTGGAGTCATCAGGTGATCGTTTATGCCCTTTGGTAGGCTGTCAAGCTGGGACATGAAGTGGGACTTGATTGCAAATCCAACCCCTGTCTCTCTGTGTTCTTCTTCGCTGTGGCCACTCCAGAAGAAGGTGTCGCCTCCTCCTTGTTCAGAGAGCTGACCCTCACTGAGTAGGCACGTTTTGCTAACAGCTGTAATATCAATGTTGTAACGGACAAGTTCTCTGGCCACAAATGCTGTGTGCCATTTGGGTCCATCAGCTTTGGTATTGTCTAGTAGGGTTCGCATGTTCCATGTGCCTAAGGTGAATGTTGTCACCTTGCATTTGACTTGTCTTTTCTTGTGCCCGCATGTCCCCACATGAATTGGGATTCCCTCCAGCTGCAGTCTGCTGGTCAGGTAAGGTTAAGGCAGACTTTGTTTAGGGCACCATTTCTAGCCCCATCCTCATGTTGTGGAGGTGAGCAGAGCAATCCTGAAAAGGGCTGCTCGGTTGCTCGGGGGCTGCCAGGTTCCACTGCTGCCTCAATCCAGTAGAAGACAACCACATGCCCTGAACCACCTGTGTGCGGGTTTATGACTGCAGCTTGAGTGTAATCTGTATTTGCTGGTTCACCACTCCCCCATCGCCACAGGACTTTTGAAGTCATGACTTACACTGCTAAGTTTGATTTAGGTGAGGAAGAGTCACACATCATCAGCCTCACCCTCTTGTCCCTGCTCATCCAGATCCAGTGGCAGGACAGAGTCGAGATGACTGGGAATGAGCAGGGATGTAGGAGCTGCCAGAGGGTTGACAGTAAACGTAGCCAGCCAATGGCCTGTGAGGATCCACTCCAGATTTTTAACTGGGTTGTCTCCCCGGCTATTTGACCCATAGCTGGGATAAACATTGGTGAGTACCAGAGCGTATCCACATGCTGGTGGGTTATGCATACTGCACCTCTGGGGCCATTTGTTGCTCTGATATCCCCTACATGTCAGCTTTGGCCAGCAAAACCCCAATTACCAGGGTGGCCAGTGGAGAGGCCATGTAGGAGTCTTGGGTAAGGAGAGGTTATGACTGGCAAGAGAAGACTGATGCTGTAGCTGCTTCTCGGTTTGCAAGTAGCTGCTAGCCAACGGCTGGGGACAGTTGGGCTGGGTTGGGATAGGCCAACTACAACCTAACTACAGCACTACATTTCACTTACTCCTGTGACTTGCATCACCCCACCCCAATAAATGCCTATTTAATAAACTAATATTTACAGGTGCATTTTTTTTTCATGAAATTAGTTAAAATATTAATCCACAGATTTCATAAAATTACAAGAAACCACACTGAAAATGTAGAAAAATCTGTTCCAAAAAAAATAAAGATTTTAAACAACTGTATGTATGTATGTATGTATGTATGTATGTATGTATGTATGTATGTATGTATGTATGTATAGGGGATATAATAACTCTATACACTCCTCTTGAAACCAAGATAAATCATATCAGATCCATTTCCATTATTAATATGATATTTGGATCCATCCATGATTCCCTCTATTTTGACTACAACCACAGTCCCAGCTAAAGAAAAGAAGTCCTATAGGATGATGCTTCCAACACTATGCTTCACCATGGGCTTTATTTTCATAAAAAGTATTTTAAAACAATAAAAGCAAAGGACGGCCTGTTCTTGACTTTTGTTTGTTTGTTTGGGAGGGAGGGAGGGAGAATGTGAGATGAACTAGTGAATAGAATAAGGCCTGATTCATATAACAACTTGGCGTGCCATGTCTGAGCATTTTCAATGTATATCATTCACTAACCCTAGTTAACAAAGGACCTTTGTTACAGCATAGTTAAGCCAGTAGTAGTCCGTGCATTCATGTATGCTCGGTGCCATTCTCATCTCTAGGTAACATTTTATACTGGAACATAATCAGATTTTACATCTTAATGCCTTCTTCTCAAGTCCAGTCTGTTTTCATAAAACTACCAACTTCATTCAGTGCCTTTATGATTTTGTCCCACACAGATTAATTGTAATTTTATCACCCTTCAGTCAGTCCAAAATAATTAATGCCTTGAAAAATGCTACCTGTCAAAAAAATGTGCTTTTTATTTTGGAGATTTGTGATTGCTAGTCACAGTCTCAATTCTTGGCATGTGTATTGTGAAAAAACAGTGAAGAGCCTGCATGCATAAATGCCAGAATACAATCTGAACACAAGTGTGTTTAATATCATTTCATTAAACATTAAGTAGAAACTGCAGACTTCATTAGATCAGGTTAAAGCACAAAGTGGTTTTCTAGTTTTCATAAACATACTTGCTCTTGCTTATTTTAATAGTGATTTACACTAGGAGTGTAGGCACTTACGTAGTGTTAGATTGTGAAGTAAATTTTCTGTTTCCCCTTCCATAAAGGTTTTCAAGCAGGCACCAAGACAGAGAGATAGATAGATTTCATTAAAGAAGCTTCATGAATATACACAGGTGTTGTCCGATACACTCTCTCTGCCCTTGCCACGCTCTTTCTGCATGCCCAAAAACCAGCACTTTCACTCATTCTCTCTGGTTTCTCACAACAAAAAGGTCCTTCTCAAAACATTTAATCCATAACACAGATAAAGATGTTACTGTGGGCACACACAGAGTTTTTCTCCATCAGGCAAAGGATTACACATATTCTGAAATAATAAGAATTTTAAGAATCCTTTAACCATTCTTCAGTAGGATGCACCATGTAATTATTATACCCTATGTAGAGAGAAAATGGTGAAGGGAAGCGGATTGTTGTTCAGCTTAACCTCTAGGTTTTGGAAGTTACTTGCTTGTATTTCTGGCTTCTATAGTTTATAATGTTATGCTAAAGAGAATTAATTCCACCCACAAATCTAGAGAGCATTCAACCAGTTTGAAAACTGAGGAACACTTACAAATCACCTCAAGTACCAGTCAGGCTGGCCAATAATAAGTCTTGCACTGTTAATGATTTGGAATAGCACACTCAGCACAAGATGAAATCAGCTTCACCTTCGGGTCATTACAGTGTTTGATGAGTTGCTTTTTAGCAGTGGTTCCAGTTTAAAACTGCTTATTGAATTTCTAAATTTTAATGACTACAATGAGTAAATGTCTCCTTTTGATGTGAATATCTGTGGATATATATATTTTTTGTTGCAGAACATATCAATCCTGTGACCAAACTAGTGATGGAAATCTTCAGATTACAGAGAAAGGACACAGAGTTTAGAGACAGGTAACTCTCCTAGGAAACAATTAAGTTCTTGCTGTTTTTCTCTCTGTTTTGGTCATGAAATGTATGATTTTAAGCAAGGCCCCAGGTACCTTTATTAGTGTTTTTGGTTAACCCCCAGCCTTTGTCACTCACAATAAATAAGCTACAGTCATGGGAAAAGGAAAGTACACCCTCCTTCAATTCTATGTTTTTATTTGTCAGGTCCTAAATAACAATTGCGTGGTTATCACCAACTTCTATAAATAAAGAAATAACCTCAGGTGACTCCAGAATGATACCAGATTTCAATATGTAGGCATTTTTCTCAAAAAGTATAGTAAACTAGGATTCTGAAACCAGGTGGGTGAAAAAAAAGGACTCCCTATAATTCAGTAGCATGTCAAACCATCTTTAGCAACAATAACTTGAAGTAAATGTTTATCAGTCCCTCACATTGTTTCACAGAAAGTTTGGCTTTGTTACATTGCTTTGGTTAACTGATGTTTTGAGGGCATTCATTTATGTACATTCACAGCTCTCTTAAGGTTATGCCACAGCATTTCATTGGGCTTGAGGTCTAGACTTTGACTTGGCCATTCCAACACCTTGATTTTATTTTCTTCTTTAGCCATTCAGATCTTGAATTGTTGGCGAGCTTGGGATCATTGTCACAGTTTTGGTCCAGCTTAAGGTGTTGGATAGATGATTTCACATTTGTCTCAAGAATATTCTGGTATAAAGTGGAGTCAGTAGCAAAGATTTGGGGGGTGCTGCGGCGCAAACAATCCGGGGCCTCACTGCTAGGGGGGGCCCCCACTGGTCGGGATTTTTTTTTGTATTAAAAACTTAAGAGTTTCTTGCGCTCCACCATGGGTGAGTCGCGGCTATCAGACCTGGTGCTGCCCTGTATCGAGAGAGACATTGAGGTCAATAAGGATAAAATAGTTGACAGATTTGCAAACATGAAGGAGAGAATGCTAAAGCTCAAAATAGATTAAATGTTTTTGCAGTCTGCATGTCCTTTTAGGCCTGTTAGGCTACATGTCTGTTTTTTCTTTGTTGAAATTCTTAAAAGTGGGCCAATTTTTAACATTCTTGAGTTCACAGTCACTCATTTTCCTGATAGGCGTGGGCTACGGGATATTGTTTTCATTTAGCCTAAGTTTCTTTTCTTTAAAAAGGATGGGATAGTTGTCCCTTCAACATGTTAAGTGAGCTTGCAAAGTTGTTGTTTGCTTGTGTGACTGGAATAGGCAGCTATGATCAACGTTTTTTTCTGAAATAAACATATATTAAATATTTTGGTTTGTACTGCATGTTACATGTGTGAATGGAAAGGTTGCTGA
>JAOPUC010000023.1:22415377-22425378 GCA_027564185.1 Cephalocassis borneensis | reverse complement strand
AATGTTGCGACCGCAATTTTCACACTGTTTCACGCAACTTTTTCTTGCGTAGAGGCGTTTATAAATGAGGCCCCTGGAATAAAAGCAAAATTTTTATTAAGCACTCACCCAAACTGAGGATTAAACCAGCGATCTTCAAGCTCCAAGGCAGTGACACTACCCGCTACATGTAAAAAGTAATGTGGGGGAAACAGAACACTGTCATAGAAGTGCCATTAAAAAAAAAGATTAAAATTGTGAAAGAATAAGACCAGATCATGACCAGTGTATACATAGAGGAAGCAAATCCTTTCCTTCCCACCCAGGTTATTTTTGTATTCTTTTATTTTTGCATTCATTTTCCCCATTCCTTTATATTTTATTTATTTTCTTATTTTATTTCTGGAGTTATTTTCCTATTTTTTTAAAATTAATTTCTCTTATTCTTTTGCAGATTTATTTTTTATGGCACTCCGATGACTCCATAAATCACAAATAGGCCTTTTCTTAATAAACTTTTATTAAATATACTACCTGCATTTGCTTCTCTTTTCTTTGGCTTTCAGCAGTGTGTAAAAAGATAGCTCATGTTTCTTGTTAAATCTGTTTTGTGTTTACACAGAGCTGTTTTAGTGCTGTGTTACTTCTGCTTACGTGTATTCCCACTAGTTTACATTAATGCCCCCTCTGCAGGCTAAACAACACAATTACGGAAAGGAAAAACTAAGATTATGCAACCTGATAATAATAATGATTCATTTTTTATTCCATCGATCTGAATCATCATAAATTTGTATCATGATTTATCATCACACGTATATTGTTAAATGTCTACCATCATCTTGTATTCATCTTTTGATCTCAAGCCCAGTCTTCACTGTATTGCAAAAACAAAAGAGCTGGCCTTGCTATTCCATAAGAGACTGGAGGAAATAATCATTTGTACAAATTTAAAATTAGGCCAGTTCAGCTGCAACATTAATGTTAGCTGATAAAAAATAACTGAGGAAATCAAATGATACAATTAGACTTAATCAATAAGCACACGCTTTACTAAACATTGTGGCCCATAAGACAGACAGCTAATAAATGTTAAATCATTTCCATTTAGTAACAGTCTGATAGTAATAAAATGAAATTATAGGCCTTTTTATTTTTGGATAGATTTTTTTTTGCATCAGGATAAAGATTATGTAGCTTTAATGCAGGATTTGACAATTTGTGATTATGATTTTTGCCATAATGACAAAAACGTGATGATTATTTTAGCAGATCTACTTTAGAAATGGCATTTTATTATTAGGAACAGTTTCCAGCCAATCAGAAATATGTATTTTCTGTGGCCATGGTATAATCTTTAATATTGGAATCAGAATTTATGCACCCACAGAAGCTTTGGTTAGGGTAGCAAGAGTGCTTCCCATTCCAAAAACACAGACACCTTCACATACACAGCCCAAAATGAATATGTAACAAATACTATGAGTGAAATGCTAAATAAGGCAATTTAAAATGCTAAATAAACTAAATGTATTTTCATTAAACTGGATAAATGAAAGAAATATCAAATGAAATACCATATTTATATTTGGTAATTGGTAAGGAACAAAATGATAGTACAGAGTTCTAACACAAAAAGAAAACGGTTAAAGATGAGAAATATAATGTTCAGGTTTACATGGATGAAAACTATCCTCTGCAGGAGCAGACATGTATGTACATGTGTCCACACAAACAAATTTCTATACAATAAACAGAAGAAATAAGAACACATAAGACAGAATACAGTTCCAGATAAACATTCACCATAAGGACCGTGCAAAATGTTTTCACTTAAAAAAATGTTAAGAAATGTTAAGAAAATTCAAGAATGATAGGCATAGAAAAGTAACACAACCTAAGGAACTTAAGGAAAAAAAAACCCTGCTGTGAGATTTGGAGAGAAAAATGGTCTTGTCTGTTCATCTAGTGTACAATATGGGTGGATACAAGAAATACTAGCACTGATTTACAGTTTCTCCCAATGACATACTGACAAAAATAGTGTGCTTTTAAACAAAAGTAACAGCAATATACAGCTATATAAATTTACATGTTTAAAAAAATTTTTTTGGACAGATACTACTCTACACTCTTTTCAGATGCATCAGGTCAGACAAAAGAATTTAAGCAAGGCCTTCTGCCCCAGAAACAGTTTCTCATCAACTCTAGGCCCTCTTACTCTACATGTAAGACAAAACACAGCAATGATATCCATTGACAATGAAATGTTAATTTCACTATGAGTGTTCACATGAATTAGATGTTCAAACATAATCTTCACCCACTGGCTCCATACTTACATTAAGAGGTTCTAAGATTCACTAGGAATCAACACATGAAATTCTAAGGATACCTTGTCAAATCCAAGATCACTCTACCCTTACTTAAATCGATTCTCACAGCATAGTCCATCTCTGGAGTGTTAGAAGGAAAGGGTTTCATGTCAAAATGACACAGGAATTATATTTCACCTTCATGACCCCCAAAATTTCTGAATTGTTCTTTGTTATAAATGTTAAGCAGTGTTTTCTTCTCTATTCTCATGGTTCAACTATACGCATGTTGCATTTATGTATAGCTTTCTACTTACTTTTAAACATGTTTTGTTCCTAGAATTTAGCAGCAATCAACTAATGATGGGGCTTTGCTGTCCATCATAAGAGTAACAGCAGCAACTCTGCTAATAATCCACTCATGGGAAATGGGCTTTTAATACAAATGTGAAAGGTTTACAAGTATTTCTATGAAAAACCTAACCAATTCATTTTGTATGCAAAGGAGCATGGTTTTTTTTTCTATAACCCTGTAAGCACCATAACTTAAAGACAAGACTGTCATATCATTTCACAACACCTGTCATCAACTGTAGCATTTTCTGACTCTTCCCCAGAACTTGGGAATTGTGGCTGGATTGCAACTGAAGAAAAAAAAAAACCCAAATGAAAAAAAGAAAGCAGGATCATTTTGATGACATCCGTTGTCACTTCTAACACTGAGCTAAGTGTGCCATACACAACCAGAACAGGTCAGGTGACCTCAGGACCCATTTCCATGATGCAAGAGTGACATTCAAAGTGATGTTTTTTTTGGGATATTCTTGTGGTACTGAAATGCAAGTGTGTGCATGCTATTACTTTATAGTAATTTCAGCAAACTCTTGGAAAGGGGTATGTCAGAGAATTTACCTGTTTTGATTATGCAGCAAATCTATAAACATTAACAAGTCAATAATCAAATTTCTTTACACAAACTTTTACCAGCACAACACAAAGACACTATTGCTCACTGAAGAGCAGAGTCTATTACATATCCTGTTTTACATCTAAGCCATCTTCTTTTGGCACAGGCATGCTGCAATCTATTGTTTTCTCTGCCTCTCCTTTTATTTCCTCTACTGCTTTGGCTGTGTTGACCACAGATGGAGGGTTACTAGAATCATTACTTTTAACCTTATTGGTGTCCACAGTCGGCAAAGATTCTTTAAGCCTGCCCTCTTTATGCTTACTCTCCAGTGTTTCTTTATCCCTTATCCCCTTCATCTCCTCATCCTTTACCTCCAATAATCCATTGTCTTCTTCCACCCTTCCTTCATCCTTAATTTTCTTTTTCTTCTGCTTAGTAATGCCAGTACTATCTGATGCTGATGGAAGTGCCATAATACTACCATGTGGCAGGAACATGTGGGGATACAGTAATCCATGAGGCATTCCTGGGATCAAAAAGGGGTTGAAGGTTAAATGGCTCCCACTGCTTGTAATGCTAGCAGTACTGCTAGTAACGGTGGGGCTGGGAACAGCAGGTAAAATTTTTTTCTCATTCTCTCCTAGTGTTCTATCATCTGTGCTCCGTCCCTCAGTATTAGGCTCAGGGCTGGCTCTCTCTTTAGAAGCTGCTGTGCTGGAGCTGACTGCAGGGCTAGGGCTTAAGGCCACAGTGGCAGAGGATATGGAAGTCACTGTTGTCATGCTGGAGGAGCTGGCAGCTGTGTTTACTGTGGAGGCTGTAGCAGAGAGTGATGGGTTTATCATTCCACTTATATGAGCGCCATACATGGGAGGTTGCACTGCTGACATATTATGGAGCATCATAGGTAGCATACTCAGGCCATTCTTAGCATCTTCTCCTGGTAGAGCTGTAGTCAAACTAGGTGGAAAGCCCATGAGCCCACTTATCGGAATGCCAGGGACATTGCGGAGGTTGGGTAAGTTAACCAAGTCCATGCCAATAAGCCCTTCATTCATAAAGAGTGGTCCAATGGCAGCAGGTAGCTCGGGGGCTTTGGGCATCTCACTCCGGGGTCTTCTGCCTCTACGACGTGTGCTCGGATCTCGATTCACTGGCTCAGTGAGAATCCTGGTGAACTTTCCTTCTGGGAGGAAACCCTTAAATATATATATATAAAAAGAACAGTATCACTTTATGACTGGGTACTCAAATTAATCTAACAAGAACTGGTCATGAAATAAATGTTTTATAAAGTTTATGATAACTTTAACTGTGGCCATACTGATATTAGTGACCTAAATAAAATAGCATTCATGTTGAATATTTAAGAATCCGGGCCCATATTTACAAAGCATCTTAAGGTTAAAATTAGCTCCAAACTTGCCGATTTAGGAGAAACTCCTAAAAATAATGGATATGTCAGTCCTAACTTTGGGCTGCCTATTTTTTTGACAAAGAATAATTCACAGAGCCCCTTAGCACTAAAAGTAGCAGCTAAGTCTGGGAGAACTAAAAAGTAGTCAAAAGGAGTCCTAACTCACTAAGACCAATTCACAAAGGATCATAAAACAGCTGCTGTCATTTCACCTTGCAATATTTTGGAAACATTAACAACACAGAATTACTAAAATGACACTGCCTCAGTTGTGATTGTTGTGGAGCTTGTGAGGGATGCAATAACATCTCAAACTGACCGAAACAACCCAATCATTGGCAAATTAAGTGTTTGGTAATGCTTTACTACTTGGTAACAGGGAAAATGCAACTTTGCAATGCTGATAGCTTGGGGATCTCCCAGCTGTCTGGAAGCTGAGCTATCCACCAAACAATAAATTAACTCTGTAAACCCACATCATTGAGAAATCCATACGTTTCCCTTTAGACATTCACCATGTACAAAGAAATAAAGCCAGTGTCATGGCAATTGCCAATCTACTTGGTGTGATGGAACACATTTAAAAATTATTTCATGGTCGCAAGATGAGGACGTATTTGTAAACAGGAAAAAAAATTCACATCAACAGCACAAAATATGTCCTCATACAATGCAATTTTTCAGCACAAACTGCTGAAAAAGTTAATGCTGGCTAAAACAGAAAGGTATCAGCATTAAGTTTTTCAGGAATTTGTGCTCCAATAGCTTTTCTGTGGGATTGGACCATATGGCCTAGCCTTTGTGACCCATGTGAATCGATGAGCCTTTCGACACCCATGACCCTGTTGTTGGTTCATCGGTTGTCCTTCCTTGGACCACTTTTGGTAGGTACTAACCACTGCATACCAGGAACACCCCACAAGCTGTGCCATTTTAAAGATGGTCAGACCCAGTCATTTAGCTATCATAATCTGGCCTTTGTCAAAGTTGCTCAGATCCTTACACTTGTGCATTTTTCCTGTTTCCAACACATCAACATCAAAGACTGACTCTTCTCTTGCTGCCTAATATTTCCCACCCAGGTGCCATTGAGAATCAATGCTATTCACGTCACATGCCTGATCAATGTGTGTGTGTGTGTGTGTGTGTGTGTGTGTGTGTGCGCGCGTGCAACCCCAATTCCAAAAATGTTGGGATGCTGTGTAAACTGTAAATAAAAACAGAATGTGATAATTTGCAAATCATGGAAACTCTATATTTCACTGATTATCTTTATTGTTATTGATTATAAATGTTATTCACTTCACCTGATAGTGGTTTTAATGTTACGGCTGATTGGTGTATATATATTTTGTGATGGCAGCTAGAGAAAACAGCCACAAAAGCAGCACATTGCTCCTACTGCTCTTGTGGTGCTGAAAGGATGGAAGTGATTTAGCATCACTGTTTTGGACAGCTCAGAGGAGCATGGCTACAGCGTGGGGCTTGCTGATCACACATGGCTAGAGCCATATAATCAGCTCTGTACATCAACCCTACTCAAGCAGCCAAGGGAGTTTAAAAAGGCATCACTTGACACAGATTACTGAAGTTTGCTCAATGCAAATGTCAATCGAGGGGCAGCCAGTCCAAGCCTGCCTGAGGCTGTAGGGTGTTGCAATACTGTCAAGGCCATCTACATGCACAGGGACATTTGAGAAGTGGCCACCATCTATGTCTGCATCGGAGGGGAGTGGGATGCCACTGTGGGTGTGGTACCTGACCTCCCTGTCTCTCTCCTCCGAGGTTGGGACTGGCCGGGATTTCCAAAAGATCTGCCTGCTGCCAGGAGGACAAGGAGATCCCATGTTCCTCAGAGGCCCACAGACTACCTCACCCCAAGATGTGTGACTGGCTTGGGGACACAAGGAAGCTGAGGACTGCACTGCAGGTGAGTCACACACCACAGCTAACCCACTCTTGTGTGTGTTTGAGCAGGTGATGTATGAAGAGAACGTTGGACAGGAGCAATAGCAAGATGAATGGCTGAGGAACTGTTGGGGGCATGTGTGCTTCCTCGAGGGAGAGGACCAGCAACCAGGCCAGCTGATCTCCAAGTCCTACTTCTTAGTTTGCTGAGGGCTCCTATACCACCACACCATGCACCAGGGGCAGGGCATAGACCTACTAGTGGTCCCTTGCTCCAAGGTGGATACTGTGATGTACCTAACCCACTCTCACCCCTTGGGCAGCCACATCACAAGCGAAAACATGCTGGAAATTATCAAGGATCACTTTCTCTGGCCTGGGATGAACTCAGAGATCAAGAATTTCTGCCAGCACTCCCCCCAGTACCAGTGCACGGTCCCTTGGAGACCTGCTCCTGCTCCACTTATACCTCTTCCAATCCCAAGGGATTAGGTGTTCCCTTCAGGAGAAAGGGCATGCATCTGGTGGGTCCTCTTCCCAAGTCTGCCCAGGGTCATGAACACATCCTGGTTATCATGGACTATGCCGCCCGGTACCCTGAGGCAGTAGCACTACGGAAGGCCATATCCAAGAATATCGCCCGGGAGCTGGTTCTGCTGTTTTCCTGAGTGGGGCTCCCCAAGGACATCCTCACAGACCAAGGTACTCCTTTTGTCTCCTTTTGGTGGATGTGTGTTGGTTGTTACAGGTCCAGCAGACTCACACGTCAGTGTATCATTCACAGACTGACAGGTTGATTGAGAGACTCAACCAGACCCTGAAGCAAATGCTGAGACAAGTAGTGGATGAAGATGGCCAAAAATAGGACCTGCTTCTCCCCTACATTCTGTTTGCTGTCAGAGGAATACCCCAAGCTTTGACAGGATTCACATCTTTTGAACTGCTGTTCGGGCGAAGACCTCAGGGCCTCCTGGATGTGGCCAAGAAGGCTTTGGAAGAACAGCCCTCCATTCAGAATGACTATAAAGCACGTCAAAGAGATGCAGGGTGCATAGACAAGGTGGTCCTGACTGTGTGCCAGCACATACTTAATGCCCAGGCTAAGCAGGGCTGCCACTATAACTGTTCCACACAGCCCTGGGAGTTCCAGACCAGGGACCTAGTCCTACTACTTGGCCCCATTGCAAACTGCAAGTTTCTCATGTGGTGGCAAGGTTCCTTCACAGTGGCTGAGTGTGCCAGGCCAGTGAACTACCACCTGCAACAGCTGGATAAGCATAAAGACACTCAATTGTATCATGTCAACTGACTGAAATGCTATATTGAACCCCTTCCTCTGCTCTCAGCCCACACCATTGGTTCCCCAGGACGAGTATGCAGATGTATTTGCAGAAGAACCAAGTCGGACACACCTGATCCAGCACAACATCAAGACCCCACCCCCTCCACCAGAGGAGTGATTCGCCAGCACCCCTATCATATCACAAAGGCCTGCCATCATGCAGTTGAGGATTGAGTGCTACAAATGCTGTGGGATGGGATCATCAAGGAGTCCACCAGACCCTGGTCCAGCCACGTAGTGGCAGTACCCAAGCCTGATGGAAGTCTGAGACTCTTCAACAACTTCAGGAAGCCTAACACAGTCTCAGACTTTGACCGCTATCCTCTGCCCAGATTGGATGACTTGGTCGACCATCTCAGGAGGGCCCAGTTCATTTCCAAACTGGACCTCACAAAAGGCTACTGGCAAGTTGCCCTAACAACATGGGCCAATCAAAGACTGCCTTCACCACCATGTCAGGCCACTGGCAGTACAAGATCCTCCCGTTTGGCCTCCATGGAGCACCAACAACTTTCTAAAGGCTCATGGACATTGTGTTGCACCGCCACCAAGAGTATGCTGTGGCATATCTGGATGATGTCATCCATTCGTCCACCTGGGCCAACCACCTATTACACACAAAATCCATCCTAGGGGAGCAGAGGAAGGCTGGGCTCACTGCCTACCCTGAAAGTGCCATCTGGAGCTTACCAAAGCACAGTACCTGGGCTACCACATCAACCAAGGACTGCTGAAACCCCAGGAGAAGAAAATTGAGGCTGTGCAGAAATACCCCCAGCCCACCATCAAGCAGCAGGTACATGCTTTCTTGGGACTGGCTGTGTATTACCACAGATTTGTGCCTAATTTCTCCTCACTAGCCTCTCCCCTCTCAGAGCTTACCAGGAAGGATGAGCCTGATAAGGTATAATGGAACAGCAAAGCAGAACCAGGCATTCCAGGCCCTGAATAAGACCCTCACCACCACCTCTGTCCTCTGAAACCCAAATTTCAACCATACCATCATCCAAAAGGATGCCTCAGAGATGGGCCTGGGTACCATGCTTTTGAAGGGTGAAGAGCATCCCATGCTGTAAATCAGCTGGAAATTACTGCCACCAGAAAAGAATTATGCAACTGTGGAAAAAGAAGCCCTCACCTTCAAGTGAGCAGCAACTGAGCTTGGGTACTATCCATCACATCATTTCACCCTGGTCACCAACCAGGTAACCACCAAAGATACCAATGCCCATGTTACTCACTGATTTGTGTCTTTGCAGGACTTCTCTTTTCAGGTCCAACATAGAGCCAGGACCCAGCATGGGAGCACCAATAGCCTTTCCAGGAGGAGAGCCTCTGGACCGAGCCTTGGAGGATTGTAGGTAAGGGGGAGGGGGATGTGACTGCAGCCTGAGAAAACCACTGCAAAAGCAGTGCATCACTTCTCACTCTACAGCTGCTGTGGTGCTGAAAGAATGGTGGCGATTCAGCACCATTGTTATGGACAGCTTAGAGCAGCATGGCTATGTGGCAGGGCCTGCTGATCACACATGGCTGAAGCAATATAATCAGTGCCGGAATCAACCCTCCTCGAGCAGCCAGAGGAGTTTAAAAAGGCATCACTTGACACAGTTTAGTGAAGCTTGCTTAATGCAGACTAACTCATTTTCGCTCTCCTTCTTTGCCCAGGGCACCTAAATGATGCCAAGGACGTCTTGGAAAGACCCAGATGCTACCAGCACCTGGTTGTGACCTTGCCTCCTGCTAGTTCAGGCCTTCTGGCACCTGCACTGAACACATGCTTCACTTCCCCTGCACTTCTCCTCCTTTTTTAATGAAAACTGCAAGAGTCTGATTCACTGATACCTGGGTTGCATGTCTGTGTTCTCACCGCGACAGCCAGGAGTGCCATATTTTATATGGTAAGCTTTTTCCATCAATAAATTAAATCGTCATTTGAAAACTTCATTTTGTTTTTACTTGGGTTATCTTTGTCTAATATTAAAATTAGTTTGATGACATGAAACATGTTAGTGTGACAAAAATACAAAAATAGAACAAATCATGAAGGGGTAAATACTTTTTCACAGCATTGGGTGTGTGTGTGACACACACACACACACACACACACACACACACACACACACACAC
>JAOPUC010000023.1:20549411-20564461 GCA_027564185.1 Cephalocassis borneensis | reverse complement strand
AGAAAGGCCCTCGCCGGCCACGGGGCTCGAACCCGGACCTTCTTGCTGTGAGGTGACAGCGCTAACCACTACACCACTGTGCTGCCCCTGTGTCAAGAATAAACCAAACAAATTAGTAAGAACCCACTTGACAAATTGTGTATGCATCTGTAAATGTCGCCCATTTTGTCAGGGTTTCTTGATGCCTTGGTTTTACTTTTATGCTCATACCAAAATGATCAGATGTAAATATGACCAGAGACATTATTATCCAAATTGACAGTGAACACACACACTCTCAACTTTGACAATAGTGCATAATAATTTTAATTGTGTCATCTTAGTCATAATTTTATACAAATATTTCATGTTTAAATATATTGATTCCATAATTGTGGTATTTTGCCGATATTACATTTACAAACACTGTATGTAGGTAAAGACATGATCCATCTTGATGCCCTACATTTGGCTGGAGTCTCATCACATTGCTCCTGTAGAGGATGGCCCCATGAGGACAGTCGAAAGTTGTACTTGGAAGACGGTTCTGGACACTTACAGTCATGTATCTATGTCTGAAGATTACAGTTGGCATACTAACTTCAGGACTGCAGTTGTCCTGAAGAGTTTTGCATTTAAGTTTCCATCAATGAACCGTTTATAAGTTCAACAAAACAGACTTCATGTTAAAACTATAATGAAATTCCTGGTTACACAGTTATACTTTGTGACTGTATAGGACACTGTTATAGAAGTCAATTATTTATAATCATGCTATCTGTTATCACCCAAATGAGGATGGGTTCCCTTTTGGGTCTGGTTCCTCTTGAGGTTTCTTCCTCATGTCGTCTGAGGGAGTTTTTCCTTTTCACCATCGCCACAGACTTCCTCATTGGGGATAGATTAGGGATAAAATTAGCTCATGTTTAAAGTCGTTAATTTTCTGTAAAGCTGCTTTGTAATAATGCCTATTGTTCAAAGGACTATACAAATAAACTTGGCATTTTACACATTTTTAAACAACCTTCGTGCATGTTTCAGATAAAGAACAAAAATAAAAACTTAAATAAAACTTCTTTTGTCTGTCCCAATACACAGCTACTTTACTTTACAATATAATAAAAGACTTTAAATGCGAATATTTTACATGATTTTTTAACTTAAGCTCCATTTATCTATATTTTACTCTGTACTTGAGCTGCTAGAACACCTGAATTTCCCCTCATGGGATTCAATAAAGGAATATCCTATCTTATCTTTATATTATCTGAGGAATGTTCGAATCCATTTAATATCACATGCTTGAAACGTTTTTTTTTTCCCCCCCATGGGTCATCCATTGTAGGATATGAAAACTGTACATTTTAGTACAGTTTTCATATCCCACATCTAGTACAGTTTTCATATCTCACAACAGTCATTCAACTCTATTATCACACATTCACCTCGATTAAATATTGGAATATTCCAAAAATCACATGTTCAACAGGATGGCGCATCACTCAGATTTCATGAAGATCTTGAGAAGATGATATTTAAGTTCTTTCATATGTGATATTGAGTGATGAGGGCATTTGGAATGTTGAATAATGTTCCCCAGATTAGATTAAAATATAAATGTTAGAAATACAGTGAAGAATAATAAAAAATGTTACACATCCCTGATAAAATGGCAGGTTTTTGTGATTAAACATATATCCAAGATAAATCATGTCTTTTTCGATCTTTAAAGCGAGACGGCCTTTCAATTTTATAAAATCTGTGAAATTTAGTTCCCTCTGAAATTTGCTCATTGTGATATACATTTATTTCTGTAATATATCACAAAATATCAGGCCATTCTGTGGCTGGGAAGTTATTCCATTTGAGGGATTCCCTAGCAAATAATGTGCATGAAATCGCTCTCTTCACGCAGTCAAGCAGACAGAGGAAGTCCGTGTGCGCATGCATAGGTTTACCTTTGACCGTGCACTGACAGTTACATCATTCTGTCGCTAAACGATAAGCTGATCACACCGAGGTGCTCGTTGACCGCCGATATTGATTAGTTTGGTCCTGCGTTTCCTTTCCTTCATAACATCTTTTCTTCTCACTTTCTGTTACTGTAGTCAGTCTTTCACATTTTATTCGCACACTCATGTCCTCCATTTTTCTCTCCTGTTTTATATTTGTATCCCACAATGCCTTGCATGGACAGGGAAAGCCTACCATGTGATGCGTGACATGGTCTCTTGAACTGGGTTATGGTGAAGCAGGAAAAAATTAGCCAAGAATTTAGGGCCACATGGCCCGAAATTCATCAACTGTTTGATTAAAACAAACAACTAATAAAATTGGAAGTCTGTGATTCGAATTCAGTAGCTTTCGGTCCACTAAACAAAAATAACTGGATGTCAGGGACAATTCCTTTTATGACCTACACTTGAAAAATCTGAAAGGCAGGCTACTTTTAATGTGATATAGCAACCAAGAGAATTTAGGAAAACAAACAGAAATATTTTAAGGAAGAAAAAATATAAATTTACAATAACACGGTTTCACAAATATGTGCACAACTTATAACCTTATTAAAGCACACTTTGTTTGTAATACAGCACTCAGTATTTCTGGATAAGCTTCTCCAAACTTAGCATATCTTGATTTACCAATTTAATTCCACTGATCCTTGCAAAAATGCTCAAGATCTATCAAATTGCAAGGGGATCTCCTGTGCACAGTCCTCGTCAAGTCATGCAACAGGTTTTTGATAAGCTTTACATCTGGGCTCTGACAGGGCCATTGCAAAACATTGATCTTCTTCTTTACTGGATTATCATACTGGAAGGTGAAACATTTCATTATGCCCAGCTGTCTAACAGAGGCCTGAAGATTTTGTGCCAAAATATATCCATGATTGCTTCTATCTTGACTACTGCCCCAATCCCAGCTGAAAAGAAGCAGCTTCATATCATAATGCTGCCACCAGCATGCTTCATTGTGGGTTATGGCATTCTTTGGGAGATAAGCTGCCTTGTTTGCATGGCAAACCCATAATATTTTCATGAGAAAGGGCTTCCATCTAGCCACCCTACCCCATAGCCAAGCCATGTGAAGAATACAAGAGATTGTTGTCACATGCAGGGAGTGACAGGTACTAGTGCCCTTTAACTCCTGCAACTCCTTTTATGTTGCTTTAGGTTTCTTGGCAGTCTCCTTGATAAGTTTTCGTCATGCCCTTTGGTGTATTTTTGAAGGACTTCCTATTCATGATAATGTCACTGAGTTGCCTCTTTTCCTCCACTTATTGATGATGGCCTTCATGGTGTTCCATGGTGCATGTATTGTTTTGGAAGCTCTTTTGTACCTCTCTCCTGATCGATGTTCCTGACCTTTCAGTAATGAGATCCTGCATATGCCTTGTAAGCTCTTTGCAGACCATGGCTTCTCCACTTGGATTAAACAAGTCTAAGTGGAGCAGGCAACTAATTGCTTCTCATGGAAATAACAAAAATACAGCATTACCCAAGAAATAAGCATCAGAACCATGAAACACATCACAAATATTTCAATATAAATATGTTTCAGGTTGAAGTTCTCTTTTAAATGGCAAATTCAAAAGTGATCCAGAAGTTGACTTTTTTTTTTTTACTGTACAACCCCAATTCCAAAAAAACTTGGGACACTATGTAAACTGTACATAAACAGAATGTGATAATTTGCAAATAATGGAAACCCTATATTTCATTGAAAATAGTCCAAAGACAACATAACAGATGTTGAAAATGAGATTTTATTGGGGTTTTTTTTTTTTAAATATGTGCTCATTTTTGAATTTGATATCAGCAACACATTTCAAATAAGTTAGGACAGGGGCATGTTTACCAGTGTGTTGTATCACCTCTACTTTTAACAACACTCTGTAAATATTTGGGAACTGAGGAAACCAATTGCTATAGTTCTGAAAGAGAAATATTGTCCCATTCTTGCCTGATATACAATTTCAGTTGCTCAGCAGTTCGCGGTCTCTTTTGTCGTATTTTTGCGCTTCATAATGTGCCAAGTGTTTTAAATGAGAGACAGGTCTGGACTGCAGGCAGGCCAGTTTAGCACCTGGACTCTTTTACTACAGATCCATGCAGTTGTAATACGTGCAGAAAGCAGTTTGGCATTGTCATGCTGAAAGAAGGAAGGTCTTCCCTGAAAAAGATTTTGTCTGGATGGTAGCATATTGTTCTGAAATGTGTATATATCATTCAGCATTAATGATGCTTTCCCAGATGTACAAGCTACCCATGCCATGTGCATGAATGCACCCTCATACCATCACAGATGGTGGCTTTTGAACTGTGCACTGATAACAAGCCAGATGGTCTCTCTCCTCTTTAGACTGGATGATGTGGTGTCCATGATTTCTAAAAATAATTTCTACTTTTGATTCATCAGATCTTGGGACAATTTTCCACTTCGCCTCAGTCCATCGTAAAAGAGCTCAGGCCCAGAGAAGGGGGTGATGTTTCTGGATATTGTTTATATCTGGGTTTAACTTGCATTTGTGGATGCAGTAATGAACCATTTTCACAGACAATGGTTTTCTGAAGTGTTCCTGAGCCCATACAGTGATTTCCAGTCCAGAAACATGCCTGCTTTTAATGCAGTGTCTCCTGAGGGCCTGAAGATCACAGGTATCCAATGTCAGTTTTCAGCCTTGTCTCTTGCATACAGAGATTTCTCCAGATTCTCTGAATTTTTTTAATGATATCTACCATAGATTGTCATCCCCAAATTCTTTGCAATTTGACATTGAGGAATGTTATTCTTAAATTGTTGCACTGTTTGCCCATGCAGTCTTTCACAGACTGGTGAACCCCTCCCCATCTTTACTTCTTAGAGACTCAGCCTCTCTGGGATGCTCTTTTTATACCCAATCATGTTACTGACCTGTTGCCAATTAACCAAATAATAATAATAATAATAATTATTATTATTATTATTATTATTACACAAATTTTTTCGGTCTTTTGTTGCTCTGTCCCACATTTTCTGAAAAGTGTTGCTAACATCAAATTCAAAATGACCATATATTTTTCAAAAAACAATAAAATTAGAGTTTCAACATTTCTGCACATATTACATCTGCATGACTCCATAGTAGAAGAGTCTGGGTGCTAACCTGGCCTGCCTGCAGTTCAGACTGGTCTCCCATTTAAAACATTTGGCGCATTATGAGGTGCAAAATATGACAAAGGAGAACCCGAACTGTTGAGCAACTGAAATTGTATGTCAGGCAAGAATGGGACAACATTTCTCTTTCAAAACTACAGCAACTGGTCTGGTCAGTTCCCAAACATTTACATTGTGCTATTAAAAGTAGAGGTGCTGCAACACAGTGGTAAACATGCACCTGTCCCAAATTTTTTGAAACATGTTGCTAATATCAAATTCAAAATGAGCATACATTTTTCAAAAAACAATAAAATTGCTCTCTTTGTTTTATTTCCAATGAAATATAGGGTTTCCATTATTTGCAAATCTTCACATTGTTTTTATTTGTTTTACACAGTGTCCCAACTTTTTTGGAATTGGGGTTGTACATGTATCGTTTCCTAGAAACCTTTTCTGCTGGGGATGGGGAACCCTCATGGTTATTTGGTGTTCTTAGTCACACAGTAACACGTATTTAGCTAGCATTTCATCCCCCCCCCCCCCCCAGTTTAACTGATGCTCTGCCCTTTACCCTCTACATGCTCTAACTCTTCTCATTCCCTGCTAAAAATAGAAGTAAAGCATGTTACAGTAATTGCCCAGAATTTATTTTATTTTATTTTTTTAAATGAGACAAAGTATACTTGGGTAGTTGTCAGTATATCTGGGTGCAAGCATGGTTCATGTTTCTTTATGCCATTTTCCCCCTTTTATTTCTTAGTGGTTTACATTGAAGGATGTGAAACATGGATCCCTTCATCTGGTTCTGGAGTGGCTCCCCACAGTAATAGACCCAGATGAACTGCATCAGGTACATATGGTACTTAAGTCTAATTTAGATATGTCTACACAGAATTGTAGTTATACATAAACTTTGATTTGATGTTTCAAATTAAAACCATTTTTAGGCACTGCAGTTACAATCAATCTCCTATGAAAATAAAGCCTCACCCTCTGCAGCCTTGCTGTTTGTTCTTATTGAGAAAGCTCATGCACTGCCAGTGAGTTTTACACACACACACACACACACACACACTAGTAAATGTTCACCTCTTCATCACACGTTGTTGTTTTTTTATATATCCATGTTATATAATATGAATTTTGCAGTGCTTAGTATATATTTATTAACTGTAGGCTTATATACATTCATTGACAAATTCAAAGAAGGTGGGTAGAATTACATGGATAGTTGACTCAATTCAGTTTTAAAGTGTGTGTGTGTGTGTGTGTGTGTGTGTGTGTGTGTGTGTGTGTGTGTGTGTGTAGATCGTGAAAGGTGGGAAGGAGCCTAAAGCTGGAGCAGAGCTAGTAGTCAGTGGAACCTCTTATAAAACCAAGGTAGGCCTTCATTAATTTTTAATTATTAAATGAGGTTTTGTTCATGTCATATTTTAACTAACTTTTGTTACATCATAAAGTTGTGTGATCGCTCTACCTCTCCTCATTGGGGTGAGAGTTTCCACTTCCTGATTCATGATCCCAGAGAAGAGATTCTTATTATTAAGGTAATAGTTTTGGATGTTGGATTCTGTAGGCAAAGAATATCAAAAGTTTCTAAGTTAAATTTTCTTACTCTTCCTCCTCCTTTCTACCCTATTTAGCTCTCCAGTGGGTGGGATCAGCCACTGGGTTCCTTGGTTCTACCAATAAAAGAGCTTCTGTCACAACAAGAGCTTCTGCTGGACCAGTGGCATAAACTGGATGGTGCATCACCTGAAAGTCAAATCCTACTTAGAGCACAACTCAAGGTAATATGCACTGAAATCTATAGGATTTATACTCTTCCCATGTATGTGTGGGTTTCCTTCAGGTTCTGCCCTTTCCTCCCACCTCCCAGAAATATGGCAATACAGTAAGTCAGCTGGCTGAGATAAATTTTCCCTAGGTGTACATGATGTCCTGCAGTGGACTGGCATTCCATCCAGGGTGTATACTTGTACTTCTCAATGTATACTTCTCAGTGTCCCATGTATACTTTCCCATACTTTGTCGTTGCTGTGTATATTAGATAAAATCTTCTTTTGGGTTCCAGATTTTGGCATCAAAGATTAACAAAGTCGAAAAACCTACTGAAAAACATCCAGAAAAGTCTATTGAAGAGACTGTTGAAAGGCCTGTGGAAAAAACAACTGGGAAAACTCCTGAAAAGTCTAATGAACCTGCAGAACAGGCTACAACAATGTCAACAGAAAAGTCTGTGGGTGCAAACAGTTCTACTGGTGGGCAAAGTGGTGGGAAAACTCCAATCAGTGCTGACCAGGTGTTGACAACAGCCAATAAAGAGTTAAAACAAGAGACTAAGCCAACACCAAGGTAAGTTCAAGAACTTGGGTGATAGCCATCTTTGTTCTTACATATAGTGCTGTCTAGAATTCTTAGCACCCTTCATGAAAATGGCCAAAATTCTGTATAAAAGCATAATTCATCAAGTGATATTTTGAGTCTGAACACACAGGGACTTTATATGGTTTTAAATAAATATGCTTTGTAATGTAAAATGTTTTCCACAAAACACTGGTTTCAAAATAATTGGCACCCTTACAATTCATATTTCATGATGCCAGCTCTAGAAAGAATAAAAGAATGTCACAGTCTTCTTTTGTGTCCTTCATGCACAATTTTTTTTAAGCTCTGTATGTTTAGATACAATATGTACATATGGAATTCATTCAGTCTACATGTTTTCAGTTATGTTTAAATCCAGAGACTGGTATCCGGAGACTTGGATGGTTATTGTTTTTATTTCTTTCAAGGACCATATCCATCCATCCATTCATTTTTCTTCTGCGCTTGCCTGAAGTCGGGTTGCGGTGGCAGCAGGCTAAGCAGGATATTTCAAGCATCCCTCTCCCCAGCAACTCTTTCCAGTTCCTCCTGGGGCATCCCAAGGTGCTCGCAGGCCAGATGAGAGATATAATCTCTCCAGCATGTTCTGGGTTTACCCTGAGGTCTCCTCCCAGTTGGACATGCCCAGAAAACCTCCAAAGGAAGGCGCCCAGGAGCCATCCTAATCAGATGCCCGAACCACCTCAGCTGACTCCTTTCGACATGAAGGAGCAGCGGCTCTACTCCAAGATCCCTCTGGATGTCTGAGCTCCTCACCCTATTTCTAAGGGTGAGCCCAGCCACCCTACAGAGGAAGTTCATTTCAGCCACTTGTATCTGCGATTTCATACTTTCGGTCACTACTCAAAGCTCATGACCATAGGTGAGGGTTGGAATGTAGATTGACTGGTAAATCGAGAGCTTTTCCTTCCGGCTCCGCTCCCTCTTCACCACGATGGATCGGTACAACGCCTGCATTATTGCTGACGCTGCCCTAATCTGCCTGTCCATCTCACGCTCCGTTTTACCATCACTCGTGAACAAGACCCCGAGATACTTGAACTCCTTCACTTGGACCATTAACTCACTCCCAACCCGGAGGGAGCACTCCACCATTTTCCGGCAGAGAACCATGGCCTCAGACTTGAAGGTGCTGATTCTCATCTCAGCTGCTTCACTCTCTGCTGCAAGCTGTCCCAGTGCTTGCTGAAGGTCATGCTCTGAAGAAGCCAACAGAACCACATAATCTGCAAATAGCATATATTAGAAGTCAAGCACAGGGAAGGGTGCTCAAGTATTTTACACATTTCATCACATCAGATAAATGGAAAGTCTAATAGAAAAGGTGACAAGAGCAGAGATACACTTTATATATTTTGCTGATGAGCACAATCTGCCTTTCCAGCTGTACAAACACACAGGAAGTCTATTTCGGAAAATTTGTTTCCTGCCTTAGAAAAAAGCCCTTTTTACACAGCCTATTCAAGGGGGGAATCATATGCCTTTATTCTGCCTCACGTTCTGTACAAAACTTCCAAATACAGAACTGGGGTCTGTGGTGTTCTGCCTCTGATCTGGAATGATTGGTAGTAACAGAGATGGAATCGACATCTGTGTAAAAGGGACAGCTCTCGCAGCAAAACAGGGATGTGATGTTTTTGACATTGACATTCTTCTTTGATGTCTACGGTGTCTAAGGTTTGCGTGCCTTTCTGCCTCAAATTACTTCCTACTTCATTTTCTCTTCCAACAAACATGTTGCTTGCACAGGTCTCTCCACTCCTCTCTTCTTCTTTACCTTCCACACGGACCCCCCCAAAAAAAGTGTTTTTTTGCCAAAAAAAAGCTGGCTTAAATGTGAATTACTTAATGGAAGTGATTACATGTTGCATATAATGCTCAGCAACTTTGCTTGTGTTTGAAGAATGGTATAAGTGTACACAGCTAGAAAAGCACCTCAACACTCCGTTAACCCACATTTGTTTTGAAAGCAACGCTGGTATGCATATTTCTGACGTGCAGATATGTCATATGTCACCCTAGATGCCGACACGCTGTTGTGACACGTCATACCTCTAGTTGTGAAATGTCTGCTCACAATGTAAAAAAAAAAAACACTGGCTTTATGCCGGTTTTATTTGGTTCAGTGTAAATAACCAAAACCGGAATATTGAGAGATGCTATTTACAGCAATATTGCAGAATATCTGTGCAACAAGGGCTATAGTCAAATGCATAGCCATGTTCTTCATAAAATGTCACCACTTCATCAAAAATTATTAGTATTTTTCCCATTTTTATGGGGAGTCGGTAGTCACTTTTTCAGAGTATCAACTTTTATTTTATTGATACGGTTATTATTTTTGGCAAGAAGGGTTTTGTAACCTATGCTGCTTTGGTTCTGAATTTCACAATACAGTAAATTATGAACTAAGCACAGTTGTACAGTTGATCAACTATTATATCAAATACAAATATAGCAGGTTTCTCAACAATGACTAAATAAAGTACTTTAAAAATTGGTAAATAAGAATGCAAATGAATGTGTGTAATGAATTCTAGCATTAAAAATTTCTCTAAGACTAGGTGTATTGGACAGCACATGTATTCACCCAAATAAAACCAGCAACAGAAAATATGGATTCTATAGATGTGGCATGAACTACAAACTTATGCTTACAAAATAACTAATAAGCACATGTATTTGCGTGTCTCCTTTCATCAGGCTCAATGAACTTGTGGCTTCTACAGTACCAGTAGCCATATCACTTTCTGAAGACACACAGAAACTGGCAGCAGATATCACTTCCGACACAGGACATGAGGCAAAGGTGTGTGTGCGTATGTGTGAAGGGGAGAGAGAGAATGAAACTTTGCTAACCTTGTATTATGTTTACAGGATTTGAGTAAAGCATCCTCAGTGGAAAGAGACAATAAGGCTGTGAAACCAATCACAGAAAGCGAATCAGCATTTGCAGCCAATAAGGAGCAACACTTGGATAAAGCAGCTGATCAGTGAGTTAAAAACGACTCGACCTGCCATTTCACGTCTTAAACATTTTTTCAGAGGACTTTGAATGAAGTTTAGCCCTTTGCTGCTGGACTTGGGCATAGATGGGACGTTTTTACTATTTTGGATATAATTTGGATATTTACCATTTGGTGTAATAATTTATTACAGGTCAAATTTAATCTCTTTAAGGGTTGGTGAAAAAAATGAAAAGGATAAGCTAAAGGTGATTCCAGATAATCTCCACTTTGTCTTAACTTGATGACAAACTATGTTACTGTAGCAGCCAGTTCTTATTATTACCCTGATAAACAACTGCACTACTTTTATTCCTGACCAATTACATGATCAGTACTGTGTGAATCTATGTTATGAATTTGTGGAATGCCTAATACAGATGTTTTGGAGCAGGAGGGTTAAATTATTTATCACCTTTCTCAGACTTTTCTGCATTGGTCAGCAATTATATTAGTACTTGCTACAGATGCTTCATATTGATTCCAATGGGTAATGAAATGGTGTATGTCTGTGTATGTGTTTTGTGTTTTTCAGTTCTCATGAAAAGGTATATCCAACTGTTCCTGCTCCTGAAAAAAATACAGAAAAAACACACATGCTACCCCAAAACACATGTTCTTACCCAGGCTTTGGTACCCAGGTGAGTAAATTTATAAATACTCCAAACAAGTGAAAACCACTACTACTTCTCTAAAAGTGAATTGTGCAGACCAAACCATAGGTCCTACAGACATGAAATTTGATCAGTACCCTAATGGTGGTGCTATAGTGAAGCATTTTACATTTAGGCTCATATCTTGAATACCCTAAGTCACATAGTGAAAATTCTTTTTGCTACTTATTCCTTGGGTTCTCACCCAACCATATGTCAAGGCCTATTTAGATCTGTTTAGGAGTGTATGACTCAATAATTATCAAAAACATGGTGACCTTTGTAAACAGTGTGGCTGCCACATGTCTGTTGGTCCTCAATTCTAATGAGGCAGAGCATAATTTACTCAAACTGCGCTAACTTGTGACTTTTTGCATGGTTTTGTATGAAATTTGAAATATACAGGACCTGTCAAAAGTTTGGACACACCTCCTCATTCATAGGTTTTTCTGTATTTTGACTATTTTCTACATTGTTGAACACTAAAGACATAAAAACTATGACATAACAAATGGCATGTGGTAAACAGAAAAAAAATGCCTAACAAAATATTATTTCATATTTTAGATTCTTGAAAGTAGCCACCGTTTACTCTGATGACGCTTTGCGCACTTGGCATTATCTTAACCAGCTTTGTGAAATAGTCACTCGTAATGCTTTTCAATCAACGGGTATGCCTTATCAAAAGTTAATTAGTGGAATTTCTTGCCTTCTTAATGTGTTTGACGACATCAAAGAGATAATAAATAATAAAAATACAATAAATAGCACTATTTACTCTGCTCAGACAAGGTAATGTCTGATGCCCCACCGGAGCTCTGCTCAAAGATCAGTGAGGTGATCTTCAATGCCATGTTCTCGTTGAAGGTCAAAGAGGTGATCTACGATGCCAGGTTCCCATCTGAGATCAACGAGGTGACCTCTGGCATCACCTCTGCCATACTTGAGTCCAAGCCTATGCCTGACTCCATGCCCATGTTTGAGCCCTTGTCCCAGTCCATGTACACACTCATGCCTGTGCCTGAACCCATCTCCATGGCCTATGACTGTGTCCAAGCCCATGCCTATGCTTGAGTCCATGTCCACGCCTGAGTGCATGCCTATGCCTGTGCCACAGATTGATCTACATCCATTCTTTGTGGAGTTTGTATGTTGTCCCTGTGTCTGCATGGGTTTCCTCTGGGTCCTCCGGTTTCCCCCACAGTCCAAAGACCCTGCGGTTAAGTTAACACGGGGTGGCCTTGGGCTGAAGTGCCCTTGAGCAAGGCACCTAACCCCCAACTGCTCCCTGGGTGCTATAGTGCAGCTGCCTACTGCTCTGGGTATGTGTGTGTGCTCATTGCTCACTTATGTGTGTGTTCACTGCTTCAGGTGGGTTAAATGCAGAGAGGAATTTCACTGTGCTTAAGTGTGCATGTGGCAAAGGCTTCTTCAATGATTTGCAAATCCTTTTTGACTTATTCAATTGAATATATATTACAAAGACAATATTTCTTTCTGGATTTAGCCCAGTTTTGTCCCTTATTTAGATATAGCCAATTCCTACCCACTAGACAGATCTCCCCTATCACACGACAGCTACCAACCAGACAGGGCAAAGGCTATCACGTGCTTCATCTGAGGCATGTGACACCAGCTGACCGCATCTTTTCAAACTGCTGCTTGTACAATGTTAGGGGGCAACGTAACGTACTCGGAGTAAAGCGCTACGGTATCTACCCATTTACGCATGCATGAGCTCACAGATGCCCATGATTGGCGAATGTTGCTGTAATTGACAGGGGTGAGAGAGTATGACACCCCTTCTTCCCTTAGATCACTGGCCAGTTTTGCTCTCTTGGGCTCCCAGCTACGGATAGCTGTGGCATCATCTCGATTCAAACTAGTGATCTCCAGATGATAGGGTAAACACTTTTCTGTTGAAAGACAAGGTTTTTAGTCTTCAAACTGATAAGCTTTTATTGTTTATTGTAAATATACACGCATTCTGTATTTGATGCCTGAAACATGTTCCAAAAAAAGTTGGGACAGGGCCAACAAAAGACTGGGAAAGTTGTAGAATACTCAAACATCTGCCCTTCACAAGCAAAGATGGAATGAGGTTCAGCACATGGTGAAAAACTGCATGGGCAAATAGTCTAAGAACAATGTTTCTCAATGTACAATTGCAAGGAATTTAGGGATTTCACCATCAACAATCTGTAATATCATCAAAAGATTCAAGGACTACAGAGAAAATGCCACAAATTCTTTGCAATTTGACATTGAGGAATGTTATTCTTGAATTGTTGTACTATTTGCCCACACAGTCTTTCACAGAGTGGTGAACCCCTCCTCAACTTTACTTCTGAGAGACTCAGCCACTCTGGGATGCTCTTTATGTACCCAATCATGTTACTGACCTGTTGCCAATTAACCAAATTAGGTTGTGGGGTTTTTTTTTTTTTTGCTTGTTTGTTTGTTTTTTGTATTATACAGCTTTTTTCAGTCTTTTGTTGCCCTTGTCCCAACTTTTTTGAAACGTGTTGCTAACATCAAATTCAAAATGAGCCTATATTTAAAATAATAATAATACAATTTCTCAGTTTCAACATTTGATATGTTGTCTTTGTACTATTTTCAATGAAATATAGGGTTTCCATTATTTTGCACATCATCTTCAAATTCTGTTTTTATTTATGTTTTACAGTGTCTCCCAACTTTTTTGAATTGGGGTTGTAACAGGGTGGAGTCTAAACAGCTGTAAGACAGCATTACCACTGAAGTATTGCAACCAGATTTGGCAGTTAGATCCAATATTCCATGCATACTCAACTAATTAAATGACTCATACCCGTTAGAAGGGGACACCATAAAAAATGAATTTACTTTTTGTTTTATGTCTTTACAACTGTAGAGAATAGAGTAAAACTTGCTATATCAGCAGAATTCCAGAGTCCTCCTGCATCTTTTTGCCATATAGTTAATTAATTTTGGCTGACCTGTCATATTTAACTAGTAGGCATGTAAAGATTCACCCAGTTCACAATTCAGTTTGATTCATGATATTGGGTTCACGATTTGATTTTCCCAGGATATTTTTTTGGGGAAAAAAATGAATTTAAGAAAATTGTATTACCAAAAAAAAAAAAAAAACATTTATTTTCCTGTTTTTTTTTTTTTTTTCAACTTAAATATTCCTTTTGTTAAATAAAAAAATACTTTTGTTTCAGCAATGATTATTTACAAACGTGTCGTTTGGAGTAAAATATAATAGCCTATTAACTAAAATATTCCTTTTATTAAAAATGAAAAAGGTTAATAAAGAGGCCTTTTCTTAATAACCATTTGTGAACATTTGTGAAGGCTGTTGTCAGTTTTCTCCCAGCTACCTCCAATTGCTTCTCTTTTCTGTTGCTTTCAACAGTCTGTAAAAAGATAGCTCAGATTTCTTGTTGAATCTGTTTGTACAGTCAATTGCACCTCAGCACTTTCTTATTTTAGGTCGACGACTTTTTGTATTTTTGTGTCATTCAAGCTGTGTTATTTTCTCCTATAGTGACTTCATGTGCATTCCCTCCATTGTATGTTATTGCACCCTTTGCTGTCCAAACAACGCAATTACAGCTTGGAAAAATTAAGATTACTTGCTTAAAGGTGGGGTACGAGATTTTGGAATAACGGTTCCGACAAGTCATATTTTGAAAAGAAACACGCCCACCCTCGCCATGCTCCCACCCCCCATGTCTCCACCCCTCCTACCCCTTATAAAGCCTGAGAAAATCAGGCTTTATAATGGGTGTCTATTGCATTACACACCAGTGGAGCTCGTTAAGTTAGAGTGTAGAGAGCTTGGAAAAATAGCTCAAACTTTCTCATTTAAACTGTGTTTTCAGCCCCAATT
>JAOPUC010000023.1:19419837-19432179 GCA_027564185.1 Cephalocassis borneensis | reverse complement strand
TCAACAATAAATTACAACTGTCTGCGAAAAGCTATCTGCGAAAGCCTTGTCGCAGAAGCATGCAGAGGCCCTTAGTCTGCAGTAATTCTTTCCCATGCACGCCTAAAATGATGTCTCTTCTCAAAAGGATCCGGCTGTAATTTTTTTTAATAAGGTCACCATTTCTAGAGCTACTGCAACGCCATGTTGATATATAGAGCAGAAAGAGTAAGCCCCTATTCCAACTCTCTACTCTAAAAAAAAAAATGATAAATTTAATTGATCATCATCATTCAAAAAACACATCAAACATGAAAATGACATCGGATTTTTTTTTTTTAAGACGGGCACTATTCCTGGAGGTACTGCAATACCATGTTGATGCATGGAGCAGAAAGAGCAAGCCCCTATTCAAGTAGTTCCATATTCTAAAAATCTGTTTAATATAACGTTCTTATTTAAAGAACATATCAGATATTAAACTGATAAGAACAGATACTACACACGATTTTAGCCAAAAGGCAGAGAAGTGATAACTGGCTGTAGTTAGCAGCTTTAAATGTACCACTTCCAAATATTAAAATCCAGAAAGGTAAACACAGCTGAATCATTCTGAAGAGAAATATTGTCTCAGGGTGCACCAAATGGTTGGAGGAGATTCTTTGTAAGAAGCTTGATATTTCTAATACTTGATCACCAAAACTGTATAACTCAGCCAAAGCAGAACCTACAAAAAAAAAAAAAACAGTTGAACTTACTAATATGCCTCTCTCTAGCAATCTTTAGCAAACCACAAAAGCTTTATATGTTAATAAAGAGAAACCTGAGCTATATTTAACACTGGATCAGGTTAGTGAAACTGTATTGGGGGTCCAGAAAGCTGGTATAGGGTAATTTGGCCTTGGCCAATCTCTTACACCTTTACAGCTTTATTATCCATTGCAAACAGGCAGAGAAATGTCTGACCAATGAGCATTTCTGATAGATAGATAGATAGATAGATAGATAGATAGATAGATAGATAGATAGATAGATAGATAGATAGATAGATAGATAATATTTTTGGTAGTCAAATGTTAGAAATATTGAGCCTTTTGCATGGACCCCCCCACACGCCCCCAAGACGATGTCTCTTTTCAAAAGGATTCAGCTGTCAGTATGTAAGTAAGTAAGTAGGGGGTGGGGATTGTTGAATTTTGAAAAGGAACAGCTGAGTGTTGTGTGATCTGTCTAATGAAAAAGTAGGGGAAAGAATTACTGCAGACTAATGGTCCAGCTGCTTGTTGAGCATGGAGAAATCCAGGAAATAGGGAAAAGTTAGGTCGGGTAAAGAAAGAAATATTTTTTCTTTATTATTTTAACAAGGTCACCAATAAAGAAATAATATCTTGACAAATAATATCTGGAAATAATATTTTGTCATCAAAAATGGCAAAAGCAACAACAGAGCTTTGGTCAGACCTCGGGTTATTTGACACATGAGTCACTAATCCATGAGAGAAATATTTCACAGTTTTCTTCACATCCCCATCATTCTTTTTCTAGAATTGATTATATTTTCATCTCTAGATCAGCCCTCGACAGAACCGGAGCCTGCTCCATTGACGCATGCACTCTCTCAGACCACTCATCAGTCTCTATAGAATGCCTGCCTCCTTACTATGACCCTTTATCTAGACATTGGCGTTTAAATCTATCTCTTCTTAGAAATCCTGCATTTTTGACATATTTAGGAAATCAATGGGAACTTTTTTAATTCTACAAATGATTCACCTGATGTTTCAGCCTCTACAGTACCTTATGGGAAACAGACAAGGTCTTCCTCAAAGGGTCTATCATTTTTTACACAACTGCGAAGAGGAAGAACATATTAGCAAAACAGTTGGAGCTTGAACGAGACATTGCTATCTTGGAAAGACATTTTAAAGTGTCTTTCTCTAGTTCTGTGTTGAAGAAATTAGAAGCAGCCAGATCTGCTTTAGATCAACTGCTAACTCAAAAAGCAGAATCAGCAATATTTTATGCCAGGCACAGACTGTTTGAATTCGGGAATAAATCTGGCTGGCTACTTACTTGTCTAGCTCAGGCTATACTCATCTGAGTGTCAAAACATATCAATTCTAAGGATTTTTTTTTTTTTTTGACAGAATTAATCTCCTTACCCTATCTGAAGAAAGCAGAAAAGGTATGTGTAGGCCAATCACAGCCCAGGAAGTCTTGGAGGCCATTAAATCCCTACAGAGTGGGAAAGCACCAGGCCCTGACGGGTTTGGACCTGAATTTTATAAAAAGATGGCAAAGTTTGAAGTGGGGCACACTCCCACCAACTTTAAATCTCACCCATATTTCTCTGATTTTAAAGAAAGATAAATCTCCTGATCTTTGTACATTCTATAGACCAATAAGCTTGCTTGGGGTTGATTATAAAATTTTGTCTAAGCTTCTGGCTAGAAGTTTGAAAGAGGTGTTGTTAGGGCTGCCACAAACGATTATTTTGATAGTCGACTAATCACCGATTATTTTTTCGATTAGTCGACTAATCAGATCATACGTAAATTGACTATAAAACATACATCTTATCGCACCAGCATGCAGCTGTTCAGATCATTAGCTTTCTGCTTGAAGTGTTTAAGGTATGTGCTAAGTGAAAATAAAAACAGTTAAGATGATAGCTCATTAACCCTTTAATGAGATGTGAAGCTTGTATCAACAAACAGAGCAGCATGAAGTGCAAACAGCTGAGTAAAATAAAGACAAGGCACAATAAAGACTGGCCTAAACAACACAAAAATAAATACTTCAGGTTACCTAGGAATTATTCAGAAAAATAAAATTTGGTCTCACTCAAAAAAAAAAGTGCATTTTGTGCTCAGTCACAAATGTATTTTGCTACACTCTGACACTATTTAACCCAATCCCACAAGACTCTTGTTCATGGCCAGGAAGGTTAGCATTTCTACATGGCTTGGAGAAAGGCTTGCTCTCTTTTGAGAGCAGATGTTCCCTGCTGCAGAGAAAATCCGCTCCGATGGGGTAGAGGTTGCAGGGATGCAAAGAAAATTTTTAGCGATCTTTGACAGTGTGGGGAAACGCCCCTCATTTTCACTCCACCATTTGAGAGGATCATCCATTTTAGAGAGTGTGGTCTCTCCAAAGTACAGCCGAACTTCATTTATTGCAACCTGGATCTTTTGGTCCTCCTCAGATTCTCCATCCTCATTCTCACTTGGACTGTCTGTGTCAGACTGAAGCAGGGTTTCCATAGCACTCCTTTCAGTTCTACCTGAAACACTGGCCCTCGTCACATTTGCATCCTGTGTCCCAGCCTTTTTGGCTTCTTTGACAGCAAGCACTTCAACTGTCCCCTGCACTCTAATGCCATCTTCAGGAGTCAAAAACTTCAGCTTTTTATATCTGGGGTCCAGGGCAGCTGCAAACATAACTGGATTTTCTTTCTCTCCTGAGACACTGTAAATACTCCCCCATCTCTGTGTTATCCCTTTTTCTGCACTGGCAAGGAAAGATTTTCCTGAGCTTGTCTCAAATTGGCTTTGGTGTACAGCCCGTGTCAGCCCTTTGACGACCTGTGGAAGACCAGAAATGGTTGTGTACTGCTCTCCACTTAGGTAAACAGTAGCAGTCTCAAAAGGTGCCAACCCTTTCTTCAGTTCCTCAAGAAGCTCCCACTGCTCTGGCCTCAAGTCGAAGTATTGTTTCCCCCTTGGAGTTACCTCAGGATCTGAGAGAGTGGCAGTGAGAGGCCAGCGCTGTTCGAGGAGTCTCTCTATCATGTGGAATGTACTATTCCATCTTGTACTGACATCCTGGATCAGCGCATTTTTCTTGACATTCATTTGCTCCTGTTTTGTCTTTAGCTTTGTACTAGCCAGCTCGCTTCTCTTAAAGTGCTCCACTAGCTGCCTAGCAGCACCTAGTGCTCTGCTAATGGTTGTTTCTTTGAGAGCAGTGTTAACTATGAGCTGGAGTGTGTGTCCAGCACAGCGGATAGAGGCCCATCCATGTTTTTCTTCAAGCAGTCGCATTGCTGCCACCATATTGGAACCACTGTCATGAACTACTGCTTTTATTTTGGTGGGCAAGATGTCAAACTTCGTCAGAACCTCTTCCATCCATGTCATTATATTTGCACCAGTATGCCTCTCCTCAAGAGGCATGGTGGCAAGGTTGAAGGTCTTCATCTTCCAATCCTCACTCAAGAAATGGCAAGACACACCAAGGTAAGACTCTGTCGCACGACTCGTCCACACATCAGCAGTAAGAGTTAAGGAACTTTTTACACCTCTGAGGGTCTCCTTTACCTTAAAGACATGAGAAATTTGAAAGAATAGTAAGCAATAAGAAGAAAATTATATACACAACACAAAGCACATATCTGTCTATCTCTATATATAGAGATGTGTGTGTGTGTGTGTGTGTGTGTGTGTGTTTCCATTATTAACATTATTGGTCAGTTTATGCATAAAGTTTTAAATTCATTTACCAGTTTAATAGTTCAGTTATGCATGTTAAATAGCTTAAATAATAAACATTCAACATAAAAAATAATAATAAAAAAAACTTTACATTGCATGCTTTAACCAAGATTAATTTAATGGTTGCTCAGTCAGCAAGCTCTTTATTATTTCATCATGAAATGTGTAAAATTATTAATTTTGTGTGTGTGACTGAGTGAGTGATCTTTTAATTCTTATTTGTCTTTGAATGTTGCTTGTTTATTAAATCATTTATTCATTTTACTATGTGTTATTGTTGCTTTGGCAATATCGTTTTAATACATCAATGCCAATAAAACCAATTGAAATTGAGAGAAAGAGAGACTTACCTTCTCAAAGGTTGCATCGTATTTCTTTTCCATCAATGTGGTGAAATGGGATCTGCCTGGTAGGTAGTTGTCGTGATATTCCGGGTTGAACTGCTTTATCATTTCTCTAAATCCTTCATCATCCACCATGGACATTGGTCTCATGTCCGTGACCAGCATGTTTAGTATTGACTCGGTCAGGACATTGGCTTGGTGTGGTGTGCACCTTGTCGGCTTGGTCACAAAGCCGTCCAGAGAAGAAGACCGGGCTTTTTTAGCACTGAAACGTAACGATAAGTAAGTAGCAAGAAAGCTCACCGTTTACCCTAATATTGGCAGCTAACTAGCTGGTTTGCTTACCTAGATGACGGACCCTCATCAGAACCATCCACAATGACATGCTTTCTCTTCAGATGCTCATGCATAGCTGTTGTGCTACCATGAAAGGCAAGTTCAGCTTTGCAAATGTTGCACTGCACGCTTTTCTCACCACTTTTCTTAAACTGCTCCCACACTTTGGAACTTCGTTGCCGGGAAGCCATGCTACTGTTATGGTATCATTTCAAGTGCGCGGCTGCGCGCACGCGCGCACATTGACTGTGTGTGTGTGTGTGTGTATGCGGCAGTTTCGAAAGAAAAGCAAAGTAAAGAAAAAAAAACGACGCGTCGACTACTAAATTAGTTGTCGACGATTTTGTTCGTCGACATAATCATGACTAATCGACTAATCGTGGCAGCCCTAGTCGCCAGGTGCGTTTGTGACAAACTGCGCAAAGAAACACGTTTTGCTAGCGACCAAACTTAGCAGCAAAAAGCCTGCAATTAAAATGCATACTAGGTGAACGTGAGAAGGTTCTGGGTTCATCCAGTGTGTTCTCTTGTCGGGAATTGCACAGGAAAAGCCATGGCTTCTAGTTTTGGTATGGTGAAGAACCGTACTGGTTTGTTGCCCTGGGTGGGGGCAATACTAAATATTCCATCGCCATACAAAAGAATTTCCTGTGCAGTGTCAGGTGGCTGCATATGTGTGTCCAGTCAGGCCAGGTCTGAGCTCCTCCTCTTTGTCAGCTTCCTTGGGCTGCTGACGTCTATCAGGGTCGGGGTTGTTCTGACTACTAAAAACCTCCTCGAGGTCTGTCAGCCTCAATGTCTCCCTGATGCTGCTCTGGCTGCGCAGCATCAGCAACATTGTGCTGTGAGTCGTCTTTATTGACTGACTCCTCAAAAGTGGCACTATCATTGTTTACATCCTGATACTCAGAATGCATCTTTTTAAGTGTAGTCAGGCCAGCTAAAACACTTCATATGAAGTGTAGAAATGCTGGTAGCCCTTATAGTTAATGTGCCTGTTTAACCTGAAGTAACTGTGCTTCTGATCTGGGCCTTGGGAGACTGTTGACGGTTACTTCCATCTCTGATGGAACACACAACAGCTCCACGGACTGCTTTTTGCTGTCCTTTTGGCAGAGTGATAACCTTGGCGAAAGGCAGTATTTTTGCAATAAGCGGTCTCTCAAGCATGTTAAGCATAGCCAAGTCTGGGGGGGGGGGGATCGGTGCCAACTCGTTGGTTCGCAGTGGCTATTGGTGGCATGTGTCCTCCAAGTGGCTGTCAAGTGTGTGACAGATCCACTTCTGCAGTCACGCTTGTGTAACAGAGCAATGTTCAGAGCAGTAGTCACAAACGGACATACTTGCCTGTTAAGCAGGCTGCTGCCACTGTGGGGTTTTTTGGTGCATTTTCCTTTTTTGCATAATTTAACCTGATTTTGGGAAATATTGCTCCGTTACACACCATGCAAATGTTGGTCCATGACGAATTGTCTCGCGAAATACTGATGGCAGCTTCCATCACCGGGTTAAACATTGCCTGCGAATGGTGGGGGTTGTGGGGCACTATCTTCCTATTTTTTCTTTTGATCCTCAATGCTCTCTGCATCTTGTTAAAGATGCAAAAAGTAGCATCTGTGGACAGTTTGGTTACTCTGTGCTGGCTACAGCGCAACCTAAACTCAGGATCACTGTGGTACCTAGCATTGAAACGCTCCTTTTTCTTTTTGCCTAAAGCTCTGGTTGGATATATATGTATCATATACATTTTCTGTCTACTCTGAAAAGCAGGATCCAATTTTGCAGATGTTCCAAGGACATGTACAGTTATGCTCACATTTCACCCCACTACGCTCCAATGCTTTCTTGTGACATTTGCATGAATTGTATTGGTAGCCCATTTTTATTCCAAAACGGTAACCTTTGTTAGACTGTTCCTTTAGGTGAGAAGCTTGCATGCCTGTAAACAATACTGTACAGCTAAGCACTGCCCAAAGAACATCCGAAAAAACCCCACCTTGCACTCTTTATCCCTCCTGCCGCAAGCCAGGCTTGAGATCTTCTGTCCAAAATGCTGGTTATGTTGTCTTTTCCCTTTACTTTCCTTGATCGCGCGCTGTTTAAGGGGGCCGGGGGGTTACCAGTAGTTTGTCACCTTTTTCAACCCTCATGAGTTTGCAGGTATGTAAGTGGCGGAATCACTGCACCTGACGGGAATTAACCTGTTTGTGTGTCTTCCCCAGTGACCGTGCCATATAAGAGGAGAGGGAGTGCGGAGGAAGGGAGCTACTCCTGACCTGGATACCTGTGTGTGCGTGTGTGCATGCGTGCGTGCATGCATAGTTAAAAGCTGAAAAGCTACAATAAACGAGTTTTGAGAACTCCATTCTGGCTTGCCGTGTTTCTGTGCTCCACCTGCCGAGAACACTTGCTACAGTGGTGCTGAAACCTGGGACACAGCGCAGGAGAGAACAGCCCCATGGAGTCCTCCTCCTTCAAGGACCTGATCCATGCCCTTGCCACAGCCCAACAGAGCCAGCACCAGGTGCTGGTCGCCCTCCTGGAAGAACAGGAGCAAAGGTTCGGGGCCCTGGTGCTGGCACAGCAGGAAGATCGCCAGGCGTTCTGGCATCTACTCGCGTTGGCGGAGTCCACCACCGCAGGCCCTTCCTACCTCACCCTGACAAAGATGGGCCCGCACGACGACCCCGAGGCCTTCCTCACTCTCTTTGAGCAGGCAGCAGAGGCGTGGGGTTGGCCGGTGGAACAGCACGTGGTGCACCTCCTCCCCCTGCTCACGGGCAAGGCGCAGCTGGCCACGCTACAGCTCCCCGCCGACAGCCGGTTGGTCTACGTGGACCTCCGCAGGGCCGTCCTCCAGTGCATGGGTCGCACTCTGGAGCAGTAGCAGCAGCGCTTCCGCGCATTGCGCCTGGAGTAGGTCGGCCGGCTGTTCGCATTTGGCCAGCAACCCCGGGGCACCTGCCGCCGGTGGCTGAGGGCCGACAACCGCAATGCCGAGGAAATCATCAATCTGGTGGCGCTGGAGCAGTTCGTCGCTCGACTTCCGGAACAAACTGCGGAGTGGGTCCAGTGCCATCGCCCAGTGTCGCTGGATCAGGCCACTGAGCTGGCAGAGGACCATATGGTGGCCGTTCCAACGTCAGGACAGCACATCTCCCCTTCTCTCTCTCTCTCTCTCTCTCTCTCTCTCTCTCCCCTTCTGTTCCTCACCCTCGCCCCATTCCCCCACCGCGGAGGCGGGGGCTGGCTCCACCCCAGCCGGCCCACCGCACCTGCGGTGTCCTACCGTTTCCTACTTCCATGTCTGTGTCTCCCCCCCCCCTCAGGTGAGTGATATCCGGAACACCAGTGCAGAGAGAGAGCCTGGGCCGGTGTGCTGGCACTGCAAGGAGCCGGGGCACCTCCAGCATCAGTGCTCAGCAAGGGAGGTGGGCGTGGTGGTCTGGATCCCTGACATGCCAGGAACCGCCCTCGATCGGGCCAGAGCGTATTGCATACCTGTGAGTATCCAAGGGGATACGTATCAGGCTTTGGTTTACTCCGGCTGTAATCGGACCTCAATCCACCAAAGCCTGGTGCAAGACGAGGCATTGGGGAGAGCACAGTTGGTGAAGGTGTTGTTTGTGCATGGGGATGTTCACAACTACCCTTTAGTATCGGTCCACATTCTGTTTCGAGGGGAGAAATTTAGAGTACAGACGGCGGTTAATCCTCGCCTTACCCACTCGATAATTTTGGGGACTGATTGGCCGGGATTTCAGGATTTAATGATGCAAAACTCCACACACTCGCACACCTAACCCAGGAGAATTTGTGGCAGGCTCAAGAACGTAAAGTCCACCTGTACAACAGGGGCACGTGCCTTAGGGAATTCACACCGGGAGACAAAGTACTTGTGTTGTTGCCCACATCGAGCTCTAAATTAATCGCCAGGTGGCAAGGACCCTTTGAGGTCATACGGTGAGTTGGGGACGTTGATTATGAGGTGAGGTGAATGGACAGGGGTGGGGTGTTAGATATACCACCTCAATCTGTTAAAACGTTGGAGCGAGGAGGTCCCTGTGGTGCTGGTGTCGGTGGTTCCAGAGAAGGCGGAGCTGAGGCCGGAGGTTCAAAAGGGAAAATCGGCATCACCCACCACTCCGTTCCCCTGTGGAGCCCACTTCTCCCCCATCCAGCTCGCGGAGGTCACCCCATTCCAAACAGAATTTTCTGATGTGTTCTCGCCCCTGCCCGGCCGCACCCACCTCAGAATACCATATTGAGACGCCCCCAGGGGTAGTAGTGCGCAGCTGGCCTCACAGACTGCCTGAACACAAGAAAAAGGCAGTTCGGGAAGAACTCAAGGCCATGCTCAAAATGGGCATCGTCGAGGAGTCCCACAGTGACTGGACTAGTCCGGTGGTCTTGGTTCCCAAGGCTGATGGGTCGGTCCAGTTCTGTGTGGACTATAGAAAAGTCAACGTGGTGTCTAAATTTGACACGTACCCAATGCCTTGTATTGACAAGTTGCTCGATCGACTAGGCACAGCTCGTTTTTATTCGACACTGGATTTGACAAAGGGATGGAAGATCCCCTTGACTCCACTATCCCGAGAGAAAACGGCCTTTTCCACACCGTTTGGCTTACACCAGTTCATCACACTTCCTTTTGGGCTGTTTGGGGTGCCCGCTACGTTCCAGCGGCTTATGGATAGGGTCCTCCGCCCCCATGCCACCTATGCGGCCACATACCTGGACGATATCATTATCTATAGTAATGACTGGCCATGACATCTAGAACACCTAAGGGCCATCCTTAGGTTGCTGAGGCAGGCGGGTCTCACAGCCAACCTGAAGAAGTGTGCGACTGGGCAGGTGGAAGTACGGTATCTGGGCTTCCACTTGGGCAATGGGCAGGTTCGTCCCCAAATTAAAAAGACAGCAGCGATTGCGGCCTGCCCGAGGCCCAAGACCAAAAAGTGGGTGAGACAGTTCCTGGGGCTGGCAGGCTACTATCATAGGTTTATACCTAATTATTCAGATGTCACCAGCCCACTGACTGATCTCACTAAAAAGAGGGCACTAGATCCAGTCCAGTGGACGGAGCAATGCCAGCGGGCTTTCTCTGAGGTAAAGGCTGCACTATGTGGGGGACCACTGTTACACTCCCCTGACTTTTCTCTCCCCTTTGTTTGCAGACAGATGCATCAGACAGAGGGCTGGGGGCTGTTCTGTCCCAGGAGGTGGAGGCGGAGGACCGTCCAGTGCTGTACATCAGCCGAAAGCTGTCAGTGCGCGAGGGCAGTTACAGCACCATAGAAAAAGTGTGCCTCACCATCAAGTGGGCGGTCCTCACCCTCCGCTATTACCCTCTGGTCAGACCATGTGCCCCTGCAGTGGCTCCACCGCATGAAGGATGCCATTAAGCGGATCACCCATTGGTATCTGGCACTCCAGCCGTTTAAGTTCGAGGTGGTCCACAGGCCGGGGGCGCAGATGGTCATGGCGGATTTCCTCTCCTGTCAAGAGGGGGGAGTCAGCTGCAGGCTGGACGGCTCCCCGGCCTGAGTCGGGCGGTGGGGGTATGTGGCAGCGGGGGTGTGGTCGTGTCGGTCTGTGAATGGAGGGTGGAGTCAGGGAAGGCAAGTGGCAGAATCACTGCCCCTGATGGGAATTAATCTGTTTTTGTGTCTTTCCCAGTGACCACACCCTGTAAGAGGAGAGGGAGAGCAGAGGAAGGGAGCTCTTCCCCAACCTGGACGTGTACGTGTGTGTGTGTGTGTGTGTGTGTGTGTGTGTGTTTGGGCTAGCAAAGTGAGAAGCTGAAAAGCTAAAATAAAAGTTTTGTGAGAACTCATTTCTGGCCTGCTGTGCTTCTGTACTCCACCCACCTTGACTATTTCTACAGGGTGATACCTCTGTAGTTACCACAGGTGAATCTGCAGTTCTTCTTGAAAAGGGTAATGATGGTGCCATCCTTAAAGTCTTGGGGCACTTGCTCCTGTTCCCAGATAGCTGTTAATAATTTGAGTAGTTCAGCGTGTAGCCTTGGACCACCAGCTTTCAAGACCTCTGCTGGGATGCAGTCTTGACCTGGAGCTTTGTTTGTGGCTAGTGTTTCAAGGCCTTGGAAAGCTTTTCTTCAGTTGGGGTTGCTTCAAGATCAGTGAGAATCTCCTCTTGAGGGATGTCATCCAGAACTGATGGATCGATGTTACTTGGCTGGTTGAGAAGGGTACTGAAATTTACTTTCCAGTGTTCCATGATGTCATCCTTCTCTGTGAGGCAGTTGCTGGCTAGATCATTGATGGGTGTCAGACCAGACGATCAACGTTGAGTCACAAACTTCACAGCCTCAAAGCAACTCATTGGGTCATAGCGTTCTGCATGTTTCTCAATATCATGTGCGCAATCAAGCCACCACTGGTTCTGCATGCGGCGAAGCTCTGTCTGGCATTTGTTCCAAAATGCTCTGTCGTGCTGGCAGTTTTGTGCTGTGTCATCTCTGAGACCTGCCTGGAAACTGTCATGTTTCTGTTTCAATAGGACTGTAATGGCATCATTGTTTTTGTCAAACCAGTTTTTGTATTGTCTCTTTTTCACTCCAACTGTGTCTTTGGTGGAGTTATACATGGCATCTTTAAGAGACTTCCAGTGATCTTCAGTGGTGTCATGGTTGACCTGATGCAAGTTGTCAGAGATACACTGCTGCAGCTGCTTGCTGGTCTCTGGTAATTTAAGACGGTGGATATTGGGTCTTCTGGGGCCTGGATTGCGTCTCCTATGAGTTGACTTGTGGAAACGCAGCTTCAGTCTAGCACAGACCATGTGGTGATCCGTCCAGCAGTCAGCACTTTGTCTGACATGTGAGAGTTCAGTAGATTCTGTCTTACATATACAGCTATCCCCCTGTCTATCGACAAGCAGCTCTGTAATGCCATTGATAAGTTACTGTTTAATTTTATTTGGGAAAACAAGATACATTATGTGGGGCACAACGGTGGTGTAGTGGTTAGCGCTGTTGCCTCACAGCAAGAAGGTCCGGGATCGAGCACCGTGGCCGGCGAGGGCCTTTCTATGCGGAGTTTGCATGTTCTCCCTGTGTCCACGTGGGTTTGCTCCAGGTGGTCCAGTTTCCCCCACAGTCCAAAGACATGCAGGTTAGGTTAACTGGTGACTCTAAATTGACCGTAGGTGTGAATGTG
>JAOPUC010000023.1:18994863-19004914 GCA_027564185.1 Cephalocassis borneensis | reverse complement strand
GGTTAGATGGAGGCAGTTGATTCGCTGTGGCGACCCCTGAAGGGAAAAGCCGAAAGGAGAAGAAGAAGAAGAAGAAGAAGAACTCTCACAACTTCTGTTCTAATACTATTTAGTTCACAGGAGCACGAGAAAAAAGAATCTGCCATTATATTGTCCTTGCCTTTAATGTGTCTGACTTCTAAATTATGGCCCTGCAAGAACAAAGTCCACCTCATCAGACACTGGTTTGGGCAGTGCAGCGGACTCAAAAAGATCAATGGGTTATGACTGGTATACACAACTACTTGTTCCCCCCCAGTACCAACATAAACCTCAAAGTGCTGCAATGCCCAAATGAGAGCCATTTGGGCATTCTATTGTTGAATAGTTTAGTTGGTATGAGTTTAACTTTTTTGAGAAGTAACACATGGGTTTATCAATTCCCCCCTCCTCCTGTAACAACACTGCCCCTACACCCACTTGACTGGCATCTACCTGGATCTTAAACAGCTCATTCAAGCATGGTGCAGCCAAGTCTGGAGCCAAGCACAGGAGGGATTTCATATTCTCAAACACCCTTTGACAATGAGGAGACCACAGAAATTTCACCTTGCCCATCAACAGGTCAGTCAATGGTGTGACTACAGTTGAAAAGTTTTTCCAAAAACTCCTGTAATAGCCGACCAAGCAGAGGAAACGCATCAACTCCTTTTTTGTATCTGGAATGGGAAACTGCACAACAGCTCTGACTTTAGCATTGACTGGACACACCTTCCCCTGTCTGACCACCCAGCCAAGATACGTCACCATTGCCCTGGCAAACTCACATTTTGCCAGGTTGACTGTGAGTCGTGCCTCAGCTAAACGACTGAACAAGGCACGGATGCACTGAACATGAGCATGCTAAGTATCACTGAAGATAACCACATTGTCCAGATAAACTGCACAGCATTCAAGACCTACCGCAACCATATTTGTCAACCGCTGAAAAGTTGTGGGTGCATGCCGTAGTCCAAAACTCATCACAGTGTACTCATACAATCCAGTTGGTGTTATAAATGCAGAAATCTCCCTAGCATGAGCAGACAAAGGAACTTGCCAGTACCCTTTTAGCAAGTCAAACTTGCTCACAAATTTTGCTGCACCAACCTGATCTATGCAGCCCTCCATTCAAGGCAACAGGAATGAATCTGACTTAGTGACCTTATTTACTTTTCAATAGTCAGTACAGAATCTAGGAGACTTGTCAGATTTATCAACCAACAGACAGGGTGACGCCCAACTCGATGACGATGGAACTGCAATGTGGTTGTCCAGCATATATTTGATCTCAGATGCCATTACTTTCTGTCTGTGTGGTGCACACCTATATAAATGCTGTTTAATTGGTGTACTGTCCCCAACATCAATATCATGTTCTATCAGGTGTGTGTGTGATGGTATATCACCAAACAGAACTAGATACCCCCTGATCAACTCTGTCAGCCCACTACTTTGAACCACAGATAAGTGAGCAAACAAATTCTCCAAATTACACAATGTCTCTGAATTTTTTTAGCCTACCACACATCACAGGGTCATCAGGTGCTCGGACATCCACCTCCTCCCTGTTCACCATATGTGGAGCCCGCAAAACTGAGGACACAGAACCAACAGTGAATACCGAACTGGCACCTAAACTCTGTGCACTAGACTCAGGCACAACAGTAACATCACATGAATAATAAGGCTTCAACAGGTTGACATGACAGAGACGAGAAGACTTCCTATGCTTTGGAGTGGAAATGAAATAATTCTGCTCTGAAACTTGTCGCTCCACAGTGTATGGGCCTGAGAACTTTGCTTGAAATGGTGAACTTACAATTGGAGTGAGAGCCAAAACCTAGTCTCCAGAACTAAACTGGTGATCCTCTGTCTGGCAGTCATACACAGTTTTCATTTTAGACTGAGACACTTCCAGATTTTCACGTGCCTTTTCAGCTGCTGTACACAAATGATAGCGAAAACTGTTTACATAATCTATCAAATTCTTGGGTGGATTAGTGTCACTCAAGCCATCCCACAGGACTGCTAAGGGACCACATACTGTATGGCCAAAAACAAGGTCATTGGGGCTAAAGCCTAGTGCTCTCCTGCACAACTTCTTGGACTGACAACATCAACCAAGGTAGGCCTTCCTCCCAATCTCTCCCTATCTCCGTGCAGTATGCACACAACAAGGACTTTAATGTTTGGTGAAAATGCTCCAATCCTCCTTGAGTCTCTGCATGATAAGCAGATGCACGGTTATGCTTCACCTTCAACTGCTTCAACACCTGTGCAAATAAGTGTGATGTAAAATTAGAACCTTGGTCACTCTGAATCACATGCAGAATACCAAAAATGGAAATAAACTGTGTCAATGCCTTGACTATTGATCTTGCAGAAATTGAACGCAAAGGATATGCTGCAGGATATCTTGTCATCTGACACATCACAGTCAGTAGGTAAGAACAACCAGACTTTGAGGTTGGTAAGGGTCCCACACAATCTATAATCAAATGCTCAAATGGTTGACTGATAGCTGGAATGGGACAAAGAGGTGCTGGCTTGATTGACTGACTTGGCTTACCTGTAAGTTGACATGTATGACATGATTTTATGTAATTGGAAACATCACGCTTTAACTTCAGCCAAAAAAATTATCGCAAGACCTGGTCATAAGTTTTCCTCACACCCAAATGACCTGATTTGTCATGTGCAATCTTTAATACTGTGTCACGGAATTTTTCAGGCACAACAATCTGAAACTTTGGCTCACCAACAAAATCCCTTTCACAAGGCATCCATTTCCTCACAAGCTAGTCATCCTGGAGAAAATAGCCATGAGCCATATTTCCCAATTCACTCTCAGACAAAACACTGGTCCACAAATTGGACAAAGACTGATCAACCTGCTGACTTTTAACCCACTCTACCTGAGGGATGGATGGGGGAAGATCAGGTAAAGGAATCACAACTTTCGTCTCCGTTTGCTTTTCACTAACAAACTATGAAGCAGCCCTAGCACACTGTGCATGTGTCACAGCGCAGGCTGGAAACACCTGGATATTTCCAACCACACTCATCAGGCCCAACAGTTATCATTAGCTTTGAAGTAACCACAGGAGATGGTGGCACACTAGCCCATACCACACCAGCAGCTAGGTCATTTCCCAGAATCATCTCCACCCCACCAATTGTCAATGCTGGACACATGCCCACTATAACAACACCTTGCACCAAGTCACAATCAAGCACCATTTTGTGCCAAGGTATAGGTACCAAACCCATCTCCATACCTCACATCAGAATAAAATCCCTCATTTCTGTTGCAGGTGAAAAAGGCAATGCTGATTCCAAAATGAATAAATGCTTAGCGCCTGTGTCTCTCAAAAACTTTATAGACACACACTCCTCACTACCCACCAGAGAAACTACAGCCTCAGCAATGAAAGGCTCAAAATCATCACTCTTTGGACCAACACATTCAGGACTTGGTCCCGGAGCACTGGAACAAGACAGGGCTAGACCTGGAGCAGGTGGATAAGATCTACATTTATTCCTACTCCGCAGCACAGGACACTGATCTTTCCAGTGACCCGTGCCCTGGCTATAATGACATAAACCACCTCTGCCACCATCATTTCTCACACGTGAGGCTTTAAATACATGTGCAGGACCCATTACTGAAGATTGGACACAGTAAGGAGAGCTACCATAGTTGTTACCTCCACGTCTATCATCACTAACCGAACACACCTCACCAAAACCACTCTTGTGCATTAACACAAAATCATCCGCCAGCTCAGCTGCTCTATATACAGTGATTGCTTTCTGTTCACTTACATAAGTTGCAATGCACTGAGGAATCGAATTTTTAAATTGTTCCAACACTATCAACTCACAAAGCCCATCAAAACTGTTGACACTCATCACAGAACACCAGCGGTTGAAATGCCACAGCAAATCATGAGTAAATTCCACATTAGTTTGTTTATCACTTTTCTCACAATTCCTGAACTTTTGGCAGTAAGCTTCAGGGACCAACTCATATGCTTTCAAAACAGCAGATTTTACCTTAGCATAACTCATACACTCACTTGCACTCAGTGCCGAATAAACTTCCTGGGCCCTACCTGTAAGGACAAACTGAAACATCAAAGTCCTGTCAGTGTTGGGCCAATTTTTCATATCTGCCATCCGCTCAAACAAAGTGAAAAAAGTATCAGGATCACTCTCATTAAACCTAGGCATTAAATGCAAATTAGCCCCAACATCAAACATAAACTGCCCTGACTCAGAGAATCTGTCAGAGTCAGAGAAACTGCCCCGACTCTGACATTATGTGAAAGCTTACCATCACGAATCGAGCTCAATTTATACTGCTGCAACTCCAGTTTCATTTTTTCTGTTTGCTGCCGAACCTTTTCTATTTCAATTTGCCGCTCCATTTCCACCTTCAACCAGATTCACTCCTGCTCAAACTGTAACATCAGCAGTTCTTTCTGCTGCGCAAAAGTCAGCCCCGACATGGGTGCAGACACCGACATGGGCGTTGAAACAGCTGCCATGTCCAACAAAAATTCTCCCGTCTTCAAAACGCCACTCTCCACTAAAGTGGACAAAACAATAATTTTAACATGAGCCTTATGTTTTGTATCTGCCACATTGATATTATAATGATTGGCTATTTGTAACAACTGTTCTTTAGTACAGCTATTAACAAATTCCTCCGAGGGCGCATCAAAAAACTCCGACAAGGAAGCCATAACAACAAAACAAACACAACACACAGTATTACACACAGACGCACACAAACAAGGCAACTTACCCCAAGGAGTATTCCCCCTAACTGCCTAAACCAAAATCTTACTAAACTCACCCCAAGTCTTCATGCAGCTTGTGGTGGGTAATTACGCACTAGAAATCAATGGGTCTGAGAAGCCACCTGCAAGCAGGCCACCACGCAGGATCCCACGGACGTGCTCCCGAGACAACCATCCATAGACAATTGACACTAACCACATTGCCACAACACTACACAAAGAAAAAAAAACCCCGACGCAACCCAAAAGGGAAATGCCACTACAGCCTAACAGGGAAACTCCAAACACAGTGTATCTGGGCGGCAACACTTACCTTCTCCTTAAACTGCACACAACCGTCTCCACCAAAAAGAGAAAAGCGAAGAAAAAAACCCCTCCAAAAACAAATCCAAACACTTCCACAGACACTAAACCTTCAAAATCCAGTGCGATCCCCCAAACTTCCGGTAACACGGAGACAAAACAGCGATCACCACCGAACCAAATGCGCACCAGACTCTCATTAGCTGATCAATGCATAAACATAAACACCTATCACAAAAAATCTACACACCCAATGATTCAACAAATCATTGACCATCCCAGACGAGCCCCCATTTGTCACAACCTGGCTCCGTGGGCCATGACAAGACCGAAGTTGCACCAATTTTAGAAGGTTTGACACATTAATTTCACATACAACAACGAAAAACAGAACAAACATTACAAAATAGAATATGGACATCAGTATTATCAGTAGTGTAGGGTGTGCATGTGTGTAAAATGTAATGGATGTTTGTTGTCAAATGCATAAACTGAAAATAAAGAAACACTGGCTGCCACATCACCTCATGGGATGTCTGCTGGAGAGAGGAGAGAGAGCGAGAATAAATCAGTCATGGGTATTTATAATCTCAGGGCACTGAGCCCAGGTGCCCCTGATCACCAAACCCACAAACCAAAGTCTCATCAGGAAGCTGCTGCCTCAACAGCAGGGGTCGCCACAATATATAGATATGTTAAGGCCAATACCTCTTAATGTTTCTTCCTGTTATCTCAATTTTTCTTGCCGCTCTGGGCTCCAGGTGGTTGTGTTAGAGATCTAAATCTGTAAATGCTATAAAGCTGTGTAAAAAAAACATTTCTTTAAAGCTGCTTTATGACACTGTGAGCTTGTAACAGTCCATCTCTGTCAGCCTTATTGTGTCATTCATTACGTGTAAAATCATCACTAGTTTTATGCAGTAGTGGTCCTTTGCACTATGTTTGGCCGTCTATCTGGTGAACACAGGGACAAGCCATCCTATGACTAAAAACTAAAGGATTTACAACACATCACAGTTCTCAGATGCTACTTTAGCTTGCAACAGCTGAGGATTGGACGAGCAGCAGGGAAAACGCCAAAGAATAAAGGCAGAGTGTTCTCATAGTGGTGTTAAATGAGTCTGTCAGCAGTCCTCTGCTTCTTTTAGAGCACTTGCCTGTGTTTGGACCTGCTGTCATTTAGATTTCACCCTGTAGAAGACTGATTAACCATTATAAAACCTGTATGTGTGTTTTTCTGCAGGGCACTGAAGCATGGTGTGTGTGTGTGTGTGTGTGTGTGTGTGTGTGTGTGTGTGTGTGTGTGTGTGTGTGTGTGTGAGGAGATGATATTCTGTTTTACAGACACTTGGCTCTGCTCATTCTTTTGTTTAAATTGGAGGATTGTTTTCATTTCCCAGGAACCTTTGGACGGATATTCCATGGTGTCTTGCTTGATGAGAAGGACCCGAGTAAAGAGAAGCAAGTGTTTGTGAAAACAGTCAAAGGTACAGCTGCAGTTTATACACTCCATTCATCATTCTTGATTACGAGGACAGAAAAGTTTGTTCTTTCTGGTCTAATGAAAATAACAATGTATTTTTGAGAGAGAGAGAGAGAGAGAGAGAGGGGCAAGGGCATGAGCAGCGTGGCTGTAACGTAAATGAGAACAGGACTTAACCAACTCGCCATGCCCATGTGTATTATTTTTGAATAACAGGGAAGGTATGTCCTGTGTTATTCCTTATATCTAAACTTCACTACATTATCAGTGGTTTACATAAGTAAGGAATAAAGCACAATGGGAAATGTTGTTACAGTCAACTTTGTGGTGGTATGATGTGGCTCAGTGCTGTCCAGAAAGCCTCACAACATCAACAATTATAGGTTTTTGTTCAAGTAATTAGTTTTTAAAACTTCTTATTAGCCTTAGATTACATGCCATGATATCAAACAAGTCCCCATGAATGGGTCATTACCTAAGAACCAATAACATGTTAAAATGAGAGAATTAATCGAAACTTGTGATCTGAATTATAGCCAGAACTTGCATTCGAGTTGCTGTCTTCACCAATCAAATTCAAGAGCTGTGATATAATAAACAGCACCTTTTGTACAGTTCACACATCCTTATAAATCACTGTAAATGTGTTTGAGATTAACCCTCCTTCCGAGTACCAGCTCACGCCCTGAGCAAAGACTATTTTTTATGTGATTCTGGCAGGTTTCCTGTGATCTGTCTAAAGCATTTCAACCAAGGAAATTGCACAAGATAATTAGAGGATGAAACTGAATGGTTGTATTTGAAATGCATTTTAGTTTGTGATTCTAAGTTGAAATGCAGTTCACAAATAAAATGTAAAAGACATGACGAAAATATTTAAATGTAGTATGGTAAGAGAACATGGGTTTTGCTGATATTAACATGGCCCTCCTGTGGCCCTCCTGCCCTGTATTGCCCCGGACAGGGCTGGTGCTTGCTGGTAGACAATGCTCCATGCCAATCTGGGCTGTGGTAAACCCTTCAACTTCCCCTAGCCATACTCATGGGGCAGAAAACAATGTAGATTACCTGCAAATGCAAAGCAGCCGCCAAAATGTGCATGTCAAGATAAACCCAGACCTCAGTGAACTTTACTCAGGCATTCTGGCCACAGTCTCCACTAGATTCTAAGGAAGCTTGGAGGTCAATTACTGGATAGAGCTGAGAGTACACATATTTCATTAGTGTAAGAATTCATACGACATATATATATTTTTTTTTCCAATGTTTTTTTCTGCACTTCCCTCTAAATCTCAACCAAAGCTCAGGTGAATACAGGAGAATTAACTTGTCAAAACCTATCTTTCTTCTCACCTTGTAATTCAAAATAATGACTAACAGCTTATATGTAATGCCCCTGTTGGTTCTTGCGTTTGTTTTTGCAGATCATGCCTCGGAGGTGCAGGTGACGATGATGCTGACGGAAAGCTGCAAGCTGCGAGGTCTTCATCACAGGTGAGTCACTGCTTTTAATGTATTGTTTTTTTTCTGAGATTTGATCGACAAGCTCTTCACCACACCATTGCTCATCCTCATCTGGCTACCTAACATGGTTTGTGCTCTTTGTATTTCCTCAACTTCACATGCAATCAGCTCCAGAATTATCGGAACCCTGTGGTAAAGACGGGTAAAAAAAAAATTATGAAAAATATATTTTTGGTGAACATAATTTCACATCTCATCTCATTATCTTTAGCCACTTTATCCTGTTCTACAGGGTTGCAGGCAAGCTGGAGCCTATCCCAGCTGACTACAGGCGAGAGGCGGGGTTCACCCTGGACAAGTCAACATCCATGATACCTCACACAATAGAAATAGTTTATTTCCCTCCTTTTTTCTTTCTTTCTCAGGCTGTGTACCAAGCATCTGTCTAAGCTTTAAAATCAACAAGGTGTTTACCAGAGAGAAACTTACCCCAGGCCTGCTGTGTTCTCTGCATGGGTTATTTCAACAACATCAGCCAATCCACCACTGAGGGCAGTTCTTGAGAGGTGCTTGGACCCTGTTGTTGTTGTTGTTGTTGTTGTTGAAATCCTCTATCCGGTGCAGCTCTGCAGGACCCTATAGATTGCCACATCCAAGTTTCTGATTGGACTATAATTTTGTCTTTGTTCATGTAGGTGTAGTATCATTATACATTCATCACCAGTGTTGTGATCATTTTTATTTTCCTTAGAAATGTTTACAACTTGGACTTACGAAGCAATTAAAACCAGGTTTAATATGACCAGGTTGCCATGGCGACCATTTTAATGGACTCCATTTATCTTCAAGGCCTCTGGAGAAGCCAGAAAGAAAGACAGATTGTTTATTACCTATGTGACCTCAGTGTACCATCTTCAGGGAGACAGAACGTTTGAAAACTTTCAGCCAAGGAGGAGTCATTTCATCTGTGACCTGGGATGCTTCAGGAAAATAGCGTACTTTCAACAAGATCCAAAAGGGCTGATCTTAAATCTATTATTTTAATTTGAAACTCTTCAGTTCTTTTGATTATTTTACTCCACTCCACTCTTCGTTTCCCTCCTGACGGAGTCTCGGCTCTGGCCGACAGGTGCTGACATTGGGATTAATCTCTATTATCACAGAGAAATGAGATGTGATCAGACTCCGTGCAGATCTGCAGCAGTCATTTGGCTTCGTTTTCTTCAAAGGCAATATAAATAGTCCTTTCAGCTTCCTTCATTAACTGTTGTTTATAGAGATAGATGGACAAAGAAAGAGACTGACAGACAGAAGGAGTAAATTCAAGTCTTCCTTAAGGCTGATAAAAAGAGATAGAAAGAGAAAAGAGAACCAATGACTGTAAATCCTAATCAGGCTTTACAGGCTTGGTTGGGATTACAGGAGATGCATTTTGTCTGTCTCAGAGCAGTAGAGGTTCAGTGGGTGAGGCTTTAAGGCTACGCTAAGGTTATGATTTCAAATCCCAGTAAAACCAAGCTAGCATTTTTGGGTCCCCAGCAGTATTCTGATATAACCCAGGTCTGCACTGGATGATTTACAACCAGAATTCTTTGGTCGTGAGTTGAGTTGAGATCAGTGGTTCTGTCAGGGTGAGAAGTTTGTAATTAAAATGCAAACTAGCAGGAGTTTTCAGTAGGACACACTGTATTCCAGAGCTATCTATGCAGCAGATGTATGCTTGATCAATATCCTTCAATATCTTTGATCTTATCTTTCAAACAAACAAAAATGTCAAAATTGGTCATTAAGGCCGAATCCCATTTCACCCCTTGGCCCTTCCCCTCCATTTTGCACGTTCACATGAAGGGGTAGGGGTATCCCAATTCCAGTTAACGTGGAGGGGTAGGGGAAGGGGTAGGGCTTCTGTTCCCCTCCAAACGGAGATTTTCCAGGAGCTGACTCCGAACGAAGGGGTTTGAGCGATTTCCCACAA